>CM018696.1:1802957-1840457 GCA_009363875.1 Mikania micrantha | reverse complement strand
TATTATGCATCCAATTCTCTGCCAAAATGGAGCAGTAAGGCAGCCACACCATATGGTCAAAAGCCCAACCTTTAGCAGCCCCAAAATAGTGCATATCAGTAGACAAATGCAGGCCTCGTAGCTCAATCCCAATCCAAGTAGCAAACCCAGCACCCTTTCTCACAAACTTGGGAAAATTAACCCAGCAGATCCACACCCCTGAGCTGCGCAGAAACAGGTACCCCACGCAGTCTTCAGCAATGTTCAACCTCCCAGCATAATCCCTCACTGGAACCATCCAATTCAGCCCAACCCCCCCAATCAGCTTAGCCCACCTTATGTCCCTGCCATAGTTGCAGCAGCTTGGCCACCTGGTGAACTGGCCCTTCCAATCTGAATGAGCACCGATCTCTTGAAGATCATCCTTTGGCCTATCAACCATAACTCCCATCCACCACCTGTATAACAAAGCAACCCAACCCATCCAACTAATTCCCAATGTGATATAGTTAGCTCCTACCTCACCACATCTACTCTCAGCACTCATCAAGGAAATGGTGTTATAAGTGTTGTGGTTAGTGTACCAACCCACACCACCCATACCCCAAAACTGATTATGAATAACAACACACCCCAACCAGCTTCCCCCCTGCATACCCCCTCTCAAAAGATACATAAACTCAATAAAAATAAGGTATTTAATAACAAGGATTTTCATAGCCATTTGATTGTCTCTATTCCTTCTCCTCCCATATCCCCATCCGTCCCAAAGCATGACAGGTTCATTAGTCATAAGAGGATGCATACTTCCCATTTGGATTTTCAATTCCCCCCACAGAATGATCAAGAGCATTCCCATCCTGTTTCCATTGCATACCCTGTAAATTCCAAATTTGTGCAACCTGGATAGCAGCTCTGCTCTTCCGAATGGTCAGGCCAAGGAGTCTTAATCTAACCACCTGTTGGATGATGTTCATGATCACCGTTGCCGACCTCTCTTTGTGTTCGTGCATACGAATATTCCGCTCTTGCCAAATATAGTAGACCCCAGCACCCAAAGTCAGATGGTTAACTATACTCCAGATAGAGTTGGTTCTGTTTGGGGTAGGATTCTGGGCACAAAGCAGGTTAAGGTTACCAGTGTTCCTATCCCATTTAGAAATCCCACAAATGAATATCCAGATCTGTCTAGAGAAAGGGCATTGAAAAAAAAGATGGTCATGACTATCCGGACCTTGATTACATAACACACAAGTCAACACCAAATCCCTATTCCACAGGCTAACAATATCATGGGTTCTAAGCCTACCTTTGACAGCTAACCATAAAATAAAAGCATGCCTAGGGATGTTCTGAGAAAACCACACTCTACCAGCCCAGGCCACCTCATCCCCTGTCTCCCTAATATCTAGCCACACATTTGCAACTGAAAAATCCCCTTCCTGCCCACTAGAGTTTCTCCAGAGCAATCGGTCTTCCTGGTCCTGCCTAATGGTAGGGGCTTGGAATTGCACCAAAGTTGGGTATCTGCTTTCCCAGCCCACAGGCCATTTCCAACAATTATTATCGATGACATCCTTCACCTGGGACAAATGATTTAGCCCACCCTCACACCTCACCCTATCTGACAAAAGTTTGTCAATGGGACCAACTGGGTGCCAGTTATCATACCACAAAGATGTAGATCTACCATTGCCTATTTTATGAACAATATGATCTCGCAACCTGTCCCTATATTCCAAAATCTTCCTCCACCCCCAACTAGTATCATTACGGTTGTTAACTTCCCAAAAGTTTCTGCCCTTAAGCCTATAAACATGAATCCATTTAACCCACAAGGACTCTTTCTTAGTTAAGATGTTCCAGATATGCTTAGAAATCAAAGCAACATTCCAAGTTTTGACCTTTTTGATACCTAGGCCTCCATGCCTCATAGGGGTGCAAACATCCTGCCACCTCACTTTTGCCTTGCCCCTTTGCATCTCCCCATGGCACCACAAAAAACCCCGGATAAGGCGTTCAATCTCCTTAGCCACAGAGGCCGGAAGAATAAACACAGAGGACCAGTAGACTTGAATGGAGCTTAAGACAGAGGAGATAAGCATGAGTCTACCTGCAAAAGAAAGGGCCTTATTTTTCCAATCACTGACCTTACTCTTCACCTTATCAATGAGGGGTTTACAATCCTGGTGATGTAATCTAGTGGATATCAGGGGCACTCCCAAGTATATCACTGGGAGGTGTCCTTCCTTGAATTGAACCAACTCTGCAATTTCAGTTCTAACTTGGGGGCTGACATTACTATAATAGATTGTGCTTTTGGGCAGACTAGGGGTCAGCCCTGACACCTCTTTAAATTCCTCCAAAGCTCCCATCAATGTCATCACTGATTCCTTATTACCATAGGAAAACAGAAACAAATCATCGGCAAAGCATAAATGAGTAAGATTAACCTGTTGGCAATGCCAATGGTACTTAAACTCATTGTTTTGTTCCACTCTCCTCTTGATCATGAGGGACAACACCTGCATAACCAGAGTAAACAAGTAGGGGGACATAGGGTCCCCCTGCCGAAGCCCTCTACTGCCCTTGAAAAACCCCTTCTGTTCTCCATTGATAGAGATGGCAAAGGAAGGGGAGGTCACACAAGCCATTATCCATTTGACCATAATATCATGGAACCCAAAGTTGGAAAGACAACTCCTAAGGAATTGCCAGTCAACAGTATCATAAGCCTTTTGAATGTCTACTTTAAAAGCACACCTGGGCTGGATTCTGTTTCTATGATAGTTCCGCATCAACTCCTGGGTCAAAAGGATATTATCAGTGATTTGTCGCCCAGGTATGAAAGCACACTGATTGTCATCAACTATCTCAACAAGGGACTCCTTAATCCTATTGGCTATAATTTTGCTAATACATTTATACAACACATTGCAACAAGCCTAAAATCAGTGACCATGCGGGGGGTCCCCGTCTTGGGCACCAAAGCAATGACAGTGGCGTTAATTTCCTTCAGGAGTTTACTATTGGAAAAGAAGTCCTTAATAGCACTACAGATCTCCTTACCAACTATGTGCCAGGAAGCCTTAAAAAACTTAGCCGAGAAGCCATCAGGCCCCGGGGCTTTGTTATCATCTATTCCAAACATCGCTTCCTTGATCTCCTCATCAGAAACTAGCCTAACCATCTGTTCAGCCATCATACTAGGAATCTTCTTGACAAACAGGGACTCCGGATCAGAAATAGGCAGCACTCCGTTGGCTACCCCAAAGACATTCCGGAAGTGGGTCACAAATGCACTAGCTACATTTGGACCAGAAAAAAGTTGTCCCTGAGAATCTAGAATGGCATGTATCATGCCCCTATTGTTCTTCCCCTTGACCACCTTATGAAAGTAACTAGTGTTCTGGTCACCCTCTTTCAGCCAGGCAATCTTAGCTTTTTGTCTTAAAAAACACTCCTCATCCCTAACCGCCTGACCATAGGCCATAAGGTAATTGCCTTCTTCCTCTCTCAAAACCCTGTTTTCCAGATCATTAACCATCTCCTCTTGGACAATCTGTAATTCAGACTTGAGATGTTTCACCTTTTCAAACAGGTTGCCCTGTTTAAAATTCAACTTACGCAAAGGCTTCTTTAACTGCTTAAGTTTAGACACAACAGCAAACATAGGAAACCCCGGGATCTGGGTTTCCCAACCTTTCCTAACAATGGGCAGGAATTCAGGTTTGGACACAAGGTAATTAGGAAACCTAAAAGGTTTAGGGGCAGCTATTGTTCTGTCCGGGAAATTAACCACCATAGGGGTGTGATCAGACTGCAAAAAAGGCATAAACGTAGCATTAGCCAAGGGGAACCTAGACACAAACTCATGATTCGCCACTACTCTATCCAACTTTTTTAACAGCCCCCCTACCCTGCCCGGGCTTTTATTCCACGTGAATTTCAAGCCAGCCGAGCAGATGTCATCTAGCTCTACATCAGCAAAACACTCCTGTATTTCCTGCATACTTCTAGACATGCTTGACGCACCTTGGGATCTTTCACTAGGATCAATAACCGCATTAAAGTCCCCCATGAGCAGCCAAGGGTTGTCAGCTACAACCAACTTGTGACTCCTTAGAGAATCCCAACAGGCCCTTCTAGGCTGTAAATGATGGTGGGCATAAACAAAAGAGCAATGGAAGGGATTGAGCCCAGCAATAGGCTCAATAAGGCAATGTATAACCTGTGGCTGTCGGTCCAAAACCATCAGGTTAACATGCACAGGGTTCTAGCTAATTATAATTCTCGTACCCCCTTGACAAACACTAGAATTAGAGTCCCATTCCCAATTCCTAAAGACTCTCTGACACACCTTAGGTAAGTTCTTCCTAGTCACATGAGATTCAATAACACAACAGACATGGTAATTTTTAGAGGCCAAATGATCAATCAACATATGTTGTTTCATAGCACTATTCAGCCCTCTAACATTCCAAGCAGTGATCTGCATCCCCATTAACAGTTTTGGGGGGGAGGCTCCCTTCACCACTAACAGCTTTGGGGGGAGAACCCATAAGCTGAGCCTGTAAAAAGCGGGCAGCCCCACTCCTATCTGGATCAACTTCCTCGATACAATAATCTAGATCAATTTTCATTACTCTAAGCAGATAATGAAAATATTCCCATTCCCCTTGAACCCACTTAGCTTGGTCTACAGCTCTAACTGATTTGAATTCTTTCAGCCTATCATAAATAGCCCTTTTATCTCCATTGGATATATCAAAATCCGGGATCTCCTCCTCTGGATCAGATCCAACTGGCATGAGCTCATCATCCTTCCTATCCCTATTTCTCATAGACCTTCTTCTAGGTAAGCTCTCTTGGGCCCTCCTATTCCTATCCTTTCCTTGTCTACCCTCCCTACTCCCATAGTTTGGTCTCGATTCGCTGCCACTCTTACTACTTGTGTTCACATCACTACCCCCCAATTCCCTGCCCTCCTCATCTAACAGCTCAAACATATTGCTAGTGGGAATCTGTAAGTCATCAACACTAGTAACCTTTTCCTTGCCTTTAGTGTGGGGTTGGGTAATGTTATTGTGTTGGGACGGGTTTACAATTGGGCTATTTGTGGACTGGTTTTTTTGTGGTACAGGTGCTGGTATATTGGGTTTTGAGACAAATCTGGAGTGTAATTCTCCCATTTTCCTTTGGATCCTTGGTTCACTACTAGTATTTGGCATTTGCATCCCATTCGAATTCATACCTTTGCTATCATTCCTTTGCCCACCTGTTATGGTTGTAGAGTTCCACTGGTTTTTTCTTTTAGTGCTTCCCATGTTATTGTTTTTTCTAGCCTGAACTGTAGTAAACCCATCTGCATTCCTTGCATCCTTGTCCTTTTCCTTTACAGCCTCATTATCCATTTCATCCTTTTTCTTCTGTTTTTCAGCTTCTATTTGAATTTCTACATCAGTCTTGGGCCTGACTTTGCATAACCTAAGGGAATGGCCAAAAACTTTGCAATGTGAGCAAACATTGGGTTTCCATTGATAAGAAACATCTAGCTTTGACATCCTTGCTGGTCTCATGTTCACTGCTGGGAATTCTATCTCAATTGAGTCTGGAAGATTACTACTAGCCAAAACATCCACCAGGACCCTAGCATATCCCATCTTACCCTTCTTGTTGGAGCATCTTTCCTGAGTAACCCTATCCATTAATAATGGGATCCCAATCCCACTGATAATTTTATTGAGGCCACGCCCTGTCCATAATTCAAGGGGGACATTATGAACAGTCACCCACAAAGGGATAATCGCCGGTTCCACTTTCTCCAAACACACCCCTGGTTCCCATTTATTAAGGAATATGGGGACATTGTTTACCATCCACGGCCCATTTTCTAAGACATTTTTCAAACCCTCCTCACTCTTGAATTTGAAGTAGTAAAAGCCAACCGCACTTTTAGAAATGCTATCCAAATCATAGTTCCTCCACAGTCTCCTTAAACACGCGTTAACCGCATAAAAATCCATAGATGTGCCAAGAAAATATCCATACAGGTGAAGAGCAAATGTTTTGGCAGAGTACCTTAAGTCCTCCGTAGATATTATCACTCTTTTCCCCCCTTCCGGTGTCTCTTGAGGCGGTATGTATTCCAATCGAGTTTCCTCCATATCATTATTAGCCTTAATTTGTTCAGCAAATGTTAGTCTTCCTGTTCTGTTAGCCTCCCATGCATTAGGTTTCTGCGTGTCATTTCCTCCCCCTTGAGCTGCTTTGCCGATTCCAGTATTGTCAATGCCCATCCTCATTTCTATATTCACTTCTCTTTCAGTCTGTTTCCCAGATTTGTGAGTAGCTGCATTCCTGGTCAGTTCATTTTGTGATAGGAGTTCTTCAGCAGGCAACGTCTTCCCCAACCCAGATGCAGGAACACTATCAGTCATAGCTAGGTCAGGGATTTCGCCCCTGTAATCATGGAATTCCTCCTCTTGGCTTCCCTCCTCGCTTTGACTATCTTCTGTATACGGCTCACCTTCCATCTCCATATTCTGGTCATCATCAGGAGTCCACTCGGGCGTAGCAGGGACCGAACCCTCCAAATTGGTGTTACAAATTTGTTGTATAACCTGATTAGAATGAGAATTACCTGTATTTGAATGGGTGTCATTCAGGAAACCCACGCAATTACTTCCAATTTGGCCTCCCTCCTCGACCTGCCAGCACAGTAGTCCCCGTCTCCTCAAATTGGTTGGTCGAATGATGTTCATCAATGTTAGTAGGCCGCAATTTACTCACCTCTGTCTGAAATTTAGCTACATCTAGTTCCACAAAAGACGAAGACCCCTTCCCCCCTATGTAGTTGGACGAATTCTCCTTAGCTTTCTTGGATTTCAAGTTGATCGCCAGTTTGTTTTCCACCTTTTTAGTCTGAATTTTTCCAGGTTTTCTGGTACGACTTGGGTCAGGAGGTTGCTCTAATACCGGATTGAATGTTGAAGGATCCATCACCCTTTGAAAACCTAAGTAGATAACCGGGAGAAGGCTAATAATCGGACTCCAAAGAACCGATCGGCCAGAGAGCAGAAGGTTAGAGAGAGAAAGAAGAGAGAGAAAAAAATCATGCAAATGAAAATCCTTAGGGTTTAGGGTTTAGGGTTTAGGGTTTCGGGTTTAGGGTTTAGGGTTTAGGGTTTAGGGTTTAGGGTTTAGGGTTTCGGTTTCGGTTTACGGTTTACGGTTTACGGTTTACGGTTTAGGGTTTAGGGTTTAGGGTTTAGGGTTTAGGGTTTAGGGTTTCGGTTTCGGTTTACGGTTTACGGTTTACGGTTTAGGGTTTAGGGTTTAGGGTTTAGGGTTTAGGGTTTAGGGTTTACGGTTTAGGGTTTTTTTTTTTTTTTTTTTGAAAAAGGCTAAGATTTGGTAAATTTTATTAAAAAGAATAATTGTTACAAACAAAACGCATTCCCCCCCTCCAGGACATTTTAACCTTAGAGGGGGGAAACCGCATGAAACAGACAAAATAACAGGCACGCAGGCCCAATTCGAAACAAATAAAACTTAGGCACGCAGGCCCAAATAAACAAGGAATTATACTAACTCTAAGATTTATCATGTAAAGAGTTTTTTAATCCCATATAATCAAAACTAGCTCCAAGTCCATTCCATTCTTCATGTTCAACTCTTTCACTACTTGTCATCAACCTAGCCCATACTTTGGTTCAATCCCCGTCCCATTTCGGAGGCTCATTTAGGGGACCTATCACCTAAAAGAAAGATAGCAACAAACATCATTCCAATCTTGTACTAGATGTCCATCTTAGCCCATACTTAGATGTGTTTTCTTCCCCATTTCTAAGGCCATTAAGAAAACAAGAACTATCTTCCATTCAAGTGTTGATGATGTTCACTAAAATTATTAACCATAAAGAATGACCACTTGGAATAAACAAAGTATGCCATAACCCAACACAATCACATGCATGAGGCCATGCAATCCATCATCCAATGCAAGTATGCATTCAAATCAAGATATTATCATGTAACCATATCCATTCCTCATGCACATCATATGCACTAGTCATGCATATAATCATCCAAATAATCAAAAGGCCAAACCCATGCAAACTAAATCAAAACAATCTGTCACCATGTGTTTAATTAAAACCCTAAACACTATATGCATGGAGTGTGCTCCATTATGCAATCCACTCATGTATTAATTAAAACCATATATCACGTGGAAGAGCATGGCACAAACAAGTCAGCACATCATGAATCATAACCCCATTCAAATCAAATTGGAATGCAATCCAATCCATGCAACCTTAATCAAATAAGGTGCCACCGACCCATTATATTTGAGGTAGCCGCAATAATCATGCAACCCCACCATGAATGAAACAAATAAACATAATCATTGGTCATCATGTGGGTTAATCGGCAAACCACCAAGAACCCAATCCCAAACCGTAGGCAAGCACATGACCGAGACATCATGCCATCCCTTATGCAAACCGCAGCCTGTTGATCGCAACTCACATCAAAACCCATAAACCACTATGAATCGTTGCCCTACAAGGATGCCGCCGCCATCACCATGAACTTCGGCCGACTCACTTGGCTATTTGCGATGCATGTGAATCCCAACCAAGAAACAACACCAACAAAGCAAACCCTAAACAAAAAACCACGACTCCTCCATAAGCCACCAAGATCCACCACCTTATGGCCTAGTCGGCAACCACCAATAGCCGAAACACAAAAATAAGAAGCAGCCGCATCAAGTATGCAACCCTATATGGAATGTTTTCAGCAAAATGGATTCCAACTCTTTAATATTTAGATCTAATGTGCCGCCACCCAAACTTGTACTACCACCATAAATTCCGGCCACCCTTTGGCCGTATACCATAACACAAGAGAATAAAAACTTCAAACCGCAATAAATCATTATCACTAATCACAAGCAAACAATCACGGCCCCTCCATATTCATCTTTAACCAATATGAACCGGAAGATCTCCCAAAAAAACGTTTATGTATATGGCCAAGTTTTCGAATATGAACATGACACCACTATATCCCATGAATGTACTATTCATAATCATTTAACACACCATTAGAACAATTCTTAGAGACCATAAAACAAAATCTCTAAAGGTGATTTGATTTTCCATTCAAAGATAATCATGGCTACATCCACCAATCGATTGTGTGTTAATCTCGGCCTATACCCCTTCGTATCCAATCCTCATAGAACCATGATTATCAATCTAAAAAGAAAGACATGTCACGGCCAAAGGAAAGGAAGGAGGAGGATTCGGCCAAGAGAGAAAACACCTTGGAAAACACACACAAAAAAACGCAAATGAGAGAAACTTAGGGTTTAGGGTTTAGGGTTTATGGTTTATGGTTTATGGTTAGGGGTTAGGGGTTAGGGGTTAGGGGTTAGGGTTTAGGGTTTAGGGTTTAGGGTTTAGGGGTTAGGGTTCAGGGGTTAGGGGTTAGGGTTTAGGGTTTAGGGTTTAGGGTTTAGGGTTTTTTTTTTTTTTTTTTTTTTTTTTTTTGCCCGGAAAAATATATAACACCACCAAAAAAATTACAACTTCTTAGGGGCATACCCCCGAATACACACCAAAAGGCCTAAATAACACTTAGGCACCCAAAAAATGGTTCTAATAAACTTAGAACCATCACCCCAACTATATAAAAAATAGGGGCTCCACCTAGAATTAGTAAAACTACCATACATGATAACTAAACTACAAACAATAGAACAAATACAATCACAAAAATCACTAATCAACCAAATACAATGATGGGTTATGTTCCTAGACATGCCCAAATGTGAGAGGCCATAATGAGGAACATGGTCCATCATCTTCAAAGAGTTATCTTTAAGCTTCCAGACGGATATACAAGTGTTAACTAAGTTAGCCACCCCAGCATATAAAAAATATAAGACGACAGCAGCCCAAGCATTACTTCCCCAGACAGCAACCAAGCCCAAAAGCCCAACTTTAAGATGCAGCCCCTTCCCCTCGCACAAGCTAGCAGAAGCAACAATATACCCCATAAAAACCTATATGTTGGGGACAACCCAGTAAACTAACTCAAGCTCACGGCCCAAAACAGGCCCAACCCAGGAAATCATCAAGTGGGGGCCTCCTAGCGTGGCCAACCACACGGTATGCACATAAGCTGTACACCGCATCCCATATATGTTCCAACAGATCAGAAGCCAATAAAGCAGCCCACTTCCAATCAGCCCATGACCAATAAGATCCACCTTCAAATCCAAATTCCTCCATATGGGCAAACGCATGAAAGCCCTGCAATGAGCCATCCCTTGGTTGAAATTATCTATGTGCTTACCCACATGAACAGTGCTAGGAGCAATAGTAACACCCCCCATATACTGCCAACAATAGGCTGGTTGGTGGATCATTATGCACCAGCACATCAGGTATATTTTACCCAACCAAGTACCACCTATATAGCATTCGTTGGGGAGAATCCAACTACTCAACCAAATAACCAGCAAGCAGTAAACCTTCACCCCACCGAGGACTATAAACAAGTAGAAAAAAACTGTTAAACAGGTCAAATTGATGCAATGGGCAGCCATACATTTCATCTTGTTGAGAGTCCACTTCAACTTGTAACTTTGACATCGAGCAGTCCTGTTGCCATCATCCTTCACATCCCACAACAGCCCAATCCAGTGAATCACATCAAAAACCCATTTGTTATTCCTTGGGTGACCAATGCCCTTTGACTTATTGCAGGTCAACCCATTAGAATCAAGCTGCCCCGCATACCCAGCCAACCAGGTATTAGACTTCCCAGGAACATTAATTGTCTGCTGCACCCAGCGAGAATGCAACTTAGTAGCCCACTGGCCACTACCCTTCATCCTGTCCCTCTGCAAACCCATACCCAAATCCGTATAAGCGTTACAGCAGATCCTCCCAGATTGATACCCCAAGCACCAACCACTTAGACCTCCCTTGTGACCCAAACTAAGATACATCCCAGCCTCAATCCATCTGTAGCAGCATGCACTGAAGACAATAAATTGGCCAAACAGAGGGTGACCATAAAAGGAATGAATACTCCTCCCCTCAGCCCAATTCCAACGAAGACTGACCCTACTGTAGTGAGCAAACAGGATCCAAACATGTCTCCACTTGCTTTTATTCGGATTGGAATCCTCCTCTCCTTTATCACCAGGATGATGTCTTTTCCTTGGGGAACCGCCAGACCACCTGAAAAAGAGAAAGTTGTATCTGCACCCAACCCAACCCATGTATCCCCTGTGGTAGCCATTGCCCATCTGATGGTTCCAACCCCACCTCATGATCCGATAATACATATAGGAGTGATAGTGATGCCTTCTATTATCCCAACCCAGAATTTTCCCATCCCATTGGGTGAAACACATATCCATATAAAGACCCATACCCTCAACACTCAAGAAAGAAGGAGAATAGTGATACCCCACCCTATCCGTCCCATTTCCCCAAATCCTCACAGTAATAGTCATATTACCCACCCTCCCATTCCTAGGATAGATTATACCCCAGGTTATATAGTGAGAGAAAAGAAACAAAATAAAGCAAATAAGGATTTTCATTTCAAATCTAGTTTTATTCTCAACACCAGTTCTCTTCCAAACAGTATCCTGCTGACGCACCGTAGTCATCTGCCATGCTTTATTCCAATCAGCCTTTTTATAACTTCTATTAGGTCTCTCCATTAGAAAGGAATCTTCCACCTAGTTTGGCTCCCACCATTCAGCCCACTAATATCCCAAAGTTTCATCACCTCTGTCGAGACTCTTGACTCCTTCACACGAAGACTCATAAGGCGCAATCTGACTGCATCCAAAATAATTGAACAAATGACATCAACCGGTCTCTTTTTATTCTCAACCCGCCTTAAATTCCTCTCCTGCCATACATAGTAGATAGTAGCAGACAACACCAGGCGGTTCACTATACTCCAAATAGAGTCATTGTTTATAGTACCACAAAATTCCTCCAGCCTTTGTGTCCAGTTCCCATTAATATGGCTCCATCTGGTTTTGGAACTAACCCTCTGCCATATTTTAGCTGGCTCCTCACATTCAAAGAAAAGGTGGGCAATGCTATCCTGAACCTCGTTACAAAAGTAACAGTTTTCCTCCGGCTGCTGCTCCCATCCCCTAAGCATCTCATGGGTCCTAAGTTTATTCTTAATCGCTAACCACAAAGTAAACGCATGCCTAGGTATATTTTGGGAGAACCACACTAGCTTAAACCAAGGCACTTCAATGCCACACTCCTGAATATCTTTCCACACACCACCTACTTGAAACTGGGCATATTTGCCTTCATTAGTCCGCCAAACAATCCTGTCAGGGGTACCCTCGCACAGCACCATCGGGTTCACACTAACAAGCTGGGGGAACCGAGTATGCCAATCCCCTGGCCATTGCCACACATTATTGGATATAACATCAGCAACCGTCATATCCCTATGAAGATTACCCTCATTCATATTCCTAGGACTTAAAAGCTTATCCAGTGGGCCTATGGGATGCCAGTTAGCAAACCAGGCAGATGTGGACTTCCCATCCCCCACAACAGTGAATATATGCTTTCTCAATAAGTCCCTTTGTTGCAAGATTTTCCTCCATCCCCAACTTGCATCATTCGGAATTGTGACCTCCCAAAAATTCCTATTCTTCAAGTGGTATTCATAGACCCATTTCACCCATAAGGATTTTCTACAGGTAACAATATTCCATATATGCTTAGCCATTAGGGCAGTGTTCCAGGTTCTTAAAGCTTTTAAACCTAGACCCCCATGTTTGACTGGAAGACAACATTCTTTCCATTTCACTTTAGCTTTCCCCCTTCTCAATTCACCTTTGCACCATAAAAACCCCCTAAGCACTCCTTCAATTTCTTTAGTAACAGCCACAGGGAGGATGAAAACGGACGACCAGTAGACTTGAATAGAGTTCAAAACCGACTTGATAAGCTGAAGCCTACCAGCAAAAGACAGAGCCTTGGTCTTCCAATCTGTCACTTTCTTAACCACCTTATCAATTAAGTTCACACAATCCTTCTTATAAAGACGTGTGGATATCAGGGGGACCCCTAGGTACCTGACAGGTAATTCACCCACCCTAAATTGGACTAAGTCACTGATTTCATTCCTAACTTGGGGTTTAACATTTCCAAAGAAAACCGTGCTCTTAGGTAAGCTAGGAGTAAGGCCTGAAACAGATTGAAACTCCTCCAGCGCCATCATAAGGGTCTCAACCGAGGAGGCATCCCCATGACAAAAAAGAAATAGATCATCAGCAAAGCACAAGTGAGTCAAATCCACCTCCTCACACCTCCAATGGTACCGGAAATCCATATTATCCTTAATATTCCTAGCTATCATCAAAGAGAGGACCTCCATGACTAAAGTGAACAGATAGGGAGATATAGGGTCCCCCTGCCTCAACCCTCTTTTCCCTTTGAAATAGCCTTTCTGGTCACCATTAACAGACACGGCAAAGGAAGGAGTAGTAACACATTCCATAATCCATCTCACCATCCGAGCAGGGAAACCAAAATTAAACAAACACATTCTAAGGAATGACCACTCCACCGTGTCGTAGGCCTTCTGGATATCAATCTTAAACGCACATCGCGGCTGCCCCCTATGCCTATGGTAATTTCTCATTAATTCCTGCGTAATAAGAATGTTATCACTAATTTGCCTACCCGGGATAAAGGCACACTGATTCTCACTAACTATATCCCCCAAGACATTCTTAATACGATTGGCTAACACTTTGCTTATACATTTATAAATGACATTGCAACAAGATATAGGCCTAAAGTCAGAGACTCTCCTAGGACTATCTTTCTTGGGGACCAAGGCAATCACAGTAGCATTAACTTCAGAGAGAAGCTTACTATTTCGGAAGAACTCTTTTATAGCCTTAGTAAATTCCTCTCCCACCACCTCCCAAGAAGCCTTAAAAAACTTAGAAGAATACCCATCAGGACCTGGAGCTTTATCATCATCAATATCAAACAAAGCTGCTTTGATTTCTTGATCAGTAACTTCCCTAACTAAGTCAGTAGCAGTTAACTGAGAAATCCTATTCACAAACAGACCATCCGGATCAACTATGTCAACCACCTCCCCTTGCTGCCCAAACACACTCTTAAAATGGTCTACGAACGTGTCAGCAATCAACTGCCCAGTCACCCACTGACCCTGGTTAGTTTCAATAGAAAGGATTCTATTTCGGTTACCATTACACTTCACCACCTTATGGAAGTAGGATGTGTTCTGGTCCCCAGCACTCAACCAGGTCACTTTGGCTTTTTGTCTTAAAAACAACTCCTCATCACTAAGGGCCTCCTTATAAGCATCTAAGTAAACCTGCTCCTCATCTCTCAACTCAGTATTTGAAGGGTCACTAGTAATTTCTGTTTGAATTCTCTCGACCTCTTTTTTAAGACTTGCCACCTTCTCAAACACATTTCCTTGCCTATAGTTCAACCTCCTTAGAGGAGTTTTCAGCTTTTTCAACTTGGAGACTAAACTGAACATGCAGAAACCTTGGATGGTTTGGCTCCACACTTGTGCCACAATAGTTTTGAACTCCGGTTTCTGGCACAAGTAATTGGGAAATTTAAAAGGCCGGTGGTGGTGGCCCTTCTCATCCTCAATGGACACAACAATGGGACTATGGTCCGAAGTCAGGAAAGGGAGAGCCTGAGCATGCGCCTGGGGGTGAACACCCAGGAAAGCATCATTAACCATAGCCCTATCAAGTCTTTTGAGGAGGCCATTCCCTCTCCCTGGACTTTTATTCCACGTAAACCTCAGACCTGTAGTTGAGAGATCATCCACCTCAATATCAAAAATGCACTCTCTAAAATCCACCATGCTTCTAGTAATGTCAGAAGATCCCACCGACCGCTCAACAGGATCTTTGATGGCATTAAAATCTCCTAACAGCAGCCAAGGGTTATTGCCCACAACTTGTTTGTGAAGTCTAAGAGCCTCCCAACACTGCCTCCTAGGGAGCAGACGATGATAGGCATAGACCATAGAACAGTAAAATGGGGGAGAACCATTTAGAGGTTGAGCCAAACAGTGAATCACCTGGAAGTGTCTCTGAAGAATCATGAGATTCACAACCTTCGGGTTCCAACCTAGAACAATCCGGGTGCTCCCTCCACACTCATTCCTATTGGAATCCCAATTCCATTGAGCAAACACCCTACTACACACTTGATCCAACTTAGAACTAGCTAAATGGGTTTCCACTACACCCATGATACTAATCCCACAATCCTTCATGTGTTGCATAATTTGGTTTTGATTCCTCTTACTCGACAGCCCCCTAACATTCCAAACAGAAATTCGCATCCCCATTTAATTTCTTTTGTGAGATTGTGGTACCTTTTTCACTACACCTCTATTGGTACCATTGCCTCCTTTCCCTCCCATCAAGGCTGCCATGCCATTATCCTCCTGTTCCACATCTTCAACACAGTAGTTCACGTCCAACTTTAATGACCGTACCTGATAATGGAAGAAGTCCCATTCTCCAGGCTCCCAGTTCTGTTGGTCATCCGCTTTGACTGCTTTGTACTTGACGAGACTATTAGTAATAGCCCATTTCTGGGCATCTGTTATGCCAAAATCTACCGATTCATCCTCTGACACATCAATATCCTCATCACAAGGAGTATCTTCCTGCATGACAGCACCTGTTGCCCCTTGGTTACCCTGCATACCTTTTACCCTCCCTGATGCCACCAGCTTACCTTGTCTTACTGATTCTTCCAGATCCATAATGGAAAACCCTTCATCCTCTAAGGCAGCAAATTGATTAGACACTGATATTTCTTTGGGAGCAGTTTGTGGTTTAATCTGCCATTTAGAGGATGGGCCAGCCTGATGGCCATCCTTCTTAGCATTACCACTACCTTGTTGAGTTCCATTTTGCATGTTAAATTTCCTGTGCAAGTCCGCCATTCTCTTCTGGATCACTGGCTCACTAGAGGTAGCCGGCCTACCTTTTTTTCCCTGTTCCTGACCCTTATACTTACCTGAATACTCCTGATTTTTTCCTATACCTTGACTCACATTTTTACCCTTCCTATTTTGCTCTACATTTGACCTCTTATGCATCACTGTAACAAAACCCTCAGTATCCTGCTCTGTCTCTTTTCCCCCTCTGTTATACATCTGCCTTTGATCAGTTCGTGGGGCATTTTTCACTGCCTCTTCTTCCTCAGTTCTAGGTCTTATCTTGCAATGTTGGAATGAGTGGCCAAACACACAACAGTGTTTGCAAACTGGAGGTTTCCATTGGTAAGACACCCCTAGAGAGACCTCACGAGCGGGTCTATTATTATGCTCAGGGAACTGAATCTCAACAGTATTGGGCAAGGGACTAGCAGCTGACACTTCTACCAGAACTCTCGCATAACCTATTTTGCCCATCTGACTATCACATCGTTCCTCTGTTACCCTATCCATAAGGAGGGGATAACCAATCCCACTCATGATTTTGCTGATTCCTTTACATGTCCATAGCTCAAGGGGAACATTATGAACAGTCACCCATAACGGAATCACCTGAGGTTCAACCTTCTGAAGGCATAGGCCTGGTTCCCACTTTTGCAATAAAATAGGGACATTATTAACCATCCAAGGTCCATTAGCAAGAGCCTCATTCATTCCCTGTTCACTTTTGAACTTAAAATAGTAAAAGCCAACTGTGCTCTTGGAAATACTATCTAAGTCATAAGTCTTCCACAACCTTCGAAATGTGGCATTAACTACATTAAAATCCATTGACATCCCCAAGAAATAACCATACAAGTGTAACGAAAACACTGAAGCAGAATATCTAAGATCATCATCAGTAATGACCACTTTCTTACCTCCCTGTGGTGTATCTACTGGTGGAATATATTCCAACCTAGTCTTCTCATTCGCATTGTTCAGTTTTATTTTACCAGCATACGACATCTTACCTCCCCGGTGATTATCCCATACATTGATGGGTTCCTCAGGAGGATTGTTGCTCCCCTTCTGCACAGGTTTCGCATAACCATGCCCTAGGCCTGACATAGCAGCTCCCCAAACCTGGTTGTTCAATAATCTTCCAGCCTTCATCTGGTTGGCTTCCGACAGCCCCTCTGGCTCCTCTTCCCCATCAGAATCCTCCATACCCTCTTCAATAATTGGAGCACCATCAGCAAATAGAGCAGGAGAATTAGGGATAGACGCCTCACCGTTCATGCTACATAGAATTGTCGGCCCATTTTTTTGTTGCTGCGCTCCACCACCCAAGTCGATCGAGCCTTGTTGCAATTGGAGTTGCATTACCACTCCCGAGCCCACATTCGCAAGCCCTAGCACACCTGGTTGTCATCGATCTTCTTCATCCTGTGTACCCTTCGAATTCTCAAATTCCACCGCCATAGCCTCACATATATCATCTCTTTCTGACATGAAATTATCAACATTTAAGCTTACAAATGTCGACTGACCTTCACCTCCAATTACGGAACCAGTTGCATCCCTTTTCTTCGTATATTTTGTTTTATCAGCCATAGTGACATCCCGATGGTTTCCTGCTCCAGGGTCAAGAGGAGGAAACATATTAGGATCAGGAGGCTTTTCCATGTTAGGAGTAAACTTGGTTGAAGGATCCATCCAATTTGAAAACCTAGTAGAAGTCATGAAGATGGCTGGAGTCTGCGAGATAACCCACTGACGCCAGAGAGAATTTTCTAGAGAGAGAACTTAGAGAGAGAAAGAAATTAGACAAATGAAAATCCTTAGGGTTTAGGGTTTAGGGTTTAGGGTTTTTTTTTTTTTTTTTTTTTTTTTTTGGATAAAGGGCTTTTGCCCGGAAAAATATATAACCAACAAAACAATTACAACCTCTTAGGGGCATACCCCCGTATACCATACACAAAACCTAAGCAACACTTAGGCACCCAAAAAATGGTTCTAATGAACTTAGAACCATCCCCCCAACTATACAAAAAATGAGGGGTCCAACTAGTGTTACTACTAGTACAATACACACTAATCAAGCTACTAACAATAGAATACATACAAACATACAAAGCATTACCCAATCTAATACTTTGATGGGTTATGTTCCTAGTCACGCCTATGAGAACTGGGTGGCCAGAATGAGGAACATGATCCATCAACATCAAAAAATAGGCTCTATGCATCCATAAGTACACAAAATGATTATCTAAAGCAGCCAACCAAGCAAACACAATCCAGAGGATCACAACTGCCCAAATATTATGTTCCAAATCACCATCCTTGTTCAAAAGCCCATAATCATCATGGAGACCAAGACCCCTCAAGAAGCTAACAGAAATCAAGAAAGTCCACATCCCAAACAAAACTAAGTGTAGCGGCCACTGGACTCCAAATCAACAAGCCCAACCCAAGGCTCAACACCCAACTCCAGCTCATGCCTAAACAAGCTGTACATGAGGTAACTAAGCCCATAATCAGTAGGCAACAAATCTTCCAGACAAATAGTGTTAGGGGCAGCAAGCGGCCTCCAAATGTGCTCCATCCTAATCTGACTTAATCCAGGGGCCAAATTACTCCCCTGCATAGCAGGCCCCCATCCCCACATGCACACAATAGGCTGCATCCCATCACTGGCACAGGAAGAAGCCCAAAAACACCTCAGTAGATCATTGAACCAGGCCCCTTGACCAACCAACAGGACCCCCCATCTCAAAGCAGTCCCATTAGACATACAAACCTGGTTAGTCATCATCAGCTTTCCCCAACAAACCATAAGCAAGGTATCCCACCAGCCACCCCTAGTCCAACAAAAGTACTGGGTACTCCCCTTTACTGCAACAGCAACATGACAGCAATTGACCCAACCAGACGCTGGACCCAACTTCTGAGAAACACCCCAAACTGAAAGCCCACTAAAGCACATACGCATGTGTTCACCAGCACAAGAGGACGTCAAATTCCCATTAATAGTTTCAACCTCAATAATAAACACCATGGTTTGCCCATCAAAAAACACAACACAGCAGATAGGATATGGCCAGGGTAACAGCAAATGGGGAGCCATATAGTGATCAACATAGCAGCTATTACCCACTCCATTCAGACCCATCAATGCAACAGCAACAAGGCAGCCATAGACCACACAAAAATACACAGTATGTACCAAATCAACATAACAGCACCTGGTAGGACACCCAATAGGGGCCGCATAACAGCAAATACTGACCCAACAGACCTGGAGCAGTAATATCAAAGGACAAGTGCCAATCATACTGGACCCCAGATCTTTAAAAAACAGCTCCAATATAGTCTTCATGAGATAGGCAGCCCTATACCGAATCACTAACAAGCAGGTCCTTTCCTTGGCCCAGCCAATAACCCAATTGGCACACAGAGTCTCATGAGATCCAGCCGTACCAACAATAAGACTTCCCCAGCAGTCATGATCCCTATGCACACAAATCACACAATTCCCTGCAATCCAGTCAATAAGACAATTACTGTAGAGGTTAGGGACATGCATCAGCTCACATTCCACCCTACGCCCAAAGTTCCCCATACCCAAGCCCATTCCTACCTCACCTCTACACACAACACTCAAAAGGAAAATATAGTAAAGTGTCCCAAACCAGTCCCTCCCATAACCCCAAAACTTTACCAGAGTTTGAGCGGTCCCAACCCAGTTCACCCCATCCCACCCCACACTCCTCTCAGCATTATGACAGAAAAACAAATACATACAGTAAACAAGGATTATCATCAGAATTTCAATCTCTCTAGAATTTAACATATCCCACCAGGTAGCTTCTAGTTTTTGTTGATCCTTAACCCACTGATGTTGCCAGAAGACCCAACCGAAAATCATATTAGATGTATTCATTGGGAGAGGAAACCTTCCGCTGACTTAACTGATCTATAGCACCCTTCAGCTCCCAGATATTCAACGCTTGCACAGCAGAAGTAGAGATTATAAACCGCAATCCACTAAGCCTTAGGCGAACAGAATCAAAGATTAAGGATACCACCTGGTCCACCGTTCTTTTCCTATTTTCATTAGTTCGAAGATTGCGCTCTTGCCAAATATAGTACACAGCAGCCGCCAAAGTCAATCGGTTGATGACACTCCAGATTGAGTTATTCCTGGTATGGTTACATATCTCAGGGACCAATTGAGACCAGCACCCCCTCAAATTACCCCATCTGGTCTTTCGAAGCACCCTTGACCAAACCTGGTTTGGGAAGTTACATTCAAAAAAGAGGTGGTCATGGCTATCAGGGGTAGCTTCACAGAAAACACACTTCAGGTCTTCATTTTGTTGCCATTGGCCTACTAAATCATTAGTCTTCAATTTGCCCTTCATGGCAAGCCAAAGAATGAAGGCATGTCTAGGGATACCTTGGTTAAACCAGACCACTCCAGCCCATGGGATTTCCAGACCCATCTCCTGAATATCATTCCAAACAACACTCACCTTGAATAGGACGTCCTTACCCTCATTTGTCCTCCAAACAATTTTATCCAGCTGGGTATCTACTAGAGAGCAAGTATGGGAGTTGTATAAATCCGGGTATCTATCAGCCCAATCTGGGGGCCATTTCCATCCACTTTCCGAAACAAGATCCTTAACACGGGTGGAAAGATGAAAGTCCCCTTCATTCATGTTCCTGGCTGAAAGGGTATTGCACAACGGCCCCATGGGGTGCCAATTATCAAACCAAGCAGATGTATTAGCCCCATTCCCAATGAGATGGATGATATGACTCCGAACGACATCCCGGTGTTGAATAATCTTCCTCCAACTCCAAGCATCATCACTTTTCAATCCCACTTCCCAAAAATTTCTCCCCTTCAACCTATAGGTTTGGATCCATTTCACCCACAAAGACTCTTTGCGAGTAATAAGGTTCCAAATATGCTTAGAGATCAAGGCGGTGTTCCAAGTTCTAAGACTTTTTATTCCCAATCCCCCATGTTTCATAGGAGTGCAGCATTCACTCCATCTAACCTTAGCCTTACCACGTTTCATATCTCCATGACACCAAAGAAATCCTCTAATTAGTTTCTCAACAGTTTTGGTGATGGAAACTGGAAGAACAAAAATGGACGACCAATAAACCTGAAGAGACGTGATAACCGACTTAATCAATTGGAGTCTACCAGCAAAGGACAAAGATTTGCTCTTCCAGTCCATAAGTTTTTTCCTAACCTTATCAACTAAAGGTAAGCAATCTCTCTGGTATAGTCTAGTAGAGATTAACGGGACACCAAGATACTTGACCGGGAGATCACCTACTCTAAACAGACTCATTTCATTTATTTCTCTCCTCACCTGGGCTGGAACATTCCCATAATACACCGTGCTCTTTGGGATACTAGGCGTCAAGCCTGTGAGATCCTTAAATTCCTCTAGAGCTGTCAGGAGGGTCTGGACCGAATCCACATCACCATGGGCAAAAAGAAAAAGATCATCAGCAAAACAAACGTGAGTGAGCCCAACCTCGCTGCATTTCCAGTGGTACTTAAACGAGGGGTTTTCTCTAACATTCTTCTTAATCAGAAGCGACAACACCTCCATCACCAACGTAAAGAGGTAGGGAGACATTGGATCTCCTTGGCGAAGGCCACGCCTCCCTTTGAAAAACCCCTGCCGTTCACCATTAACTAAGAGGGAAAACGAGGCATTGGACACACATTCCATTATCCATCCTATCATTCTATCATGAAACCCAAAGTGAATAAGACACTCCTTTAGGAAGCTCCAATCCACTGAGTCATAGGCTTTTTGAATATCAATCTTTAGCGCACATCTCGGCTGGCCCCTATTCCTATGATAATTTCTCATTAACTCTTGGGAGATGAGGATGTTATCAGTGATTTGCCTCCCAGGAATAAAGGCACATTGGTTATCACTAACCACATCATTGAGGCAAACTTTCATACGATCAGCAATGATTTTGGTAATGCATTTATACATAACATTACAACAAGCAATGGGCCTAAAATCCATAACCTTCATAGGCATATCCCCCTTTGGCACTAGGGCAATACACGTAGAGTTGACTTCCTTCAGAAGTTTTCCATTCCTAAAAAAATCTTTGATGGCAGTACACCATTCCTGTCCCACCACCTCCCAGGCAGCCTTAAAAAACTTAGACGAGTAACCATCAGGTCCCGGGGCTTTATTATCATCAATGTCCCAGAGAGCATTCTTAATTTCCTCAGTAGTCACTTCTCTAACCATATTAAGGGCTTTATCCTCATTAATACGTCTATCAAACAGGTTATCTGGATCGGTTATGCCCACAGTAGGCTCACTTTGTCCAAAAATAGCCTGAAAGTGTTCAATGAAAGCCCTGCCAATATCCTCTCCTTGCACCCATTGGCCAGCACTATCTTGGACAGCCATAATACGACCTTTATTTTGTTTGCTCTTGATGGTCCTATGGAAGAATTTAGTGTTCTGATCACCCTCACTCAGCCACTGAATCTTTGCTTTCTGTTTTAGAAACACTTCCTCATCCTTTACAGCTTCTCTGTAAGCTTGAAGGTAAGCTTGCTCTTCCTCCCGCAAGGTCTCATTCTCCGGGTCAGCATCCACATTCTCTTGAATGACTTCCAGCTCCTTCCTAAGCTTTCTGACCTTCTCAAAAAGGTTCCCTTGATCAAAATTTAACTTCCTAAGGGGAGATTTCAACTTCTTAAGTTTGGTGACAATGGAGTACATCGGAAATCCATTAACCTGCGTTTCCCAAACTTGCTTAACACACGGAATGAAACCTTTTTTAGCAGCTAAGTAATTAGGGAACCTGAAAGGTAAAGGCTTCGGTCTATGCATCTCTGGAATACACATGGTAATCTGGGAATGGTCCGATAGGAGGAAAGGCAGGAATTGAGCAAACGCCATAGGGAATTTCAGTCTAAAAGCCTCATTGGACACAACCCTATCCAACTTCTTTAACAGGCCATGCCTTCTGCCTGGGCTTTTATTCCACGTGTACTTAAGACCAGCCATGCTTAAGTCCTCCACTTCAATGTCATACAGACAATCTCTAATCTCCGTTATGCTCATAGTGACCTGAGAGGATCCAATCGATCTCTCCGAAGGATCAATGATGGCATTGAAATCACCTAACAGGACCCAAGGAGCATTTCCAACCACCTGCTTATGATATCGAAGAGCATCCCAACAATGCCTTCTAGGGACCATCCTGTGGTGAGCATAAACAAAGGAGCTGTAAAATTCAGCCGAGCCATCCACAGGCTGAATGACCGTATGAACCACTTGAGGGTGCCTATCAATAACAACTACATTCATAACTCTCGGGTTCCAGCCTATAACTATTCTAGTGTTACCCTCACACACCTGTGCATTGGAATCCCAACACCAGCTATTAAAAATCCTATCACAAACCTTAGGCAGCTTAGCCTTCGAAAGGTGAGTTTCCAGAATACCTATCACACTAATATTACCTCTAACAACTTGCTCCATAACCTGTTTCTGATGAAGGGAGTTAGCCAATCCCCTAATATTCCAAGCTCCGATTTGTATACCCATTTAAACAAGTTTGTCAGACCCTTTCTTCCCAACCACAAGATCCCTAGTGGATCCCATTTGCATCTCCTTATCAAAGAATCGAGCTGTCTCACTTTCATCCAACTCCACATCTTCCACACAGTATCTAGGATCAATGTTGAGCACCCTAACTTGATCATGGAAATAATCCCATTCCCCTTGCTCCCAAGCCTCCTGGTCACTAGCTTTCACAGATTGGTATTTGGTCAGCCTGTTTGTTATTGCCCATTTCTGGGCATCTGTTATGCCATAGTCTACCGATTCCTCCTCATCCTCGGCATCCTCCATGACAACCTGTTTATATCCCTGGGCTGTAGTAGTATGGACTCTACCTCCTGTAACTAATTCTCCTCTTCGAATGGACTCTTCTAAATCAAGGATCAGGTCTTCCTCCTCAAGAACATCAAACTGATTCTTGAGGCTGACTTTAGGCTGCCTGAATGACTTATTGGCAGTCTCCCCATTCACTTTTGAAGAGTTAATAGGCTGATTCCCCTTCTTGACACTATTCTCCTGGTGGTTTAACTTTGACCCTGACTTTCCCACTTGCTTGTTCTTTCCATTTTGATACATTTCACCCATTTTTCTCTGGATCCGAGGGTTGCTAGAAGTACCCTGCTTATCTGCTCTCTCATAATTCCCTGCTCCTCTTATTTCAGTATCCCCAGCTTGTTTGAAAGTAGTATGCTTCTGCTGAAAAGTAACCCTTCTTCCTGTATTACCATTTTTCCTATTCTTCACAATGACAAAACCCTCACTGTTTTCCTCCTGGTTTGTTGGGGCAGCTTTAGCAACCCTTTCCTCCTGCACTTTGGCTTCCCTTTCCTCCTCAGATAGAGGTCTGATCTTACACGATTGGAAAGAATGACCAAAAACCTTACAATGACAACACACAGGTGGCCTCCACTGGTAAGTCACCTCTAAATTAACCCTTCTAGGAGGCCTAGCATTAATAGCAGGGAACTCTATGGCAATCTGTGAAGGAAGGTTGCTAACCGCTTCCACTTCCAAAAGGACTCTAGCATATCCTATTTTACCCATTTGGCTATTACATCGTTCCTCTGTGACTCTGTCCATTAGCATGGGTCTTCCTATACCACTCATGATTTTACTTAATCCCTTGCCTGTCCACAATTCCATAGGCACATTATGCACTGTCACCCAAAGGGGGATGTGAGAGGGTTCGATTTTTTGTAAACATAGGCCAGGTTCCCATTTCTGGAGCAGAATGGGGACATTATTAACTAACCAAGGTCCATTCGCTAAAACATCATCCATACCTTTTTCACTCTTAAACTTGAAATAATATATCCCCACAGTACTTTTGGATATAACATCAATACCATAGTTCCTCCATAATCTCTTAAATGTTGCATTGACAACATTGAAGTCCATAGAGGTTCCTAAGAAGTATCCATAGAGATAGAGTGAAAATTTGGAAGCAGAGTAACGAAGGTCCTCATCTGAGATTACAACCAGCTTCCCTCCCTCTGGTGTATCAACAGGGGGAATGAATTCCAACCTAGTCTTCTCATTGGAATTATTCAGCTTAATTTTCCCCGCATAGGATAATCTGCCATCTTTATGTTTATCCCAAACATTCCTAGAAGAAGTCCCATTCTCCAGGTTAGTAGCATCTCCCAATTGAGTCCCTGTTGTCGTCTGATTAGCCACACCCTGCTGATGGGAACCAGCCTGAGCAACATTCGGTAGGGGACCACCTGGCCGATCAGCCATATTCTGTTCAACAGTAACATGAGGACCCACTAGCGAAGACTTATTACTACCAGAGGACTTACCTGCATCATGAATGCTATCTTCATACGAATTCAGCTCATCTAGATCTTCAATTTCAACTTCCATATCATTTTGACCTTCCATGCTCGCCGATTGCCCAGGTGTGAGCGGCAAAGCCGCTTCTGAATTGACTCCACATTCCGTAGCATTCCGAATTGGGGCTGCGGTCGCCATTTCCATGCCGTTACCACCCTTGGTAAACCCAATCAGTTGCTCAATTTCAGCTGGTCTTCGCAAATCATCATTGATTAAGGTTGGTGCCGGCTGTTGTATCTTTTCCCCTGCCATATGCGACATCCCGTCCACAAATTGGTGAGTGTTCAAGTCCATAAATGGCTCCTTATCCTTCCGATTTGACCGAGAACCCGCAATATCCTTTTGCTTCTTTGATTTCGCA
Source organism: Mikania micrantha (assembly GCA_009363875.1). Taxonomy (NCBI): domain Eukaryota; kingdom Viridiplantae; phylum Streptophyta; class Magnoliopsida; order Asterales; family Asteraceae; genus Mikania; species Mikania micrantha. The sequence goes on along the minus strand of CM018696.1, from coordinate 1,814,630 downwards.
TTCACTGCCAGACGTGGTGAGCTGCGCTTCCCTGCTCCCACTTCAAGCGGTGGATAATCTTTAGGATCAGGAGGGTGATCAAGATTCATGTTGCAGTCATTTGAAGGATTCATCTTCCCTTTGAAAACCTAATAGATAACCGGTAGAAGTTCTGGCAATTCGTGGGAAGCTCAAAATCGCCAGAGAGAAACCTTAGAGAGAGAAACTAGAGAGAGAAAGAAATTACACAAATGAAAATCCTTAGGGTTTAGGGTTTAGGGTTTAGGGTTTAGGGTTTAGGGTTTAGGGTTTAGGGTTTAGGGTTTTTTTGGATAAAGGGCTTTTGCCCGGAAAAATGTATACCAAACAACAAAAGAATTACAAGAGGACCAGGGGGGCATACCCCCCCGAAAAGCACTTATCCGACATGCCCGGAAAGGCTAACAAAAAAGACACGAAGCCCATAGGCCCAACTACAATACAATCTATACAAAAACTCTTTGGGCCTACAACTAGACACACCCAAATCAAAAACAATGGCCCAAAGATCCAAGTATCTAATACCAACACAAAACCAAGGCAAAGGGGCCAAAGTCCAGCCCAATAACATAAAGCCCATGTACAAAAGAGAGCCCATGAACATCAACCTAAAATTATCAATAGGAAGGCCCATATCCGGCCCAAACAAGGGACTAAGGGCAGTAATCCTCCATCTCAAAAAATCAGCATCAGTCCAGTAACACAAATAATCAATCTCCACAGCCCTGCTCCTACACCTAACCACTAGGCCTTCCCAAGGCCCAATATGGAGACCAATAGCAGAAACAGAAAGGGGCCCATGAAGAGTGCAAGCCCAAGGCCACAAAAGGCCATTACCAGGCCGCATGAGGCCATACCAAAGCCACGGCCAGCCATCCATGAGCAAAATCCAGCCAAATATGCGCCCAAGGGGGCCAAAACTAGAAAGACAGAAGCCTTGCCAACACCACACCCAGCCCAACCAATACCAACAGCTATAGATCAGGCCCAAACAACCCAAAGGGCTTAAATAGAACCACCCCATCTTGGAATCATCCCCTCTATTGTTGACCGAGAAATCACACAAGTGGTCATAACAAGAGGTCCCAATGCAACCAAACACCACTTCTAAGGCCAAAAACCTAAGAAAGCAAACAAAAGGAAGGACAAAGCCTCTCTGCAACACCAAAACACAAGTACCCCAATAGCCACAAAAGAGGTCCCAATTCACCCACCAATCTCCTATCCAAGCAAGGTGGACCCACCCTCTATAAAACCGGCCAAAACACCAAACAGAAAAGAAGAAACAGCCAAGGGCCAGCTGAACAGAAAACCAGAAAACAGCAAACTGATGGCCCTGAGTCTCAAGGAAAAAGCAGCCCCAAGAATCAAAACCATCAAAAAGCAGACAGCAAGCCCAACCCCAGCACACACAGTGAAACAACCGGGCAAGGCAAAAACCAAACAAGGCAAAGGGCTGGGCAACGTCAGGCCCAGCAAAAGCCTGCAGCCCAGGCGGCTCCCAAAGAAAGACTAACTGAGGCCTACCCCCACAAAACCACAGCAGAACCAAGCACTGTAACCCCAGAACAAAAGAACAAACTGAACAGAAGAAAACAGCCATAAAAACAAAAGAAAAAGGGGGGGAAAAACCAGCCCAGCACAAACAAGAGCAGAGGATTAGAATTGGCCAGCCATGATGGCAGCCATCCCATTTTCCTCATCATCCACATCTTCAATCGCATAGGTCATATCCAAGCCCAGATTAACAACTTGCTCCTGAAAGAAGACCCATTCAGCCACTGACCAGGCCTCCATATGTTTAGCCTTGACAGCTTTGGCAGGGGAGTTGAGGCCTTTCAAAATGGCCTGTTTCTTATTATCAGAGAGGGGCTGATCACTACTAATGCCATACAGATAATCTTCCATGAAGGACTCAGTATCAACCACCAGGTAGTCTGGGTCATACCCAGACCCAAGGCACTGATTATTGAAGAAGCTCCACTGATCCGAATCCCAAACACTAGCAACAAGAGTAGGAACTGCTTTAGTGCTATTTATATAACCCAAAATGATAGATTTCTTGTATTTAGATAGGCTGCTGGTAGGAGGGCCCGCATTAGAACTTGAGCCAAGAATAGACTCAGGGAGGATTCTACCAATATCCACTTCCACCTCTTTGTTCATGGTACACACAGGAGTATTAGGGGCAGTCCCACACTGATCAGTCACTAGCTCCGGGGTCACATCAATAGTATCTATGTTCATAGAGCCTCCATCCCCCTCCTCAGCTGTATCCAACACAGAAAACCTGTTATCACTAGAAACCCCCTCCCCACTTTTGTTGTTCACCACACTAGCACCTGTAACTTTCTCTTTCCCTTTAACCCCATTAACAGCTCTGGAAAAGTCAAACCCCATATTTCTGCTACTACCTTTGGGCTGCCCCTGGTTCCCAACAGCCTTATGTTTCTCTTGAGCCCTCCCCCCTGGACTGGCCACAGTCCTGTCAGAATGTTTTGAAGGACCAGCAGCCTTCTTTCCCCTCTTGACCATGACAAAATCATCAGTCTTGTCTCCTTTAGAATTATCAGCCCCTGTGGAATCCCCTAAGGCCATAGGCCCATTAGGGGCCTCTCCTTGAGTTGGGTTAGCCACAGTAGCAGCCATAACCTGGTTCTCCTTGGCCAGCACCTTGCAGTGCCCAATATTGTGGCCAAACACCTTGCAATGACCACATATGGGGGGCTTCCACTGGTAAGAAATCTCCAAGTCAATAACATTATCCAACCCCTGCCCCTTAGTAGGATATTCCACTTGAACCAGCTCTGGGAGGTTAGCATCAGCCGAGATCTCCACCAAAACTCTAGCATATCCCAACTTTCCCCTGCCTTGGACACATCTCTCCCTAGTCACCTTGTCCATCAATTTGGGCACTCCAATGGTGCTCACCAATCTGCTTATTCCCATTTTTGTCCACAAGTCCAAAGGAATGTCATGGATGGCAACCCATAGGGGAATAGTAGAGGGCTCCACCTTCTTCATACCAAGGCCTGGCTGCCATCTGTTCAAGATTAAGGGGATGTTGCGAATCATCCAAGGACCATTCTCAAGAACATCCAGAAGGCCCTGTTCAGAATTAAACCTGAAAAAGAAACAGCCCGTAGCACTCTTGGTGACTTCTGCCAACTGATAAGAACTCCAAAGCCGATTGACTACCTTGCAAACATAATTATAATCCATACTAGTGCCCAGGAAATAGCCAAACAAGTGGTGTGCAAACTTAGCCTCAGCCTGTTTCACATCATCCTCAGTTAGAACCACCCTCTTTTTCCCATCAGGGAGCACCGTAGGGGGGACAAATTCCAAGTTAGCCTCTTCAAAATTGGTGCTATTACGAATCAAATCTGCAAAAGAGATAGGAACCTGAGTGGTGGGTTCGGGGGGCCGGTCCACCTCCATCGAGCCATGGCCGGAGTTAACAGGGTCCCCTTGGCCGGAATTGGCAGAACCTCCGGTCACCTGCGGTTGAGTCTTTTGCACTGAAAGGGGCTTTTCTTTGAGCATTGCCGCCGTTTCATGAAGAAACTCCCTAACCCGAAGGTCAGCTAGGAGAGGGGAAAATCGGACCCTCTTCTTTTCCCTACTAAGACTCCTCATCACTTGCGACCTTGTAGCAACCCCTTTTCTGCCAAAGCTCTTCGAATTTCGCCGGTTTCTTTGAACTTTTTCAGTGAATTTCTCATGACCTAATGGCGCAGCCGGGGTTCCCTTGACAGTCGTGTGTTGTTCTTCCCTTTGTCCCGCACTTAGAGCCGCATCCGACCCATTATTTGCATAGAAAAGCCCTTGCTCCTCCACCCACGGTGGCTTATCCGGTGGTAGAGGCTGAGGAATGGAATCCTCAGCCGATGGTTTCATCGAACTTGAAGGGGGCCGGCTAGAGAGAGTGTTTTAGAGAGAAGTTAGAGAGAGAGTGAAAATTGCAAAAAAGGGTTTAGGGTTTAGGGTTTAGGGTTTAGGGTTTTTTTTTTTTTTTTTTTTTTTGAAAAAGGCAATGCCTTGGTAAATTTTATTAAAAAGAATAGATGTTACAAACAAAGCGCATTCCCCCCCTCCAGCGCATTTTAAGCATAGAGGGGGGAAACCGCAAGAACTAAAACAAACAAACAAGCTTAGGCACACAAGCCCAAATCTAAACAAAACAAACTTAGGCACGCAGGCCCAAATAAACAAGGAATTATACTAACTCTAAGATAAACATGTAGAGAGTTTTCTAATCCCATATAATCTAACCAGCTTCGAACCCATTCTTTCTTCATGATAAAGTCTTCCATTTCTTGCCATCAACCGCACCCATACTTGGTTCCATCCCCGTCCCATTTCTAAGGCACATTTAGGGGACATAATACCCAAATGCAAGATTGTAACAAACACTTAACAAGATAAATGTCCACTTAAGCCCATACTTAAGTTTGTTTTCTCCCCCATTTCTAAGGCAACTAAGAAAACAAGTGCAATCTTCCATCCAAGTATTGATGGTGAAAAATGAAATTCATAACCATAAAAAAAGAAAGGTTAGACAAACCAAATGAACCATAAACCAATACAATCCCATACTTGAAGCCATGTGTTCTTCATCCAATGCAAAGATGCATCACATAAAGACTTTGTCATTTAGACATATCCATTCCTCAAGTATATCAATTGCACTAATCATGACCATTCAACCACATCCGTATAGTAAGCCAAAGCGAACAAACAAACAGATATAAGGCAACCGCACCAAAATTATGCAATCCCAATATAGTTGCTTCGGCAAAGCACAATCAACACAATCAACCACATCCATATAACCGTTGCATGCAATTAAAAAAATAACCCATATGATTTGTTCCAGCCAATAGGCAACAACCCACCATCAAAAACCCATGCATGCAACGTGGAAGATAATACCCACATCAAATCCATGCAAGTCGCCACAAACAAACATGCCATCCACAATTCCCCATGCAAATAACGTCCAACATACATGCAAACCCCAAAAAAATAGATTAACAGTAGCCACAAAAAAATCTACAGCCCCATGATTCCATACATCCGCATGTATTATGCAACATAAAACCATAGCATGCACAAGGCAATCCACTCAATCCATCCCCATCCAATGCCTCAAAAATTTTAATATGAACCCATGATTGCCAAAAAACAACCACCATGATTAGTTATCCATAGGATTGCCGCCACCATCACCATGATAATCGACCTAACCATTTGGAATTTCCAGCAAAATATGAATAAAACACCACCATCTCTTCTAAATGTACTAATCATTATCCTTTAATACACCATCAGACCACATCTTAGAAACCAAAAACCAAGGATCTCTAAAGGTGAATTAATTTTCCATCAAAAGAAATGATATGGCATCAATCCATCCACCATGTGTTCAACATCAAAAACCATCAGCATTATGCATCAACCACATCAAAACCATGCATACAATGCATCAAAACATCCACCACCCAAAGATGGCAGCCGCAACATTAAAGAATTTTGCATCAATCAAACCCATCTACAACCATAAAAACCCGAAACCATCCACCATCAAAGATGATAGTAGCCGCAATATCCAACAATTAGCCACCCTACCTGCATCAACCCCAAAGAATATGAAGAAGAAAACATCATATATGCAGCCCCAAAACCCTAATCGTGCCCATCAACAATGCGGCCACAACCCAATCACCATCCATGCATCCTCAATCAAACCCGATGATCATTCCTCATCATAATCAAACCATCCACCATATTTTGCTACCCATAAGGTTGTCGACACCAACCCATTGGTGATCAACACAAAACACTTGGATTATCGAATAACAATGAAGAACAATCACAAACCCGTAATCCAAATTTCCAATTCGAAACAAATATCAACATAGTTTCATGTAATACACCTATTAGATCATCTCTAGCAAGATCAATAAACCAAATCAAGCTATGAGGTGAGATACTATGTAAAATATTAGATCGAAAATGGCATGCTTGAGTTTACGGCCGAGAGAGATTCAAAAATCAAAACCCGCAACATCAAACTCTAGTAGCCACAAACGAAGAACAAGAAAAAAGCAGCCGCAAGCATGCAACCCCATAAACCCATCGGCCACAAATATTTCAACAATCATCATTCATGAAACAACAAAACCTTTGTATCCAAACCGAAAACTAATAAGATCTTCAGCATCCGCACCATAGTGGAATCCATAATAACTATTTTCGGCCAAGATACAATGAACATGAACCGCATGGAATAATCCATAAACCAAATGAAATGCAATCAAATCAAAACATTCACGACCCTCAATAATACTCAGAGAAGAATAATGGACCGGAAGAAAACCCATTCGAAACTATAATCACAACAAACACCATCAAATGTATCCCACCCAAGCCGCCACCCCATTTTCGACCAATCTTAACCAAAAAAACCATTGTAAGTTCGATTAATACACCCATTGTATCATCTCTAGCAAGATCCAAATCCAACATCAAGCTATGGGGTGATATAATACTCAAGAGTTTGATCGAAATTGGAAGAAAAAATGGGTTACGGCCGAGAGGGATTAGAGAGAAAAATCTCTCACACCTTTAAGTGTGTGTAGTGAAAATAGAACAAATGAATTTCCTTCAGGGTTTAGGGTTTAGGGTTTTTTTTTTGGATAAAGGGCATTTGCCCGGAAAAATGTATACCAAACAACAAATAATTACAAGACGACCAGGGGGGCATTCCCCCCCGAAAAGCACTTAACCGACAATCCCGGCAAGGCTAAACAAATTATCATCAAGCCCATTGGGCTTACTACAAGACATCCTATACAAAAACTCTTTGGGCCTATACCTAGACATACCCAAACACCAACTATGGCCCAAAGATCCAAGAAACTAAAAATAACCCAAAAACTAGGCACAAGGGCTAAGGCCCGGCCCATGAACAAAAGAAAGACCAACTCCAACAAACAAGCACTATCCAGCAGGAAGCCCAGGTCCACACCATTCACTAGGACATCACAAAGCCCAACAATAGGCCCAATAGTAGTAGCAAAAGAAGGCTGATAAATATAGCAACACCAAAGCCACATGAGGCCAATATAGGGCCTCAAGGGGCCATACCAAGTCCGCGGCCAACCTAGCAGGTGCAGGCACAAGCCAGAAGGGCGCCCACAGAGGCCAGAAGGAGAATGCAAGGGGCCCGGCAAGTTGGTGGCCCAAACATTATACAAGGCCCAATAACCCAAAATAGTCACAGCAAAGATGCGAGGAGTCCACTTGAAAATCTTCCAGGCCCAACAGTTGAAAGGCCCACGACCAGCAGCCCATTTCCAAATCAAAATCCCTTTAACACCCCACATGCCCACAGCATCCCCAACACTATCAGCCTGCCAAGGGGGCCAGCCCCTTTGCCCCATGCACCAGGAGCTACTCCTGGCCTTCAACAGCCCAAAATAAGAGGGCCTCCTAAAGACCTGCCAGGCCCAACCCACACCCGTACACAACAGCCCAAAAACAGCCCAATAACAGTAGCCCAGCAGCCAAACATAACCGCCCAAGTGCCAAATGTAGTATCCAACATCCTCCCCATGCGGCCAGGACATATGGCAATGGCCAAAGGGGCACAACCACACTAGACCTGGACAGGGCCATATCAACCAAACCGGAGCCACAGGACACAACCAGGGCCACATCAAACCAGCATAGGGAAACCAGCAATCAGGGGACCAGGACTCCAGAGGCCCAAACCAATCCCCTATCCAGGCTTCATTCAGCCATGTGGGACCATTCCAGAAGCACAAGCGGCTGGGACCAGCAGAAGGCCACAGAGTCCAACAGGCATTAAACCACCAACAGACCAAGATGCTCCTCGGCAGACCAAACCCAGCAGCAGCAGCCCACCCCATTTTCCATCTCCAAGTAGCAGCTGTGGGAGGAAACAGCCCAAGCAGGGACCAACCCAACATCCACCCGCAATAGTTGTTACCCTTCCCCACCACCTTGCAGCAAGCCCAGATGGCCATACTCCAAACTAACCAAATATCCCAAATTTTGATGCATCCTAGATCTAACCCAAAGTTATCCACAAAGAAAGATCTAAGATCATCAACCCAATAAGAGTCACGAAAAATCAGCCACCAATAAACAACACCCAAGAGCCATCTGATCTGGATTAGAAACTGAGCAGGGCCATCACCCAAGGACCAAAACCCAGAAATACCAACACCCCTACAACCACTAAGGTTTCCTTTCCAAGAAAGATAACACCAACCCCTAAACATGCTAAAGAACAGCCAAACAGCAGGGACCCCAGGCAGGACCAGAAACCTATCAGCAGACCAAGTGCCAGGTCTAATACACCTGGGGGACCCCCTAACAAAAACAGCTCTATAGCAGACAAGAAACTCAACATAGACACAAGCCCACAAAATAAAAAGAGAAGCAGCCATTAAACAATAAAGGAAAGGAGCTGCTATCAAGGCCAACAGCACAGAGATTTAGAATTGGCCTGCCATGTAGGCAGCCATTCCATTATCCTCATCTTCCACATCCTCAACTGCATAAGTCATATCAATGCCCAAACTTTCAACCTGAGCTTTAAAGTAGACCCATTCCCCAACTGACCAAGCTGCCATATTCTTAGCCTTAACTGCCTTGGCTTTAGAGTTGAGAGCTTTCAAAATGGCATGTTTTTTGTTTTCAGGGAGGAAAGGGGCACCATTTATATCTACCAGGTTGTCTTCCAAAAAAGCTTCATTATCCACAATCAAATATTCCGGATCATATCCCATATGAACACACTGGTCAGTAAAGTAATTCCATTCCTCCGTATCCCAAGCATTAGCTATCAAGGTAGGGACACCTTTAGTATGGGTAATGTACCCATTGATGCGGTTCTTTTTGTACTCAGACAGGTTGGTGTAAGAAGGGGCAGCCCTAGATGGGGAGGCTAAAACAGAGGCTGGCAGAATGCGCCCCACATCCATGTCAACTTCCCTGCTTAAAGAGCATTCCGGTTCACTGATGCTAAGTCCAGTTTGTTCTACCACACCACCCACTACCTGCTCACTAAAACTAGGAGCCTTCAGATGCACCTCATTGCTCACATTGCTAGGCTCACCTTGGGCTTTCTCTACACCAGCAGCCACCTCAACATTTTGACCCAAGACTGAAAAACTATTACCCAGAGGAACCCCCACATTAGTCAGATTAGCCCCTGTCGGCTTACCCTGTTTCTTTTCCATATGCTTATCCCCATTAACTGCCCTTGAGAAGTCAAACCCAGCATGTTTCTGCTTACCCTTTGGCAGCCCTACATTACCATTGCCTAGAACCTTTTCCTTTCCCTTGGGATCCTTAGCCCGACCTGTGACCTCCCTAGATTTCTGTGGAGCCTTAGGTTTCTTACCCCGGTTTACAGTAACAAAACCATTAGTGCTGTCACCTGTTTGAACCTTCGGGGCCTCAGTGGAATTGGTAGCAGCAGGGGGAGAGCCCTCCTTATTAGGGACTTCAGTTTCTTTTGAAACCTCCTTGGCAATAGTCTTGTCTTCCTTTGGTCGCAGCTTGCAATGGCCAAGGAAATGACCATAAACCTTGCAGTAGCTGCATCTAGGTGGCTTCCATTGGTAGGTCACCTCCAACCCAACAACATGGCTCGGATCAGGACCTTTAGCCGGGTATTCAACCTCAACCACTTCTAGAAGCTCATCAGCGGCATTAACTTCAACTAAGACCCTGGCATAACCCAATTTGCCCCTGCCATGGTAACACCTGTCCTTCGTCACTTTATCCATTAATTTAGGCACACCTATAGCACTCATCAGCCTACTAACCCCAACTTTATTCCACAGATCAAGTGGCACACCATGAATGGCCACCCAAAGGGGGATAGTTTTTGGCTCAACCTTCTGCATGCCCAGCCCCGGGCTCCACCTATTCAAGATTAGAGGGATACCTCTGATCATCCAAGGACCATTTTCCAACACATCTTGGAGCCCTTGTTCAGATTTAAATCGAAAGAAAAAACAACCAGAAGCACTTTTAGTCACTTCATCAATATCATAAGCTGACCAAAACCTGCGCACAATCTTATCTACATAATTGTAGTCCATCGTGGTACCCAAGAAATAGCCAAACAGGTGATTTGCCAGAGCAGTTTCAGATTGCCGGACATCATCATCCGAAAGAATGACCCTTTTCTTACCATTAGGGAGGGTAGTGGGAGGAATGAACTCCAGGTTCCCATCCTCAATCTCAGACCCTTTACGAATCAAATCAGCAAACGAAGGATTTACCTGAGTGGCCGGAATAGTAGTCGTATCCACATCCATAGCCCCCATCGGGTTAACAAGGGTGAATCGATGTTCCTGTTCAGCCAGGGGCTTCGCCTTCATCATGGCAGCCGTTTCTTGCACAAATTCCTTAACCCTAAGATCTGACATTAAGGGGGAGAAACGAACTCTTTTGTTGTCCCTACGAACACCACCCACCACATGAATCCGGGTGACACCACCCCTTCTAGGGTTTAGGGTTTAGGGTTTAGGGTCTAGGGTCTAGGGTCTAGGGTCTAGGGTCTAGGGTCTAGGGTCTAGGGGTTAGGGGTTTCGGGTTTCGGGTTTCGGGTTTCGGGTTTCGGGTTTCGGGTTTGGGGTTTGGGGTTTGGGGTTAGGGGTTAGGGGTTTCGGGGTTTCGGGGTTTTCGGGTTTCGGGTTTCGGGTTTCGGGTTTCGGGTGTAGGGTGTAGGGTCTAGGGTGTAGGGTCTAGGGTCTAGGGTCTAGGGGTTTCGTGTTTCGGGTTTCGGGTTTCGGGTTTCGGGTTTCGGGTTTCGGGTTTGGGGTTTGGGGTTAGGGGTTAGGGGTTAGGGGGTTAGGGGGTTTCGGGGTTTCGGGGTTCGGGGTTCGGGGTTCGGGGTTCGGGGTTCGGGTTCGGGGTTCCGGTTCCGGGTTCCGGGTTCCGGGTTCCGGGTTCCGGGTTCCGGGTTCCGGGTTCGGGGTTCGGGGTTCGGGGTTCGGGGTTCGGGGTTCGGGGTTCGGGGTTCGGGGTTTGGGGTTTGGGGTTTGGGTTTAGGGTTTGGGTTTGGGTTTGGGTTAGGGGTAGGGGGTAGGGGTTAGGGGTTAGGGGTTTCGGGTTTCGGGTTCGGGGTTCGGGGTTCGGGGTTCGGGTTCGGGTTTCGGGTTTCGGGATTCGGGTTTCGGGATTCGGGATTCGGGATTCGGGATTCGGGATTCGGGATTCGGGTTGAGGGTTGAGGGTTGAGGGTTGAGGGTTGAGGGTTGAGGGTTGAGGGTTGAGGGTGAGGGTGAGGGTGAGGGTGAGGGGGTCCGGGGTTCCGGGGTTCCGGGTTCCGGGTTCCGGGTTCCGGGTTCCGGGTTCCGGGTTCCGGGTTCCGGGTTCCGGGTTCCGGGTTCCGGGTTCCGGGTTCCGGGTTCCGGGTTCCGGGTTCCGGGTTCCGGGTTCCGGGTTCCGGGTTCCGGGTTCCGGGTTCCGGGTTCCGGGTTCCGGGTTGAGGGTTGAGGTTTGAGGGTTTGAGGGTTGAGGGTTGAGGGTTGAGGGTTGAGGTTGAGGGTTGAGGGTTGAGGGTTGAGGGTTGAGGGTTGAGGGTTGAGGTTGAGGGTTGAGGGT
>CM018696.1:1432557-1802857 GCA_009363875.1 Mikania micrantha | reverse complement strand
AGCTAAGGCAGGATTGCATACTAGAATGCCCAGATAGAGGACCTAGTACTTTTGGAAAGCACATATTTTTTTATTAATACAAGTCACTTTTGATACTTGTACAGATACAAGATATCAACATTTTATTCTTTTGATATGTTTACTTAGTTAAATTACTAAACATTGACATTTGTAATTTAACTTTGTAATCCTAGTTTAAATGCTATATTGTACTTTAGTTATTCTTAACATTGATGCTATGTAAACAATCTGATCATCACGATTATCACTCACGATATCGCGCCCCGAGAAACCTTCTGCCCGACGGGGAAGTCGATCCGTCCTGTCGGCTCGGGGTGTGACCTCGGTCGAGATCGGATCCTACATATAACATTAAAAATAGAAAGTTCATGGGGGTTGGTCGACCCCATCTCCATACTAGGTACGCCTCTGTCATCCACGCCATGCAGCAAAAAATACAACATTTTAAGTTGGATGATTTTAAATGTTTACATGGTTTGGTTTTGAGCCATAATTAGAAAACAAATTTTATTTTAATTAGTAGTAAACTAAAGATGACTTCAATTCTTAATATAAAAGACTAAATGTATCAAAAATGTCAAGAAGTGATTCATTTTGTTTGAGTGGTTTCTTTTATAGTCACTTTGTCTCACTTTAATTCTTAAAGGCTACTAATCTATTTCTATTATCTATCTATACTAATAAATCAAAATAAATTGTGCCACATGTCGCTTTCCTAGGCTATCCTTGTAAAATTTTTCCCGCCTCTCTCTCATATTAAATGCATCCATATTTAATAATAATAATATTAAATATTAAATATACTTTTATATATTTTTATATATTAAAAAAGGTTTTTAAAGCATTAAAATATATATATTAATTTTAAGAGTACATTTTTTTAGAATCCAAATTATTATGAAATATAAAATATTCAATAATTGTTTTTTAAAACGAAATATTAAAAAAAACAAATTTTAATAAACTTATGTTTAAATAAATGATATTATTATTTTATTACTTACGTATTAAACTATATAAACCTTTAATCATATTATTATTGACCATTTATTATTTTCTTATTCAACCCGTGTAATACACGGGGTATTAACCTAATATAATAAATCAAAATAAAAGATGACACATGTCATTAATCTATACTATCCGCACAATAACTTTCTCTATTCTCTTTCTTATTTAATGCATCATACATTAAATAATAATATTAAATATTGAATACACATTTATACATTTTTAAATTAAAAATATTTTTTAACACATTAAAAATATATTAATATAAAAAATACTTATTTTTCAAAAGAAAAATTATTATAAAATAAGAAATATTGAAAACGGTTTTTCTAAAATAAAATGTTTAAAAAAAACTTTGCAAAGTAATATTAAAAAATAATATTATTTTATTACTTAAAGTTTTAAGTTTTTCAAAATTTTTAATCATATTTTATTTAAAAAAATCGATTTAAATTATAAAGATTTTCATTAACGACAATATATTATTTTGTATTTAACCCGTGTAATAAACGAGATATTAAACTAGTGTGGGATAATATAACAAGAAAAAAAATTAGGTTAGATTTAAAAAGTTGTATCATGTGCTATAAAAGTTGTAAAACTATTAATTTTAAAAAAATTAATAGATATCAAATTACTTTTTTGTCATTCTAATATGTATTATACAGTAGTATAGATTAGATTTTATAGGCTTAAATCAATAACTTGGTTAATTTTTTTATAAGCATAAGTAGGTTAGAGACTATGTATTATGGTTAAATTGATAAAATATTAACCGGTTAATAATAAACAAAAAAAATTAAAATAATGAAGAAACTAAATGTTAAAAAATGAAATATTGATAAACTAATATTAATATTAATAGAGCAAACAACAAATAGCTGAGAAACAATAATCAGAAAAATTTTCAATCAGTTGCTTAGTTATTAACTATAACTTGAGTTAAAAAAAAAACAAAAAGGAAAAATTTCAAATGGTTACAGAAATCTGAAGTTTACAAAATTATGATACGTGATTTTAAAAATAACTTATTTATTAGGCGTATCTTTAGTATTGAACATGACTTAAAATTTATTTTATTTTGATTAAAATATAATATTCTACATATGTTTATTTTCATGAAATTTAAACTTATATTGACTTTCAACTAATATATCTTTATATTTTAGACTACTATTATTTTATTTTAATCTTTTGACCTCCTAAAGATAAAATATAACTTAAATAAACCTGTTAAGAAAGAAATATCTTGAATTTGTCACATAAATATATATATATATATATATATATATATCATGGTGGTAAAAATCCCCGACTAGGCCGATTAATCGTTAGTCCCCTAACGCCGACTAGGCCCGACTATCCGATTAGGCCGATTAGTTGGCCGATTAATCCCTAGTCCCCACCCCACCGACCGACTAGCGACTTCTTCAACATTGATACATACATATATTTATATATATATAAATACGAGAAAAAAATAAGACATGATATAAACTCACCACAAATAAAGCCTCAAGTGTCGCAAGAAAAAACATACATACAACCAATAAACAAACAACAAATGAAACATCGAGAGCCTTACAAGTTTTAAATGACATTAATTTTATTAATAAATCAAAATGGGAATAAAAAGAATAAATTACCTAATACTTTCGGCTATAATAATATGAAAAATATTGTGATAATAAATTGTATCAAATACTAGATCTTTTAATATGCAAATTTAGAAATGCAAGTTTTTTTACTTGGATCATACTTGGCTATAAATCTTTTTCAATCTGTAGAATTCATAAAAATATAATTAAACAATTTAATTGATTATTAACAAAAAATTAAATTAAAAAAAATATAAATAGAAATTCAATTAAGTAATTGATTTAGTTATTTAAAATAATAAATTTGATAAGAATATAAACTTTTTAATAATATAATAACTATTTATAACACATACTTATTTTTTAAAATCAATTACAAGCGTAAAAAGTTAAAACTACAAACAATTTTTAATTATTCAGTTTTCGAATATGACTCGAAATAATCGAAATTCAATTCGATTTCAATTAGAAAAACAACAAGTCGAAATTTGATTCGAATTTTCACATTCGAATTCGATTCGATTTGTAGTATAATATCGGATTTCAAATTTCATATTTTTAATTCGACTCGATTCGAAATTCGAATTTAAATTATTTATATATTTTTATTTTATATATACAAGTAGTTAATATATTTAAAAATTAGGCTTTTTAGTTGAGTAGTTTAGCTTATAAAAACTGAAAGCCTATTTTACATAAATGTCAATTTAATTATAAAATACCCATAATTTGAACATTTTTAAATTCACTAAACCTAAACATTCACAACAAAAACATCAATTGTAAAACTCGAAAAATTGATTATTTTTATTGTTAATTTCTAATACTTTGATTATTTGTCACTTTATGTTTTTTATATGTTATCATTTACATTATATATTGAATTTTTATCATTTTATTAGTTTAAATGATTTTTTTTATATTACAACTTAGATGTTGGTTATTTAATATTTGGATATTTAAGGTTTTAATTATTTGATATTTTGAATACATAAAGATAGCAAGTATAAACAATTTTTAAATTAAATGCAAATCAAACTAATTCGAATTTTGAATTCGAATTGGATTTTTAGAATAAATTTCGAATTCGAATGCTCATAAAAAATTCAAAATTCGAAATCATTCGATTTGAAATATTCGAGTTATTCGAAATTCGATTCGATGAACACCCCTACATTGTTGTATAAAAGGTCTTATATTCGAATCATTTCAGAAACAATTGCTTCTACACGAGTAGAAAGTTTTGTTGATGTAAATTACCTTCTAAATAATAAGTTCAAATTATCTTCTGAATAATAATTTCAAACTAGGGTTGTTCATGCTGCGTGCTGCAGTGGCTTATC
Source organism: Mikania micrantha (assembly GCA_009363875.1). Taxonomy (NCBI): domain Eukaryota; kingdom Viridiplantae; phylum Streptophyta; class Magnoliopsida; order Asterales; family Asteraceae; genus Mikania; species Mikania micrantha. Next base: position 1,798,884 of record CM018696.1, on the reverse strand, counting down.
ACAGTACACTCATGAAATCTTATATTATATATCAATTCCAAAAGCATAAATAACGTAACAAAATCAAATCTCTCATCACGTACTCTATACAACTTATCATAGAAAACAAACCCATACAAATACGTCACGGAAATAATAGAAAATATTACATTACAAAATATTTCTATCCATCAACCAATTGGTTGAATTAAAAAACGCAAATATTTAAGCAAACACTGATTTTCTATGAGAACCAATAAATCACCGTTACCTTCTTTAAACATCACCGAAACCCTAGAAAGGGTCACGTTTTTTTCACTGCATATGTAATACTTACTATTTAAATTAATACACACACACACACACACTATTTTCAATATATATATATATATATATATATAATATTATATAATAATAGTCAAACAAAAAACAAAAAAACTACGATTTTTTTTGGTTATAGAGTATAATTTCTCGTTTACCAAATGATGTTTAATTTTAGGGGTGTTCAAAAAATCCGAAATCCGAAAAAATCCGAAATCCGAATTGTATCCGAAACCCGAAAAAACATATCCGAATTAAAGATTCAGATATTCTGATAGATTCGAATCGGATATCCGTTTTCCGAATTCGGATCGGATATCGGATATCCAAAATCCTGTTTATTCGGATCGGATATCCGAATTCAATCCGAATAACCCGAATAAACACTGTTTTTTCGGGTTGTTCGGATTATTCGGATGAAAAAATTGGTTTATTCAGGTTATTCGGATCGGATAGAAAATTTTCGAATTCGGATCGGGTCGGGTTTTGGATAAGGGCCTAAAATTTTCAAATCCGAACAACTCGATCCGAATAAGTCATTATCCGATCTGATGAACACCCTATTTAATTTAGCGGTTGAAAAAAAAAAAAAGAAAAAAAGAAAAAACCTCTCTCGGTTGATAATCATTTTAAACAAATGTCAAATACATACAAAATGAATACCACTCTCAGACACCCACACGCGTATAAAATCAGAGAAACTTCTGATTGTGTCCCCTCTTCATCTTTACAAATCTCTCGATCTCCATACCCTAATACCTCTTCTCTCTGTTGCCTCCAACGAACAATCAACCACACTTTTCCATCTCCCTCATCGCCATCTTCAAGGTATTCTTCATCTTGATTCTTTCTTCATCACATTTCCCACATGAAATCATCTTCTTACATCCCCGTTTTGTAGTTTTAATCGCTTATTGATTGACCCGGAAATGATTTTGCAGGATGTTATGGGAATCCAGTTTCTTGATTCAAGAACCACTTGTGTTCTTGTTCTGTGAAGTTCTGTTGTAAATGTTGAATTTGGGAATTAGGGTTTTTTTCCTTCTGAATCGAAGATAATTGTTAATTGGGGTTTTGATTGATTTTGAATGGGGAATAAGCTGGGTAGAAGAAGACAGTTAGTTGATGAAAAGTATACAAGGCCTCAAGGGCTGTATCAACACAAAGATGTAGATCACAAAAAGCTTAGGAAGCTTATACTTGATTCGAAACTCGCTCCATGTTATCCCGGAGATGATGACTGCAGTTGTGATCTTGAAGAATGCCCAATTTGCTTCTTGGTTTGTGCTTTCTTGTTTGCTGATTTTTGTCTTCATATATTGTGAAAATGATTGAATTGGTATCTTGAACTATGATTATGCAGTTTAATTGATAGTGAATATTTTTAGGAATGGATTGCTTCAGTTGTGTTTATCTGATAGATTTGTTTATGTTTTTGGACCATTTTCAGTATTATCCGAGTCTAAATAGATCAAGATGTTGCACAAAAGGCATCTGTACAGGTAAATTTCATGTGTTTTAATCTGTTTGTGAACAATATGGCAACATCTTGAGTTCTTAATGGTTTTGTTGTTCAATCAGAGTGTTTTTTGCAGATGAAGACACCTAATTCTACACGCCCTACGCAGTATCCTTAAATCCTAATTGTGTAGTATATTGAAAAAGACGTGATTATGATATCTTTATAATGTTTTCTTGACAAAACTAAGATGTCCCTTTTGTAAAACTTTGAACTATGCTGTCGAGTATAGAGGCGTGAAAACTAAAGAGGAAAAGGGGCAGGAGCAAATTGTAAGCACCAGTTTCATGCGCAATGATTAATTTTTATTTGGTTTTTATTTATTGCTGCATTTTTAACTTTTTTTTTTGATTTTTTTACATGTTCTTGCTTTTTACAGGAAGAACAAAGAGTGATAGAAGCAAAAATAAGAATAAGACAGCAAGAAATTCAAGATGAAGAGGAAAGAATGCTAAAAAACAAGAGACGATATCTTCAAGCAGGGTGTTTGAATCAAGTGAGGCTGAATATTTCTCCAGAGGAGGTGTGAATAAAAATTAAATGTTAGTTTAAATTGGTAATTTGGTTAGGCGTTTATCAGTTTATCACTCTTTGTTTTTCTTGTTAAATAACAAGAAAATGAAAAAAAAATAATAATAAATTAAAAGATAAAAAAGAAGAAAATACTGCAGAAATAAACCAAGCATAATTCAAGCTTCTCACACAAGTTTAGTGCTTACAATACCTCCAGAGGAGGTACAAATAGAATTAAGTTTAGTTTAAAGAATAAGTTTTATATATGCAGCAGCATCTTCTTCTGAAGGTGAGGAAATAGTTTCTGTTCCAAACCCTGCAACAATTAGACATCCTCCACGCTATAACAGGTGTGTGCCTTTTATTTCTGTTTATGTTAATCTTAAGCCCTTGCATTTTAGATACCATCCATGCAATAATGTGTTGTGCAGCCTTTGATAATTAATATTATGACGTGCATATATTGTACTTACTGTAAATTGTATCACTGCCAATAAGTTTTCTTCAGAAAACAAAGATTTATGTAAAGGTTTGAAGTTAAGAATGGTCTGAATGACTCTGCAATTTCAAAAGATGACAAATTAGTAGTGGGTGTATTATTTTTTCATGTTTATAAGCTTTAGTTTGGCCAATCAATGTTCTTGAAGAGTTTAACTCTTAAATTGACTTACACTATGAAGGCATATCTCATAAAGGATAGGGAACTTGGGACTAGTTTTTCTTTTATATGGTTAAAACAAAGATGATTACCTAAATGAAAATAGATAAAAGTTTGTTACCTTTTTGTGAAATTTCATCTGTATGAATCTAAAATGCTGAACTTTTTTTGGTTGAAATTTTACGAAAAGCACCAATTTTTCATCATAAAATGAATTAGGTGCATCTAAATATCTAATGGTTAATTAAGTAAGAAACACAAAAAGGACCCAAATTATCATATTGATCCTAAAACTTGACCTATGTAGGATGTTAAACCAAGTAGTGTGATCTTGGCTAGGTTTTCTTGCTTTACTAAGTTAGCATCATGAAGAATGAGGGTTTTTCATTGATGTATAGGGGCTTCAGTTATGAGGACATGAGATGAGCGTGAGGGATCTTCCGGACTTTGTGGTAGTTCATGACCTAGGTATCTTGAACTCATTCTTTAAAAAGGACTCGCATTTGATCGTGTTTAGCAGCAAGGGATGGGAGACATAGGTTCATTATTTTTTGGTTTAACAAAGTGACTAGGTAGATGAACTGCAAGGTCATTTGAGGAGAGACAATAATAACTCAACATCGTTTGTTTGTGGGCTTGTGGCAGAAATTGTGATGAGGAGGAAGCTAGTTGACGAGAAGAGGAACATTAAACCTAGAATTAAATGGGGTTGGTTGAAACACGACAAGATTATGGACATGGGAAACTATGGCAAACAAGGTTACAATGTTCAAATATAAGGTCCTCATAGAGGATGATCAAAGACCTCGTGGAGGCGCAACTCAGATGTTGGAAAGTATGGAAAACAGACACGAGTAGCAAAGGAGACTCATGGGAAAGGCCGATGAACATAAGGAGTCATGGTGGTGGAATGACGAGGTGCAAGGCAAGGAGAAGGCCGCAACTCAGATGTTGGAAAGTATGGAAAACAGACACGAGGAGCAAAGGAGACTCATGGGAAAGGCCGATGAACATAAGGGTCATGGTGGTGGAATGACGAGGTGCAAGGCAAGGAGAAGGCAAAAAGAACAATTTTGGGAGCTGTTGAGATGCAGTGATGAAGTAGAGAGTAAGATTGAAGGATATGTATAAGTAGGCAAAACAAGAGTTGAAGGCGGTATTAGAAACAAATAACATTGCAATTGAAGAGTTGTATAAACGATAGGAAGTCAAAGAAGGAAAGTATGACATGTTTAAAATTGATAAGGGCAGGGAGCAAAAGAGTAGTAAAGTTGTGAAGAGTGAGGATGAACGGATATTGGTATAGGAGCATGACATCAAGGTAAGATGGCAGACTTACTTCCATGATATTTTCAACAATAGTAGGAATCATCAACAAGATTGCAAGAACCCCATCATCATAAACAGGAATAGTTGTTACTGCCAACATATCATCATAGAAGGGGTGAGGAGAGCCCTTGGAAAATGGATGGGCGAAAGCGGTGAGTTTGGACAATATTCTATCAAGATGTGGAAATGCTTGGTGGAGTAAGGAGATAGGTGGTTGATAGTTTCGTTAAGATGCCTAACCAACGAAGTAGTGCTTTAGTACAACTTTACAAGTACAAAGAAGACGCTCATTGTTGCAGTAACTATAGAGGGATAAACTCGTGAGCCATATTATGAAATTGTGAGAAAGAGTGATTGAGGCAAGATTGAGAAGAAAAGCTAAAGTGGTGGTGCACCAATTTGGTTTTATGCTGGGGAGGTTGATGACCTAGGCGATTCATATTGTGAGGAGGCTAATGGAGACAGATATATAGGAAGTGGGATTTGCATATGGTGTTTATCAACCTTGAAAAGGCGTATGATAGTGTGCTTTCTCAAGTGATATAGAATAGTCTTGAGGGTAGAAGAATTCCTTGTAAATATAGAGTTAATAAAGGATATCTATATTGGAGTGAAGACAAGCGTTTGGGCCCTGTGGGAGTGTGGGGGATACCAACTTCTTCCTTGTGGAGGTGGGACTCCATCAAAGATTTGCCTTGAGTTCTTTCCTTTCTACGATTGTCTTAGATAGTGGCCTTCTCATGAAGCATGCTTTTTGCGGATGACAATATGTTGGTGGCAGAAAAGAATCAAGACCTGTATGTAAGGCTGAAGAATTGGCAAGCGACCTTATAAGGTAAGTGCTTGCACATCATTCTGTCTAAACCGATAATCTTTATTATAACTTTAGAGGTGCCAATTATGGGGAGGGCATCCAGTTGGCTAGTAGTGGCCAAGCGGTCCCTCAAACAATATGGTTCAAGTATCAAGGAGCAGAGACAGACCAAAGCTCTTGTGGGATGAGAAGATTCAACATGGTATGTTAGACTTGCACCTTTCTTTGGGGAGTTGTCATGTGTCACAATTGATGGTGCTGTATGCTAGGTTTGTCCTATGCTTTGCCTCTAGTCATAGGTGCTTTTAGTCCTTAGGGTGTTTGATACGGACCATCCATGACCTAATCAAGCCCCATGCATTCCACGGCTCCAAGTATTCAAGTTTCTAGAATAGTCCACGTTTACAGTTTTGTTTGAATTGTTTGTTTAATTCTAAGGAGTTTGTTACAAGTATCAATGTTCCCCATATTTCCTATTTTGTTAGATGTTTCATTTGGTATTTAAAGAATTGGAGATGAACTGGGTTTTAAAAATCGCGCCCTGAGCGCGCTTAAGCGCAAAGCGCCTCTGGGCGACAGCAACATCGCTTTATGTAACCCTAGGCGAGACCTGTACGAGAAGCGAGAGCTTTCTGCAATTTCTTCATAAGCGAACAGCCATGGAAAGCGTCGATTAGTGTACAGAAGCGCACAAGTGGGCTTAATTAGGTTGGGCTGGCTTTTTTTCCCCTCTCGAATTAGGCTCGATCGGTAGAAATAGTATATCAATCGACTGCTTATGTGAGGGCGGTAAAACCTAGCGAATTTACGTGATGATGGCGGTAAAAATCCTGAATTAGGCGGCAATTAACCCTTAATTGCAGCATATCAAGCATCGATCGGAAAACAGAGCAAGAGAAGGAGGCTTAGTACATCCAAATAGAGAAGAGAATTAAGCTTTTGGAACAACCGAACAAAGCAGTTGCTTGTCAGTGGAGTTTGGAGCATCAATCAAAGGTTAGAACATAGTCACATAAATCGCGGTACGCTACGGTACGAAAACGCGGTTCGGGTACGTGGTTCGCAAGCTTCAACGAATTCGGTACGAAGGGGGTAGGTTTATTTCGGTATGCTTCGGTACGGTGTACCATATATTCCAATTCGTTGTACCCCATTAAAAATCACTTAGATGTCAGATAAACAACTAGTTAAATGATTAACAACAGAAATTTAAGTGATAAGTTGATTAACATGATAATAGTAGCTACAAAAGCTTTAAATCTAAAAAACACCAAATAGAGTAATAGTAACATATTAAGAAACACATAGAACAAATCGGAAAATAGTAAACAAAAAGTGAAGCATTTCCACTAATCAATCCTTTTCCCTTTTCCTTTCCCGTTGCCAATGCTTGCCAAATGCCATTTTCGAAATTGATATTCGATTTTGGAAATTGGATGAATGTAAAAACGTACCAAATCGTAGCTGACATTGGGTTATTGAAAGGTTGTTCTTTTCTTCCCGCCCAGAAACTTAAATCGACAAAATCGGACCAGATTAACCCAACATCGCGATCCCAAATCGATGAAATTCGATGTTCCAGGTGATTGCAATCGACGAACCATGGTGATTGAAGTCATCGATCCATGCGATTGAAGTCGATGAACCCAGGCGATTGCAATCGACGAACCGAAGCGTACCAAATCGCTGGCGAATTCCGATTGGGTACAGTTCGTACCAATACGAAATACGCGGCCTTTATGGCGAATTCTGTGACTATGGGTTAGAATGAAGCATTTTTGTTTTTTTGATCTTCTTCGACTTTGGTCCAGCATTCCGAGTCTCCAACAGAGCGTGATCTTTGGTTTTTTGTTATTTTTTTATTTTGAATTCATGATTTCATGTGTTGTTAAATACATATAATAATGTTTTTATTATAATATTGTAATGTTTTTATGTGTTATAAAAGTTTTACATATAATTTCAGTGGAGTTTGTGAGTCGGTTTTACTGTTCAAAAAAAAATATATAATGTTTTTATATGTTATAAAAGTTTTATATATAATTTACAATATTTGTTTCAAATATGTGCGCCTCGCGTACGAAAAGCTCACCGCTTTTGCGCTATGCGCTTCGATTTTAGACCTTGTCGCTTTTGTGCGCTTCGCGCTTTTTAAAACCAAGGAGATGAATGAATAGAAAAGAAGAAAATTAATCCAATTTATTTGATAGTGTTTGCCTACTACTAAAGGCTAAATCTATTGAGAGATTGGCTATCTCAAATTGGTCTCTAACAATGTCTTTACTCATGTATTCTAGCTCTAGGAATTAGTATGTCATAGTGTTTTTTCTATCTGCTTATGACTGCATGTCATATTGTTCTATTATATACTGCCACTACTTGATTTTTTTTTGTACATATCTCTTTATGCTTGTTTGTTTGTTTCATCTTGAAGGCTCCAAGTAAATTTTAAACATTTGAGCACATCTAAAATCTCATCACATTATTGTATATAGCTTAAAATAAGTAGGGTTTATATCAAATAAAGAATAAGAACAAAAACTCAAAAAAATATGGACTGTAACGATTAACGTATGCTGGATGCTGAACTTTATTGTGGTGTGATTTGGCCTTGCTTTACCAAGTTAGCATGTTGAAGGCTCTAGGCAAATTTGAAAATTGAACAGATTAGTGTATCTAGCTCAAAATGAAGAGTTTATGCAATAGACACTTCATCTTAATAATATTTATGAGATATAATGCAGAGATGATGAGTTTGATCTTGATCCTGAAAACATAATGCTCATGGAAGCCATCTGGTTGTCTTTTCAGGTACTTCATGAGTATGGTTGACAAGTTTTACTTTGCATAGTCGCACACAAAATTTACATTTTTTAATTTCTTATATTTATTCACTGTAGGAGGATAACAAGCACAAACTCAAAAACTCCAGTTACGGTGATGCCACACAATTAGCAAAATACGCGGCAGAAGTTCGTCTTTTAGCATCCATGGCCCCACAAGCTGAATATTCTGCTTCATCCTCGTCTCCTTCTGGTGGACTTGCATGTGCCATAGCCGCCCTTGCTGAACGCCAGCAAACGGTAGGCGAGTCATCAGCTAATTACAATAGTTATAATGGGAATTTAACAACATACAACGTGCATCCCGATCATAGCCAAACAGGGTTGTTATCACTTGATAACCACCTGCATATCAATCATGATAATTCAGAAGAATTGGGTGAAACTGGATTTGGGTATGATGGTAATTTGAGGACAGTAGATGATAATGATGATGTAAGCAGAAGGCAGTATGGTCATCTTGATGACGTGGACAATGGTGGTGGGAATATAGTTCCCGAGAGCTTTGAAGAACAGATGATGTTAGCCATGGCTGTTTCATTGGCTGAGGCTCGAGCTAGGGCTAATAGTACACCGGAGGTTGCCTGGATTTAGTTTGTGATTGTATGTTTGTTTAAGGTGTATTTGTGTGTTGGTATACAGTAATGTAAGACAGGAAAAGGTCAGGTGTAGATTTGTGGGTAGTGGTTTGAATCATGAATGTATACAGAATCAAACCCTTTTGAAAATTTAAAGTCTTGTATGATTAATGCTTATCAGGGAATTCAGATTTGTGTTCAAAAAGTGAAGTAGATAATCCTTGGCCATAGGGTCCTTCTAGGCCATCTGGTAGCGTCGTAGCGAATAAGGACGCACATGTATCTCGACTAGCCGCAGCCCACTGCTCAACTAACCACAAAATAAGCTGACAATCCTAAAGAATAGGAATACCAAATTCATAATCTTTCATACCCAATTCTTCATGAACCTTGTTTCAAGTTTGTACCAGTAAGACCATTGTATGAACATCAGATTTTTCGTTTCAAGTTTCGAATGAAATGGTAATGCATATATGTGAAATTAGGTTTTTGACCAGTTGGATGGCTGACCTGTTATCACAATATAGCCGGTGCAGAAGACTAAAGGGACCTAAGCACGAGCCACGAAGGTTCTTGAGCCGTATCAGGCTATTGCCTCTAACGACACCATGATATGGGACTAGAATACTAACCAAGTTTCTCAAGTGTTTCAATTAAGTCATTAAAAGTTTTTTTTATCTTTTTAAAAGTCACTAAAGTTTCACTAGATGTTTCAAATATATGTAATTTTTTTATAAATATTTAAATTTTTAAAATTAATCGAGGCAAATAAGACACATGAATATTTTTAAGTATTTGATTATTATATTTTCTCAATTTGACTTAAATTTAATAATTTTTGAAACTTTGTTATTAATTGGTGGATTTTTTCTTCACAATTACATCTTATTTCAAGTGAATTAGAAATTTTTTTTTCACTTATTATTAACAAGGATTCAAATATGTTTCGTTTGCCTCTATTAATTTTAAAAAGTTTAAACAATTTTGAAAAAAAATATATACAGGATTGAAACACATACTGAAAGTTGAGTGACTTTAAAAAGACAAAAACTTTGAGTGACTTTACTGAAACACTATAAAAACCTGAAACTATTAGGTGACATATTCCCTTTGTTATAAGAGCATCCATTACAGATTTAGTGGCGAGCATTCATCCCTCATGTTGAATCACTTCTTCAAAAGATTCTCATCTTACACCACCATTGCCACATTATTTTCATACAAAGGGTTTCGTTTTCAGGCACGGGTTAAACGTCTAAGACATGGCATTTCAATTTGAGGTGATTATCATAACCCACAAAAATGAAACAAATAAACTCTTTCCTTAGGTTGTTAGGTACAAAAATTTAACAAACACGTCCAAAAATTCTAAAATGAGTGCATGTACGGGGGCTTAAAATTGTTCCGGTAGACAATTGATCAAATAAACTTAAAATTGTTCCGGTAACATGTTATAATGGGTTTTAAGCAAAATCAGTTAAGGTCTAAGTGGTCGTTTTTTAAAATATATCAATTTAATTCAACTTAAAATAGGTTGTAAGTAAACAAATAGTTTATTTGCACAATCTTTAGTAATTTTATTGTCAAATATATTATTGAGAATTCATATCTATTTGAATCTATTATATTCTCATAGTTTTTATGTTAAACATCTTGACCCTCATTGTGTTAACGTGTTACACATCTCAGCTCGTTATATGTTATGATGATACATATTTAAGCCCAAAATACAATAATTGCTCACCTAAACCAAACCATTTATCTTGCTTTGATACAAGATTGCCAGGTCTACGGCTCTACTTGATCGATGTTTAACGGGGTCAAGCACGTCACATTGTATAAGCTCAATAGCACCCTTAGACTAAGTCATGGATGGGTTATAAATAAGGGTGTAAATTCTAACACAACACGAAATTAACATATTTGTGTTTATTATGAATGAGTTCGGCTTAGTTTCTACTTGAATCCATTCGCTAAACAAGTTGGGTTTGTGTCAATCCGAACAAGTTTACAATTTGACTTGTATAACCCATTATATATTTAGTTACTTTTAATTGTGTTTTATGTTAACTTGATTGAAATTTAATACTAAAATACTAAACTAAAAAAATTAACATGATATTATATAATTAAATGTCTTTTTTTTCTATATTTGTAATTTTTTTTGTTACAAAATTGTACTTTTAATAGTATTAATATTTGGGTCAAACGTGCCGTTGTTGTGTCAACCCGCAAATGTTTGTGTCGTGTTCGGATTCATATATATTTTTTCTTGAGTAGCAATTTTTCCACCTTTTTTTATCCATTATGGGACCAGAACTTTTAACCTCTTTTTTGTCGTGTTCGGATTCATATGTATGACACAATTTTCATGTTTTAGTCATATTCGAGTTCATGTTTAATTTCCAGCTTTATGTTGGATTGATATGCCAACCCTTAAACACAACCTGTTTAACGACCTTAGTTAGAGGTGGCCAAACAGGGTTTTTTTTTAAACAGAACCGGTTCCGGTCAACAAAGTCAAGAACCGGTTCTGGTTCCGGTTTTAGGCCGGTTTCAACCGTTTTTTTACCGGTTCGGGTTTTGGCCGGTTCCGGTTCGGGTTTGGCCGGTTTAAGGGTGGAACCGGTTCCGGTTCCAATTTCTCTGAAAACCCGGAACCGCCCGTACCCACCGGTTCGGGTACGACCGGTTCCGGTTCTGGTTCGGTTCCTTGGTTCCGGTTCCGGGTACGTTGGCCACCTCTAACCTTAGTTATAAGGCACTTGTTGGGCTTTGTAGAATTGACAGCCCACCCATAACAAGCCCAAGTTTCACATCTAGCTTTGGTAGCTCATTAGTAATTGCTATTTCATGATATCGAATTATCGATCCAACTTATCCTAGTTTACATTTACATGCCTTAGCCGCATGTTTAAGAGATCCAAATTCTATATGTTCATGTGGGGAAGGTTACATTAATCATCCGTATGATTGTCCACAATGTGAATGCCATCATACTTAACCAAATTCAACAATCGTTTCTTCCTCACCCGCCATATGACTCGAGCAACCAAATCAACAATTCAATCATCAAGTGTGTTAATATTGATCGAGTTCAATGGTGGCAGCGAAAGCCATATCTTCTATGTCGTCGGAACAAATGCTTCGGCATCCCATGAATCCAACAAGTTTTGTAATATCCGAAGAGACGGTTGGGCAGGCCACTCTTGAACGGAGATAACAAAGTTATTGAACTCTGGTTTAATACCATGTATATAGCTAAAACACACACAAGTATCTTGAGTGATGAGGGTTTATAACAACTTTAATTCAGCATATTATTTATATATTCTAAGATTATATTATATATAATAATACTAGACTATTACCCCGTGTATTACACGGATTTAATATAAAATATTAAATAGTTAGTAATAAAAATTTAAAAATTGTAAAAGGATATTTTAAGATAAAATGATTAATTTACATATTAATGAATACTTTAAGTCATTAAAAAATAATTAAAAACTTTAATAAATATACAAATGATATATGATCTTTTTTTTAATTTGTAACAATTATTATTTTTAAACTAACTAATAATAAAATTTCATTCTATGTTTTATCAAAGAAGAACTTCTATAAATCAATAAGGTAAGATATAATTTATCTAATTATTAAAATATTAACGACTCAATTAAAAAATAGCGTTAACTATAAGGGCAAAAAATGTAACTTTCTCTATCTTTTTTTACTTTGATTTTAAATAAATTAAAAAAATGACATTAATATATAAAAATCTTATTGTTTAAAGATTTGGTTTATAGTTTATTTTACTTTTTTTAAAAAATAATTTTTATGGAAAACTTGTTTCTTATATAACTTTGATTTTATGAAAATAAAATATTTATTATTCCAAAGAAAATTAATATTAAAAAATTTCATATCTTATAAACTCTTTTTAAATGTTTTTCTAATAAAAATATAAATAGTATTATTAGTTATTAGTATTATAATTATTTAATTAGAAAGAGAGTATGATTATTTAATAGGAGAAAATTAAATGAATTTGCTAGGAAAGTGATCCCTTTACAATTGGGTGGGTTCATTTGGGTTACTCATTGGTCCAACTGTAAGCCCAATTAGGCCCAAATTTCTGGTTAAATGTCCGGTTCTAAAGCCCAATATACATTCTCTGTCCTCAAAATTATTTTACCCCTATTACTAAAAGTTGTAACAAGAATACATGAAATAAGATTATTAACCCTTGTGACAAAAACTTCATAGTTATAAGAAATCTAAAAAGGTACCAAAAACACATATACTACGTTGGACATATGACGTATTGCATTTTCTACATAATTTTACATGCAGCATGGGTATTATCATCGCTAAAGGTAGCACCAACTTGATGATCAATCAAGCCCGAGGACTGGATCGGGTTATAAACATAGTGGTTGTCACAACCATGTTTGAAGTAGTTGTAAGATGATGCAGACGATGGTTGTCGGGTGTAGAATGTTGCCGGACCCAAACCACCATTTTGTTGTTGTTGAGCATACTGGTTAACGTTGTAGTTGTGCGTACGAATGTCAGGGTTGTAGGGTATGTTCCATATCTCAGCACGCCTGCCAGTCTTTCTCACCGTCTTTAACACCTTCTTCTCATCAGCGATTCCTGTGACTGTCACCTTTTGTAAACCCATGTCTATATCTACGTTCTCCACCCCTACATGTTACAAGCATTGTAATTTATTCATCTTTCTTCAACTATATACATTTATAAAATACCATGGTTGTAGAAGTCGCTAGGCTCTAGTCGGGCGGCGAGGTACCGTCTAGGGATTAATCGGGATTAATCGGCGCTAGGCGGATTGGAATTTTTATATGTAATTTTACAAGTATATATTATATACACACATCAATATCAATAATTTAATATAATACTTCAAATAATTTTAAAAAAATACTTTAAAGTGCAAACTTAAACATTGAGTTCAAAGTTTAGAGATAAATTTCGATGTTAACTGCCTGGATTCGATGTTTCAGAGACATATTAAAGATTTTTTGTTGAGAAATGTTTAAATAATCATGAAATTGGTCCCTTTTTACCATAAAAAAGTCAAAAAAAAGTCAAAAAAGTGAAAAAAATAAAAATATGATTGGGCCGCCTAGCACCGCCTAGGCCAAAAATTAGACAGTAGATGGGCGTCTAGCGCCTAGGCCGATTTTTATAACATTGTAAAATACTTCTATGTAAAAATTTGTGTGAATTTTATGTAAAGTTATAAATAATGAAAGTTTTGATTAAAAGTAATTAAAAATGTGTACACCTTTGAGTCTTTGAAGAGCTTTTCGGATCTTGTTCTCGCATCCTGGACAATCAACATGTACTCGCATTTCTATGATCTATGCATTCATGCATGAATTAAGAATTATTACTATTAAGTCGATGCAATAGAAGTTTAATTATGAGGTGCAAACTAATTAAAAGAAAGGATACTTACCGCCATTGCAGATTAGGTTATGTATTTGAGACGAGATTGAAGTAACTAACCGTGCATATATATATGCATGAATAATGATGATAGATATGCATACACCACACATAAAACATATATATATAATATAGGGATTATATCATGTGAAAATTCGATCTTAGAAAGAAAACCCTTAAACCATATGTGAGCCATTGATTTGAAATTTTGAAAATAAATATGTGGTCCACATTAACCCACATTAAAATTGATTTGTTTATTAAAAAGTCAAATTTTTATTCAGATTTAATGTTAATCACATAATTATTTTTAAAATTTCAAATCACACCCATATATAATTTTAAAAGTTTTCTCTATAAGATCGAGCTTTTTAGAGATACAAGCCCTATATATTGTATGTATGTATGTATATGCATTAATGCATGTGCATAGGCCTTGATGTGTGGTACATAAACCGACGACTTGGTACATGTCTTTCGTTTGCAGAAACACTAATCATACTTAAAGTAATATTGAACTTGATTTTCAAGGAAATAAGGAATCTTTATCATATTTGCGAGCTACCCAAGCAAGAAACATGTTCAAGCCTTCAAGGAGTCCAAGGGATAATTAATATGATTTAATTTATTTAATTTCTAGATTTATCTCTTAAAAGCAACTTCAGTTTGATTAAGTTCGATCGATATGTAAATGTTAGACTGTGAATTTTATTATGGTATAATTTTGCTAATCAAAATTAGAGGGTTGTGAATTTGCTCGGCTAAATGACAAAATCATTTGAGTTAATTAAGAATCGATATAAAACTTTGTTTATAAAAGAAATAGAAACAATAAGAATAGTTATTAGTAATTTCATGTAAACTACCTGACAATTTTAGTAGTGTTTTTTTCTTATTTTATTTATTTGTATCAGCTTCCCGTAATTAATTCGACTTTTCTTTTTAATGCTTAATTTTTTTAATTTTATTTTAAATTTTCTTTATTATACTTAGTCACTCATCTTTTGTAATTTATTTTTCTTTATTTGAACACAGGTTCGTAGAATTAATTAAAATTTTATTTTAGTCTTTAATTTTGTTTGATTTATGTTTCAATATAATTTTTATTTGAAAACAAATTGGGTTAAATAAAACTTATTTTCATTTGATAACATAAATTCGATTATTGAAAGTTTCGACATCATCGTATCATATGTGGCTGGTTAAGTTACTAGTTAAAATTTTAATTTAACGTTAATTAAGGTTGTAAACGATCCAAACGAAGACGAATGAGCACTTGTTCGTGTTTGTTCATTTAACTTTTAACTTGTTCACAAACGGTTCATTAACGATACTGAACGAAAATTCATGTTCGTGCTCGTTTATTAAGGAATTTGACGTATCCACGAACGGTTCACGAACACAAATGAACACATATTATTTAAACGACAAAAATTTACATTCTTAATCTCAAGCATTAGAGATAATCATTTATATAAATATAAAGTTAAATATTATAGTATTAAACTAAAAATAGCTTAAATATTACAATATTAAACATAGTATTAATAATTAAATAGGGTGCGCATCTTATATATTATCTAAATAAAGATGCATTTACGGTAACTAACAGTAATAATAATTAAATAATTGAAATAATAAGAGTATAATAATGATAATTATATAATATTTTAAATTGGTGTCAAAATTAATGACAAAATAAATTATATTTTAAGTTGAAAATTAATGAGGAATTAATCAAACATGTTCGAATTAAGTATCTAACTTGTTCAAATTAATCAAACATATTCAAATTAATCAAACTAATAACAAAAAAAAGCACCAAATTTTAATAACGAATAACATAATCTAACCAGTTCTAAATAATCAAAGTAACAACAGAATCAAATTTTGTTGAAATTTATCAAAGTACCAAACTAATAACCAATGGTGGACTAAGGAGAGTGACTAAGCGAAGGAAGAATCAAAGCGTCTAGTTTCAAATTTCATTCCCGTATGAAATTTGAAACCCTACTTTCCAAAACTATTGGTTTCCAAAATTACTTTCCCTCGGATGAATTTCCTCACTACTTCGGCGATAGGTACACGTCCCAACAACTAAAATTTTTCCATAAAAGTATAAAGCATACTTGATGGTTTGGGCAATTTCATGTGATTTAGGTGCGTAATGATGCGTTATTATAAGTTAAATACATGGAATATGGTGATTGTTTGTGTGTGTTGATGATTTGCAGGTTTTCGGGTGAAGAATATGAATGTTTGATGTCCAAGAATCAAAGGGTGGCTAAGGAATGGTGTTTGGAAGGTCAAAATATCCAAAAATGAAGGTTTTCATGAAGTGGCGTATCAAAATGGCGTATTGGTGGCGTATTACAGAGCCAAACCACCCAGGAACATCAAGCTGGCGTATGATACGCCAGCCGGGTACAGCTCAAAGTGCTGATTTTTCCTGTTTTGCCACCTATTTAAGCCCAAGAACCTAGGGTTTCGACCTATCTTCGATTTTGACGACTTTTTGAGGTTCTAGGGGGCTTCCAAGACTTGGGAAATCATCAATTAATCATTCCAAACATCTCGGTGATTCCCGAATCGATGTTAGATCGTAAGAACATGCGGATGCAATGCTAGTTTCTTGAGATCACGCCCGGGTGAATGGTTAGATAGGGTTAGGGATTTTTATGGTTTCAAGTGTAATTGATTTCAAACATTGTTTGGTTGCTCTAGCTTCAATTGTTTGTATGTTGCTTTTTGTATTGGATTGAACGATTTGTCTTTTCTGATTCAATTGAATGTTCATCATTTTTCAGTTTACAATTGTGAAACATTGAACACTAATTGGATTATCACTTTCAAATTGGTATTGGTATTGGTAATTGAAAACCTAGGTTTACCATTAGTTGGTTTCCATCAATTAATTTACAAAATCGGGTTTTCTAATTGTGAATGTCCGTTCATACGAGAAGTCACAAGTCATGTCTATGTGATTTTCTTAACAAATTGAACCATAAAGATTCTTCATTCCTTTCTAAATCAAAACCCCGGGTGTGATTCTTTTCTTTAATTGAATTACAAATCGTTTAGTTTTCGTTTGTTACTTAATTACAAAGTCATTTTCTCAATTGCAATTCAAACAACTATCAAATCAAGTTTATATTTTTCGGTTTAGCTAAGTTAGGTTTAAATCAAGTAATTACACACCATCCACATAAACTCTTCGTGGTTCGACACCCTACTTACCCTACTAGTTAAGGCTGAAAAGAACTCACTCATTAACTCTTATTTGATCGGTACTTCGACGTCGGTCAATACTCTATCGAAAAAACAAGTGTCAATCTGCTGTAAAACCCAAAAGAATACTCTAACATAAAAGTAAGTGTCAAAAATCCAAATGAAAACACAAACAAAACGTTAAGCATATAGAACCTAAAATCAAAACATTAAAAATCGGCTAAAAAACTTAAGAGTGTATTCCATCGTAAAAATAAACACAAAAAACGCGAATGAAAACGTAGTCAAAACTCAAAACGATAAGCATTAACAACACAAAATCAAAACATTTAAAAGAAAATCATAATAAAAAAAATCATAACTCTATTGTATAAATTTTTAAGTTAAAACAAAATAAAAAAAAGTTTAATAGTCAATATATAATAAATTTAATTTATTATTCAATAGAACGTCTTATTTGCGGTGCATGCATATAATGTATATATGTGAGCACTCAAGGGACAAAAGTAAAAATACACTAACTTTTACGTTATTTTACTTATTTTGTGAGAATAATGTTAAAGGCGTTGGAATGATTAATTTCAAATGATAAATCTGAGCTGAGTACATATTTGCAGCAATCTCTCTATCTCAACTAAGATAGGGGTAAGGTTTGTCTTTATCTTCCTTCTCCCCCATGCCCTATTACAAAATGTAAGGCTGGCAAAACGGGTCATAACGAGTTTTAACAGGTTTCAGACGACGCGATTAATGCAAATATAAACATGGAAACGACTTGTTTAACACTTGGTTTGGTGATTTAAGCATGACAGTTCTATATTTTATGTAACAAAAAAGAAAAATAAGGAAGTCTAACCTCTTAATTTTTATTATTTTTAAAAAAGTAAAAAATCAGATAGTAAATTTTTTGCTAAACAGGTCTAATCGTGTCTTAACAGGTACCAATTTTGCCAGCCCTAACAAAATGAGAATATACTGGGTAAATTTGTTTGTTGAATTTTACTATTCAATATATATATATATATGTGTGTGTGTGTGTGTGTGTGTGTGTGTGTAGGAGAAGGATCAATTGTTAACTAGCTCTTATTGCGTTTACCCGTATAGCTCCGTCAAGATCAATTCAAATCTTTGTTTTCTATTTTTAAAGATCAATTGACAACTTTTTGACATTTTAGTCCAATATATATATGGTGTGGTTCCTTTGTTAACCCATGTTTGTTCCCTTTTTATTAATGTTTTTTTTTCTTTTTTAATTAATGTACGACCCACTTACATTAATAAAAAAGAAGAAAAAATCTAATCTTTAGATTTACTTTAATGTGGGTCCCAAAGTAATAAGATGTAGTTATCGAGTTAACGCAATAAGGAAGAGTTAGCATTCAAATCATCCCCTATATAATTGGCTTCTTCACAAGCCCAATAAGCCCATATGAAGTTATATCTTATAAGTAGCAGGCTCAAAAACGTAGGCTTAATTTTTTTAAAATGAGAGTTAGGAGCCTGGGCAAAAGAAAGTGAAAGCCAATTGGGCCAGACATCTAATTAATCTTTCAAATAATCGTTATATATTTATACGGGTATCATTGAGCTTATAGATTAGTGGTACTCCTTGACCACCGGCAATGAAAGGTCTTGGGTTTGAGTCTCGCCTAGAGCAAAAAATGTTCTGGGTGAGCTAGGGGGTTTTTTTCTGTGTGAGTTTCCTCCTAGATGGTGTGGCGGTTCCTCAATTCGGCACTCGCCAACGTCCGGCTTTAAATGTTTCTGGGGGTTGGTAGCGGTCTGTGGTCGCAGCACTGGGTTGTTTAGCTGTTAAAAAAAATAATAATTTATACGGGTCATATCTTGCCTTATTTTGGGAACCCAACAGATTTTGAATCTTTGAATATATCCCAAACTTAACGAGCTGTCGGGTAAAAATTCTTAAGAATTGTCGCAACTGGGCTTTATATTTAACCATCTTCATAGGAGCATACCACAAGGGAAACAGTTAAAACACATTTGATAATAGTTCCTCATGGGTAATCCCGATTGTCTAAAGAACTTTTATACAAGAAATGTCGAAGTTCGACGGCATCAACCCTACCTACCTGACAATCTTAATACAAAGTAAGATAAATAGGTTGATTTGGGAGAACAATTATTGTATTTTGGGTTGAAATGATAGTATTATAACATAGGGGAAAGATCAAATAAAAAGTATATTTTGCCTAAGAAGGCTAAGAAGGATTTTTAAAATCTTCAAAACCGACCCAAACGAACTCCGATTGAACTCATTTCGATGGCATTGGAACCGTCTTATTGAACCCTACAATATTAGCTTTTAAGTTTTCGTTTTAACAACTAGATTTAGATTTTAGGTTTTAGGGCTTGATTTTTAGCTTTTAAGTTTTATCTTTATGTTAAAGATTTGTTTCTAAAGTTTTGGTTTTAGTATTAAGGTTTATTGTTTATGATTTAAGGTTTGAGTTTTAGAGTTCGACAAGCCGGTTCCAATGATGCTAAAATGAATTCAATCGGGATTTGTTTGAGTCGGTTTTCGAGTTTTTGAAAATCCTTCTTAGCCTTCTTAGGCAAAATAGACTTTTTAGGGGAACCTTACCCTTATAACATATACCAGTTGAAGATGGGTAACATCTTAACACACTATGGGTAACCTAAAAACTATGTGAATAAATGATTTTCAAACGGGTAAGAATGATAAATAATGTATTTGATAAGAAAACCATCAAAAAATATTCAAATAAATTACAACTCATTTTAACTTGAAATAAATTGATTTTTATAAAACAACTCATTTAGACCTAAACTGATTTTATTTAAAACTTATTTTGACGTAAATACGTTCATTTGCTTGTTCACTCTTTTAAATTTTTTCCATGGTTCCATTGAATATTTTCTGGGATTGCAGTCATCCATGTTCTTTTGTTGTATCTTCATAGCATAATTCCTTTCATTGTAACCAATTGATTTAATGGTTGCTTATGACTTTTTATATGAGATATTATTGGATTGAAGTCTTATATAAAGCAAAAATTTTTTATAGCTTGAGCTAGAGTATTTTTCTACTTGTAAGTTTTTTGTAAGTATGACGAGTTGGGTTATTATGTTATTGTTATATAAGGCAGAAGAGTGATCTATTTGACAAGTCTTTGATTTGGGATGCATTTATTCAGCCCCAAATATGACATGGAGATGTTCCCATTGACCTAATCCCTCCAAAGGTTTCCTCACTTCCACTTTGTGTGCACCAGGGATGTTCAAAAAATTGAAACCTCAAAAAATCTAAAATCTGAATCATATCCAAAGTCTGAAAAAATAGAATTGAATTCGTATTCAGGTTATTCAGATAGATTTGACTATTTGAGTCGGATATTCATTTTATTATTCGGATTAGATATGTGATATACACAATCTTGCTTATTCGTATTGGATATCTAAATTCAACCCAAAACCCTTTTTATTCGAATGTAAAACTTGTTTATTCGGGTTATTTGGATGTGATAATCTAGCTTGTTATTGTTATTCGGATTGACTTGGATTAAATAAACATTTTTCTTATTCACATCACGTAAGTTTTCAAATAGGGTCTATATATTTTTCAAACATGAATAAACCGAATAAACTATCATCCGATCTAATAAACACTCGTGGTTTGCATTACTCCATGTGTCGTTGGTTATATTGGTATATCATACCCATCATTCAAGTACCTTATCACTTGTGAAATTAGTAATAATACATAAAATTATCCTCATTTGTCTATTATTCTAATTTTTAACATAAAAGAATAATTAAATGTCAAATCAACGGTGTGAGATGTAACAATAACATACTCCCACGAGCTCAACTTTGTGCATTTTTTTCAAATTTGAATATAATTTTAAAATAATCAATCTTTGAAATTACATAAAACCTTTCACCTCATTTTCCCGAAGGGCCAAAAGTTATTCTCGATAGGACTTAAAACTTAAAAGTCACCTCCAATGTCAGCAATCTAGCCCCCAAATAATCATAACCACAAATAAATGAATGAGATTTAAATTAAATGATATTAAAAAAAAATTAAAATATTTTTATATAAATTTAAAAAAATTTTTTTTTTTAAAAATGATAGTATTGTTTTATTATTTAAATTTCATAAAATATATACATAACTTTAATAATATTTTATCTTGAATTATCATTTTAAACTTTTAAATATTTATTACTGTCATGCAAATTGAGCTTACTGGTTTGGGTTTCATCTTGTGACCGAGAGGTCATGGGTTCAATCTCTGCCAAAGGCGATTTAAAGGACATCCAGGTGACGGAAGAAATCCTGAGCTTAATCTCGGGTTCTGGACCAATGGGGGGGGGAGAGGGTTTACCCATTACAGGGGGTTTTCGAGCATCTCGTGTGGCCGTGTCTTACCTCCGCCCGGTGGGCTTGTTAAGACAACATACGTGGTATGTAGGATCGATCGTCTTCGTTCAAAAAAAAATATTTATTACTTACTATTTAATATATTTTTATTAAATTCATGTAAGACATGGTGCTAAAAAATTTAAGAGTCATAGGCCTTGGTTACTAAAGAAGCTTATTTTTGGGCTTGTTTGATTCAAATATTAATGGTCTATTTTCCAGCAGCTAGCATGTCAGTTAACTTATTTTGTACTCTTTAAGACTGTATGCAGCGGTCGTCCCGCCCGGCCCACGGGGTTTATGCCCGCGGCGGGGTCAAACGTGAACACCGCCCTCCTTGCCCGCGGCCCCCGCTGAGATGGCTCCAACGGCTCCCGCTTCCCGTCGAAAATGGAGGATTTTGATTGGCCAATATATATGACTGTTGTTTAACGGCAATTTTGTAAAAAAAAAACAAAATTTTTAAACTAAATAAATACTCAACTTTTTTACCCAAAAAACTACCCAAATCTTTTCATCTTTCATCTTTCTGTCTATATATTTTTTTAAAAAAATTACAAACATGAATCCAATGCCTAACAATCCTAATCCCGAATTCAACCCGTTCTCATATGATCCTGAATCGCTAAGAAATTTATTGGTTCAACTACAACAAAACCCAAACATCCAACACTTTCAACAACATCCACCAAACTTCCAATCACCTTCAAACTTTCAACCCGGTTTTGCTCCCTACTCCCAACCTAGGTTCGAATCTGATTTTGTATCACCGGCCGGAACAAGGCCGAGTAGTGGTCCAATGGCAACGAAGCAATGGACTCATGATGAAGAAATCGCTCTCGGAAGATGCTACATGGACGAATCCGAGAACAAAACCAAAGGTAAAAAGTTGTTTACTTAGTTTTGTTATATATTATTTTAAAGGGTTTAATTTTTTTTACTTACTTTTGATTAATTTTTTTTTGTAGGTAATTCGCAAAAACGTGAAAATTTTTGGAAAAAAGTAACCGTTAGTTGGCACAATGTAATGAGATTCGATGCCGAATACCGCACATATCATCAATTAAATACAAAGTGGAAGGATATGTGCACCAAGTTAACAAAGTTTAGTGGGATCTATAGCAACTCCGCCAACAACCGAAAAAGCGGGATAGCAACTCCGCCAACAACCGAAAAAGCGGGATGAGCGACGAGAACGTGTTGAAATGGGCCGAAAAGGAATATCAACTAAAGAGTAACGACCAAACGTTTAACCACTACCACGTTTGGGTGGCGATAAAAGACTCGCCAAAATTCCGTGTTCTTTGCCAACAAGGTAACGAGGTCCAAGGTTCTTCAAAAAGAACCAAAAACTCCGAATCGAACGAGTATTCGCCGGGGGGTTCGACCGCACATACAAGTTACGCGGTTAACCTCGAGGATGACGAAGAAGAAGCCGAGTTCGACACCCCACCGGAACCGGTTAGACCGAAGGGTCGAGATAAAACAAAACGGGCTTCCTCTTCGAGTCGTCAAACCGTCTCCTCTAACCCGACAACAACCGATCTCGCTGATCAACTCCAAGCTTTCACAACTTTTCAAAAACAAAAACACGAAGATAGGAAAAAAAAGCACGAAGAGAAAACTCTCCGAGCCGACCTCAGAGTACTTGAGTCTATGCCTCCCGACATGCTCGACGACGAAAATCGTGAAATAATGAAAAAAGTGAAAAAGAAACTCTTGGATAAATATCGTTAAATTTTATTTGAATTGTTAGTTTTTTTTCTATGGTTTTTTTTGTTTAAATTTGCAATGTAATTTTTATTTTATTTGTATCTTTATTTGAATGGTTTAATTAAATTCTAAGGTTATTATTTTTAGTTTGCAAAAAAAAAATTTTAATAAATCAATTAAATTTAAAAAATGTTGATGATGTGGAATAGTGAGGAAGGGTTTTCAGTAGGGTGACCATTGTGGGTGTTTAAGGTTTTCAGTGGGGTGATGACGTGACAGGAAATTTCAGTGGGGAAGGGTTTTCAGTGGGGTGACCGCTGTGGATAGTCTAACAGTCTGTGATAATGTAGAACTATGACAAAACACATTTGCTTCATACTAAACGAACATACAAATCCCCATGATAAATTTAGTATTAGTTGGAAGCATATTGATGGTCTTCATCGCATCGACTATAATTTCCTCAGTCGAAAATAATTTTTGTTCTAAATCAAAAATTGAACTAAACCGAATTCTGAATTCTGAATTCGGTTTGATTTGGTTCTCAGTTTTGATCGAAAAACCCGTCCTCAACAACAAAAAGCTAAATGCAGTAGTTTCAGTAGGTTTGGTTGGGCAGCAGGCTCAAACATGTGTTTTCTGTAAAAATAGGATGATGTAAAACTAAAAACTAACTTGAGTTGCAGACAAAGATAAACTAAATATGGGCCGCAAGCTAAAACAAAAATAGTCTTATTGGGCTAAATCAAAAACCTTGGCTAATGTTTATTATGAATAAGTTCATTATATCATACCTAAAATAACAATGTAAAATCACAGATTGGCTCACACGTCAGCATGTTATTGGCTTCTATAATATATTTTTTTTTGGGAAAAACGTCTGTTTTACTCCCCGTGAACCGTGGTTTGACAATTTTAACCATTTTACTCCAAACTTTTTAAAATGGTCATTATGCTCCTTGTGGTTTGATAGTTTAATCATTTTACTCCAAACTTTTCCAATATGTCTCCATTATACTCCATTTTTTTAAACCACAGGGAGCAAAATAATTATAACTTTCAAATCACAGGGAGCAAAATTGTTAAACTGTCAAACCACATGGAGCATAATGGTCATTTTGAAAAGTTTGGAGCAAAAGTATTAAAACTGTCAAACTACAAGGAACAAAACAAAAGTTTTTCCTATTTTTTTGGGATATTAGAGTTGGTATCGGTGACCATCACTATAGCCACCTTTAGAGATGAAAAAAACGATTAACAAAAGCAGTACCGGTATGTAACCGATTTTTTGAATTGGTTTATTTTTTTGGAAAAACTCGTTGTTTAGGACCGGTTTGAACCTTTAAGAGTCCAAAATGGTTAACCATTCCAACTACCTCAAAATTAGTGAGAACAATTTTTCTATATTTGTCGTTCACGTGGATGATATCCTTCAAGCAACTAATATATTTAGATTTGTTGCATGAGTTAAAGTGACATAGGATTTCAGAGAAGCTTATTATGTAATAGACATCGAAATAAATCGAGATCGGCCAAATGGGACATTATAACCAGCGCAAAAGGCTATATTGAAAGTGTTCTTACACGCTACAACATGCAACAAACATGAATATGAGCTTTGGTCATATCTCAAAAAATATTCATTAATCTGAATAAATTTAAAATAGAAAAACAAACGAACGTACAAACATTTATTTGAATTGTTGATGGGTTGTGTTGATCATCGCCTACTTGACCATACTCATGAAGACTGTGAACTTTGATGTGTTTGTGAACGACGAAGACAATGGACCATGATGCTAATTGAGTGTCTTTTCAATACAAACCAACTTATTTTTCTATTATTGATTCAAATTCGTTATCTTTATTATTGAAAGTCTAATAATGACACAAATTTCAACCTATACTTACTCTCTCAAATCAAGTAATTAAAGTAATGTTTGTTTGTAAATTGTAAGTAAGAAAATAAAAGAGTGTTTATGAGTATATATAAAGAGAGAGAAAAATTATTTGAAAATCATCTTGAGTTGACAAAACTCGTTAAAAACCCGGTTTAAAATTCTACTTTTTACTTGTTACATACATGTTATAAAATAACGTTTTTTCATTATGTAACTGTAAAAATCAAATATATGGCATGTGTGTAACACACACACACGTATATGTATGTGTGTGTGTATATATATTGATTTTCATATAACAAGATATATCATATGCCTAAAAAGAAAAAAAAGATAAAAAATGAATATTACATCGGACTTTTACTAACTTTTTCAAAGTTTGTTTCTTAAACATTTTGTTTTAAAATATTATTTCTAAAAATTGTATATTTTATAATAATTTTAGTTATTAAAATTTACCTTTTATTATTGATATATTTTTATGTATAAAATATATATTTAATATTTAATATTATTATTTAATATGAGACATATTTGATATGAGAGAGAAAGTGAAAAATCAAAGTTGAGATCTTCTAAAAACACGTCATATGTTCTTAGAAACCTTAATTTATTAAAATAGATAAATTTGTTATATGATTTACACTAGCCTATAAACTTTTGTATTACACGAGTGAATTAGTAAAAAACATGAAATTTTTAAATATATATACACTCGCTAATGGGGTAATCTTTTAGTAAAAAAACCGTGAAAGAAGAATCACCTAATACAAGAATTAGGGTTTGCGTTTAATATATTGAAGATATAAATAAGGGGTGTCTATTTGGTATAAAAAGACTGATGCATGTAAAAATTCGTTTTGTATCAAGTAAGAGACGGAAAAACGAAAAATTTAGTATGCTAAAAAATTGACAAGTATCTTTTAAAATATATACTCATTTATTAGTTTTGGAAAATTTGAAATTATTATTTTTATTTAAATAAAAGATACGAATATGATAGAGGGTACGTGGTCCACCTGTTTTCTGCGGTACATTTTTAATTGATACATACTTACAAAACATCTATAATTTTTTTAAGCATATATTTATATACATTTATTAATCATTCATGCTTAAATGAGCTTTAGAGAAGATAACCATTGCATCTCAATAGATAACCTTTTTACTTTAATTTAAGGGAATAAAAAAAACATAATCACAGAAGGGCACACATGAAATATTCATTTTCTAGTAACCAAATGATCACGCATGCTCTATAAATTTTTAAATTTATTTTTCTAAAATGCAAAAAAAAATGTTTTTTTTTAACTAAAAGGCATCTGCTTTTTATTGGAAGAATAAATAAAGTGTTATATTTATATTAAAACTAATTATAAATAGAAAAAAAAACTAACCTTAATATCTTAAGAAGGCAATCATGTGTCTTCGTCGTTCAACAAACACATCAAACTTGATTCTCAGCACTTAACAAAAGATGAAAATCGTGTGTGTGAAAATAGATAAAGACTTAAAGAAAAGATATTAATTTATATATTGGAACGTTGGTACTTGGTGTTGCATACATTGTACGACACATGTACTCCACTCTACCAAATACTAATAAAAAGTACTAGAAAATTAAAATATAATGTTTAGGAAAGGATTTAAAAAAAAATCTTCAATTTCTAAAAAACGATAATATAACTATCAAACTCCATCTTGTTTAATAAATGGTGTATACTAAAAGTGATATTTAACTAATTAAATTAAACATTTTAACATTTGAAAGACTCTTTGCTAGCAAAATTAGAAAAGAAAAAGATAAATAAATTT
Source organism: Mikania micrantha (assembly GCA_009363875.1). NCBI lineage: Eukaryota > Viridiplantae > Streptophyta > Magnoliopsida > Asterales > Asteraceae > Mikania > Mikania micrantha. The sequence goes on along the minus strand of CM018696.1, from coordinate 1,771,790 downwards.
GGAAACGTAATTTTTAACTAATCAAATCCGTAAGTTACTATTATGTCTACTTTTCCTAATTACATTAGAATAAAAATTTGAAAACCCCGCTTATGTGTTATGTTAATACTTATTCAACCCAATAATTAAAACAAGAACAAAAATTCGTATAACATTATTGAGCTACATCTACATAACATGATAAATTTCATACACATAGAAACAAAATTTGAAAATATGTAACATGATATATTACATATACTAAGAAGAAGATTTAACTACATGTAACGAGTTACATATATGATATATGTAACAACAAAAGAAAATATAGAAAGAACCAAATTAAAATTCTAATATTGAGTTCCATATATGTAATATCAAGAATATCGCATATGTAACATTAAGAATTATATTTATTCATGCAAGTACTAGTATAATGATGAAGAACATTAAAAAAAAAAAAACCACATATCACTCGTTGTGTCTTGTAACTAGCACAATCCTCATATAAAACTCCATCGAATCAAACTTGTTTACCCTTCAAGCATTTTGAGAGACCTTGTTGAAAGATCTAGTGTCGTGGTATGTGCTACATATGTATAAATTATCAAGCCACATATGCGTAATTCATTAACTTTGAAACTTATTATATATATTGTCTTGTATCTTAGCTAGCTCCCTAGTGTTAGCATGGAATAGCAATATGGTAATTCTTATAAGAATGAATTAGAGTCCATGTCCTTTGATGTAACTTGAGCAATTGAGTAAATTAAAATAAACATCTCATGATCCTGGATATTATAGAAATAGGCAAATTAAATAAACTAAACAAGAATTAACAATATTTTTATTTTCCATGTTGATGCATCTTTATCATCATTACAAACAAAATCACATTTGTTGTCCCCCAAATCCCCAGGTTATCTTTTTTTTTTTGAACGGCTTGGTACAATGACACCCAAGACGGGATTTCAACCGTCCCCTCGGATTTGACGCTTTGGGACGTATGCCCGAGCCCACCCCAGGAGGAACCCTACAACTGGGTAAACCCCCTGATCTTGCTTCAGCAAATTTGCCTTAACCCGGATTCGAACCCAAGACCTCCCATAGGGAAGTCAAGGGGTAACCATTAGGCTAGAAACCCTTGGTTAATCCCCAGGTTATCTAGATGCTATTTTCTTTTTCAGATTTACGATAGCAATATGTTACATTAAATATAGGAAATCATAATAGAAAGATCGTGGCTCATATGACCTAAAATATTATTTTTAGTAGGATTGCTTTACACTTCAAAAGGGGGTTATGACGCAACTAATTATCCGCTTACATGTCATTTTATTTTAATCTTTCACTTTTGTTAATGAAAGTTTTCTTAATTTGAAAAAAAAAATAATAGGAATCCACATAACATTAAAATCAAATTTTTGATGAATTTTAATCTAAAAGAAATTAACCAATCGAGATACAGCTTGCTTAACTACATAGTAAGAGGCAAAATCAAATTCAAAGACTTGAAGAAAAAAAAATACATTGCTTTAGGGATTCAGTCATGTTTCTTGAAGAAAATATTGCAACCACGTCTAAACTGGACAACAAAACTTAGAAAGATATGATATTACACGATCATATGGAGAAATGAGAGAAAGATATAGCAACATATATCAAATTAATCAATGAGTAAAATAAAAAAGTTTAAAAAATACATAAATACTAAATGTAAATTATGTGAAAATTATATATGCAACCTTATAGCTAAAAATAAAAGAGAGAAAATTTTGATTAATTTCTTAGATTTCTTCAAATTAATATAATATAGAAAGACATAAATTCAATTGAGGTTCAATGAAATGGAGGAAGACAGTGCATGCAGTAGTCCTAATTGCAATCTGGAGTATATGGAGGGCGTGGAATAATATCATTTTCAATAACCAACGGATATCCATGGATAACATTCAGGAAGAAATAATGTTACTCGAGTTTTTTGGATCCGTAATAGGTCCAAAGCAACTCAAATCAACTGGGATGAATAAGGTCTTTTAACTTATCCCGACTGCTATTTTAAATGTCTAATTGGTTCTCTTTCGTTTGTAAATATTTATGGCTATTTGGTTAGCCTCTTTTTAATAAAACTGAATGTTTGTTGGTCGTTTAAAAAAAATATATAATATAGAATTTTCTTGTAATCACTTCTCTACTCCCTAAATATTTATATTAATAATTACTTTAAATCATATAACAAAAATTAAAATTTTTACTAAAAATATAAATATCATTTAGCTTTCTTGATTTGTAATAATTGATATCACTGATCTAACTAAATTTTAAAATCTAATTAGTTAGTGTTATGTCAAAAACTAACTATTTCAACTTAAGATGATAAGATAATATTTTTGTAATTATTAAAGTTAAATAGCCAAAGTTGAAATTACCGTCAAATTGAAATAGTTCTTATTTTTAAAAAAATTGATATTTAGGAAAATTATATTTTTAAAATTTTTAACATATGTTTTATAATTAAATGATTTGATTTTGAATATATAAAAAACTATTTTCAAATTTGTTAAAAGATGAATAATATCATTAGTTATTAATATTATAATTAATTAATAAGATAGATAATATAATTTATTTAATAAGATAGATAATATTATTAATTTAATAATATTATTATTTAATAAGATAGATAATATAATTTATTTAATAAGAGAAGATTAAATGAATGCGTGAAAAAATGACAAGTGTCATGATGGTCTTAGAATGTAACATGTGGCAATTGAAGATTTTTGTTTATTAGAATAACTAGATTATTGACCTGTGTAATATACAGGGTTGTATGAAAAATAAGCATTACAAAGAAATCATGATAGAAAATTAGATATACAAATAATATAAAAATTTTAAAATATGAAAATAAAAGTATATTTATAAATATCTAAAAAATCTTTTTAAACAATACAAATAAAAATAATATTTTTAATTTTGAATTTTCAAAATTATTAATTGAAAATGTAAAGTTTGAAATGATTAGATTTTCATTAATATTTTAAAATATGAATATTAATTGTATTTCTTTAATTTTGGAAATTTGAATTTATTGTATTAAATGAAATTAATTTCTAAATTTGTTAAATATGCCACATGGATAGCCTATATATATGCCACGTGTCAAATGTGGTGTGGATAGGCTAAAATAATGACACGTGGCGTATTGTTATTCTTTTATTATATAGTATAGATATAGATAAGATTTGTAGATTGATTAATTTTGTATCGAATTACAAACTTTAAATGCTTACCAAATATACATAGCAAATGGAGATGATGATCAGCAAGTTCCTTAACTACAAATTTTAAATGCTTACCAAATAAGGCAAATATACATAGCACATGGAGATCAGTAATTTTCATTAATCATATTTTCTTTGAACATCAAATTTTTTTCCACCTTTGTCCATTATAGGACTAGAACCTTCAACCTATTTTAGGGAGGAAACACCTTAACACACATTAATATCATTAATCATATAAAAAATATTGTTATCCATATACACCGGTGTACCCATATATATACCCTATAATAATTCTATCTTAATTTAATGTTGGTTTCATTCAATTATTGATGTTTTGGCGGATAGTGTAGGTGTAAACCCAATGCTTGAATAGTTCTTTATATATGATATTTAATATTTAATATTTAATTATTAACTTTGTCATATTTGTTTAAAATAAGTAGTTTCAATCTCTCCCTACTTTTAACAACTAAAGAATGAAAAAAAAAAAAATCAGTTGTTTAAGATAAACAACTAAGGAAAAAAATGAATATGTTGTTTAGAAGAAACAATAGAAAAAAAAAATGAGAGAATCAATTGTCTATAGGATATAAGTGAATCATTTGTTTGGAAGAAACAACTAAAGGGAGAAAGAAATATCTTGTTTCAATAAAAAAATAAAAAATAAAAGAAATTAATTATTTTGAAGAAATAACTGAGAAAAGAAAAACTCATTGATATAATAAAACAACAGAGGTGATTCAAAATCTAATGCATCTAAGATTATACATTTATACCATTAATTTCAAAAATTAAGAAAATTATAAGTTGAATAAATTTGTAATCAATATTAAAAAAAATAATATTTCAAAAACAAATGAATTTTGTTACAATTTGTTATTAACCATAAGTTTACAAAGAATTAGTCTTCATAATCTTCATCATACTTCATTTTGATAACATTAAACATTTAAAGATACTTCACATAGAGGATGACATTTAGGTACATGAAAATTACAGTTTCAATCGACATGATATTGACCACTCAGTATCAGTAGAAATAGCTATACTCGTAAAATCTTACAAGTCAAGTTGAATAAAAGAAAAACGCAACATTTTCAATTTAAATCTACATGGATGTCTAAACAAGAAAGAATAACATAGTAACCATAAGTACTAAAACAAGATGCATCATGTCACTAAAGATGTACATACAAGTATTTTGCATACATATGGACTGATATTAATATGGTTTTTTAAGCAGTAGTTTATGTCACTCACAATAACACAACCTTCAATCTCATCAAGGGTATTTTAGGAAATACAACAGATTCATCAGCAATGGCATATGCTTCAGCATCAAAACAATTGATTCCTCCAAGATAATCAAACAAACTCTATCTGATTAAGGGTACTTAAAAAAATACAACAGAATCCATTCCTAGCAATAGCATATACTTCAGAATCAACACAATAATTGAAACCCTGCCTGTCTTTTGTTCTAATCTAGAAAACAAAAGATCTTAGCAACATTTGGGGTTTCATTTACCTTTTTTTCTTTTTTAACAGTAAATGCTCGGTCATCCGGGATCATCCTGACAAATAGATCACCCTCCCGTCCGAATAACAGAGTGTGGTGACTTAACTCACACGCTCAGGAGGAAGCCTATAACTAGATAAAAACCTATAGCTCAACTCACGACCTCCCATAAGAGAAGTCAAGAGACTTTCACTAGGCTAGAAGGCCTTTGGTTAGGGTTTCATTATCTACCTCAAACTTTCATTCATTGTATTGGTCAAAGATGATGAAGGCAAAAACAAGTAATGAAAAATTGTTGTTAGAAGAATTTTTTGGGCCCTAAAAACATCCTATAAAACCTATAATTATAGTTAAGTGATTATAAATCTAGAGAAAAATTTTTGTAAGTAAACAATAGGTAGTTGCTCGTACGTTGTATCAATTTGCGTATATCAGTTCTTAGAGTGACATCGTTAGTTTGGTATGTAAAAACCCGTGTGATATGCAGTTGGCATAGGGCACATGCTATCGAGGTTACACGTCTGGTCCCGAAACCGCATCTGGCAGATGCGATTCCTGGATGTAGTTGGATGGGCTGGTGCCACATGACTTTTTCCTCCTAATTCACTCGAAGCACATGGTTAAGAGAGATGTCATCACGTTTAGTTTGAGTAATCGATGTTTCTTTCAAATCTTATTGATGCCACTTGAAGCTTATTAGTGGTGTCAAAAAAGGAATAAAAAATATAATTTTTTGAACGGCTAAGTTTACTTTCACCTAAATTACACCTTACACTTTAATTACACCTTTAAATGTGATTGAACACATGACCTTTCATTCTGAGAAACAAAGCCTCTATCAAGTAGGCTAGTCCCAAATTAAATAAATTATGTGTCAAGTTTTGTTCATTTAATTTAAAATTTAGTCAACGTAATTATGTAAAAGACAAAATTAGTCAACATTATTATGTTCACCACTTCTTGATTCTTAAAACTTGTTATGTCTCTCTTTTTTCAACAATTATTTCAATTGCATTTGATGAATTTTTACTTGACAAAGAACAAGCACCGATTTTTGTTTTCGTGGACGAAGCATCTACATGACACTCTTTTTTTCGTTCGTAGTGTTAATTATTCGACTGAAAGATTATTTTTTGTTTTGAATATTGATTTCATCTCTTCTCACTTCAAAAAATTAACATGTATTGCGAGATTTTAATTTCATCCACTAAAACAGGGATTTTAAGATTATTTATTAAACAAAAATTGAAAATTCAATGTCATCTAAACCTTTATACATTGTACCAAAATCAGATTTCAATGGACAAGGCCTCCGATTTGTACAATTGTGATTAAACCCCCCTTTAGACCTTTCAATTCACATAAAAAAATAATTAAAAACTAGTTTTATTCGCCCCGCGCGTTGCGGCGGGTTATCACGGTACACGATCAAGAATGAGTATTATATATCGTTTGCAAAAGAATAAGTTACATAACTAAAGCAAATCTCTCATCACAAACTTTAGACAATTTTATAAAAACATAAAATCATGCAAAATCTTCACAAATATGTTATAAAAATAATAGAAAAAATTACTTACAAAATTCGTATCACCGGTAACCAATTGTTTGACTTAAAAAAAAACTTAAATCTCTAAGCAAATATATCAAATTTAAGAACCTTATTTCTGCTTACTACTTTTCAAAGTTAAAAAAATTATGATGGTCTAAGTTTAAATTTTCAAATCATGGATCGGACATTTAAATAATATATAATATATAATAGTATATATATAATATAATAATAAATGAGGTCCACTTATATAATAATAATATTTTACTATTCCTTTTCATAGGTTTTAATATATATAATAATAATATAAAAATATATGATAGTTTAAATTAAGAATACGCAAATAAAAAACACACACACACAAATCCAAGTCTCTCAAAAAAGCTAGAAATTAGGGGAAAGGTGTGCAGGCACATTTGAAAATTTACAGCTTTGAAAAAGAAGGTATAATAATTGTATTCTAAATTTGTTTTTAATAAATAAAGTAAAAATAAAATGACTGTTATTATAATTATTTTGATTTGGTTATTTGTATTTTATGACTATTGTAATGCATAAATGAAACTAGTGGGAACAACCTAAGCTTCATAAATGCGTCATGGGTAGATTTTTAACAAACAGTAACCCACGCAAATTTAATATCAGATTTATATCAACTGGTTCGATTTCATGCCTTTCAAATTTCATGCATTTCCGGTATGAAGGTCGGGGTTCGATTCTCACTTGTAACAATATGTTCTAGTTGGATCAGAGGTTTACCACATAGGGTTTTCAGACGATGAGTTTTCTTTGGAACGGTGGACGAGCGGGATCACTACCAATGTCTGCATTTCACAGGCGTGGGTTACTTTTCACCACTAGTTTTCCCGGATGACCGGGCTTAGAGTGTATGCGTTGGGTCACTAGCAATGTATGCATTTTGTAGCCGTGGGTGACTTTTCTCCCCTCGGTTTTCCAGGATGACCGGGCTTAGAATGTGTGCGTTAGTCTTTTAAAAAAATATCAAAATTTTAAAATAATAGAAGCTGTATAGACCTCACAATAACATGCATGAAAATTAAGGAAGGTAGTTCCTTGGATATTGAGTGTTACAAAAACATGAAAGACAATTTTAAATAATTATATTCAATCTAATTTGGTTTTAAATAAAATTTATATTGAAATACATATATAAAAACCTACTACGATATAATCTAAAAGTGTTGCTGGAAAAAGGAGTGATAAAAACATATATTAGTAAATTAAAAAAAATCATCTTTGAATTGACTCGGCTTGATTTTGAATAAAATTTATATCGAAACCTAAATGAGTGTTAAGAAACACGAATGCTAACGTTAGGAAATCATATTCACTCTTGTTTGATTTTTAATAAATTTTATGTTGAACATAACTAAAACGATCACATCGTAGCAATACATGTTACTATGTTAGACTTAAAAAGTTATAAGATAATACAAAAAATTAAAATAATAATAGCTTTGAGTAGTTATAGTTTTGCATTCTGAGACCTTAGATCAAAGTTGGATTTAAATGAAATTCAATGCCTAGTAATATATAAAAGCAAACATGACATAACAAAAAATTCAAAATTCTATTAAATGTTATAGTTAAGTTTAAAGGTTAGCAAGAGGGAAAAAAAACTAAAAGTATTTATAAAAAATTATACGAATTAAATAATAATAATAAAGAAAAATAAAAACTTGTGCATGTGCAAGTGTAAAACAAGAAAGTTAGGTGGGCATTTTGAAAGCAAAATCCGATGATCCCCATCTACCCACTTTCTTTTGTCAAAAGGAGAAAAGTAAAAGACGCTCGAGTGCTACCCAATGGATGTGAAGGATTGCCGAGGACAATCTTCACAAAAGCAGGCACGCCTTTTTTTTCTTTTTTAACTGACACGTGATCTGATCGTGTTACCTTCATTTATCCTGTTCAGTTGGTAGTTAAGATCGATAGCCGATCGTGAGACTGTATCCCACTGATGTGCAGGAACCCCGTGGAATAGGTAAATCTTCGACCCCCATTGGTTCAAAACTCAAAACTAAGCTCAAGATTCATCCCTTCACCTGGTATCTATTAAAGTGTCACCAGTGAGACTTGAACACTGGTATCCAAGGAGAAAGAACCAAGGCTTAACCACTATGCTAACTTTGCTAGATAGGAGTTAACTTAATGTTAATATTATAACACACTCAACATTATATTAAATGTTTTATTAATTTAGAGTTCATAAATCAAATAACATCATAAATTCTTAAAAAAAATTATAAAATTATAAATACATTTATACTTACATAATTAATGTTCAAACAAATATAATCAAGTTTAAAAAAAATATAGGATTTTATTTAATGTGTTATACTATGGATCCTAGTAAAGAAAAAAAAGTGGTCCGATAGTATTAATTGGATCCTAGTTTGATCGGTAACCGGCTCAACCGGTCGCTTCATTTAAGGACGCCAAGACACCTAATTTTAGACTGAAAACCTCTGAACCTCACGAGTTTCCGCTTCGATCCAGTTTTAGAGCATTGGTCACTCCTCTTTGTTGTTTTTGAAAAAAATAAATAAATAAATAAATTATAGCGTGGAAGCACGGACTCAAAAACATAATGGGGACCATGCTATATTATATGATTAAAAAATATCTATAAACCCATAATTCTTTAAAAACATTAATAAAATATATTCTCTTCAAAAGTTATATATCCTTCCTTTCATATCAAGCAGCCAAAAACACAAATTTACAAGTTGATAGAGGTCTTTTTTTCTCTACTCGTAAACCAGAAAAACACAAATTTATAATTTTGATAAAGACTTTTTTTTTCTTAACTCGTCTGAGGCACTTAATTCTCATGACCGCCCCTAATATTATTACCACTGGAACATGTTTTAAGAACGCTCATAATCATCTATCAGTTGATATATAACTCATATATTTACACGTATTTTAAAAAGAAATAAACATTAAAAATATCTTTTAGATTTTACCTCATTTTATTCTATCTAATTAGTTATTGTCACTATGTTCTTTTCTGTCAATAATCTTGCATCTAGCCAATATTGTCCTGTCTATATCAAATATTTAATATTTAATTATTATTTTTAAATAAAATTGCACTTTTAGATGGTATACAATATCACATGTCAGAGTACCTCATCCACAAAATCGCTATCTCGCCCTCCATTGGTGGGATTTTTTCTTTTGGCTAAGGTCATGCATGTTTCCATTATAAGTAAGACTTTTAATAGCAAAATGTTTGTAGCGTGTTTAGTAGGTAGCATCTTGATTTCAGGAAGATGGAGTTAAGTTGGCCTTGGAAGCAATTAATTCAAGATGAGAAGTGAGTTTTTGTAACATAGGTTTCTTTCTAAACGGTGACATTCAGTGACGGAGCTTGAAAAACAACTCGGAGGGGGTCGAAGGATTTTTAAGAAGAAAACGTAAGGGGTCGAAGGATTTTTAGGATGAAAACGGGGGGCAAAGGATTTTTAGGAAGAAAACGAAGGAAACCGAATGGTTTTCTGACAAAATACTATTATATCGACCATTTTGAGCGAAAAACAGGAGACAGGGTACCCCCAAGCCCCTTCTATCCTCCGTCTCTGGTGACATTAAGTTGACCATTTACTGAGTGGTGTTTGACGTAACGGTTAAGAAATAAGCCTTAATTTATTCGTAAAATACCAAACAAATTTCATATATAATTCAGACCGGCTCAACCTTTTTAGGTATTCAAAGCGAACTTTATAAAAAGAACTTTTTTATAATTTATTAATTTTAGTCTTTCATTTTTATCCGGTTAAGCGTTTGAGAAATTAACTAAAACATAAAAGATAATTTGATCTCATTAAGTAATACTTTTGTACATTTCAAGATAGTGTCTAAAACCAAACATTTTAGCCACATAATAAGTCCTAACATATACACCTAAAAGTGTTATCATCTCCATAGAAATATACCATATGTTCACATGCATTGATGATATGTGATAAATACAAAATTATGGAGAAGGATTGATTTACCCATGTGAGATGTTGTCATAGACTTGACAATGGTTGTGATATCAATTATTAATTGATTAACCTAATGTGTCTCTTAACTACAATAGAATAAATACAATATTATATTGGAATATTTGTATCATAAGAGTAAATTTTTTTTTATAATATATCAAATCATCCTACAAACTTATTTTTGTGATCTTTTAAATTTATTCTAGAATGTGGAAAAATGGAAATAGTTATCTTTCTTCTGAAATACATGAATTATTAGATATTGTAGAATAATTATGGGCAAAGAAATGGTTGTTGAATTACTTTGACTTGTGGAAAACAAATTTTTGGATGATGTTCGCATGAGAACTAATTTTTAATTGCAAGTCATATTTTTCTACTTTTAAAAAAAACATAACGAAGCATAAATTTAAACGGTTAGGTTGGGTTCAACATTTGTTTCTTTTGTTTTTACAAACCGATCGGTTTTTGGTTTTCAAGTTTTCTATTTTGCAATTTTGGTTCAAGGTTTCCATTTTTTTATTTTGAATATAGAAATTATAAATAATACATTTAACGGTAGATAACTTGTAAAATACTAGACTCAACAAAAATAAATTACGATAAAACTAAATTATCATCATCATGTTTTATTAACAAGTATATCTCTGATAAAACTGCAACACATGTTCGTAATATATAATGTAAATTGGAGTGGGGATGATGCAATGCAGGTTCATAAGAACATCTATTGATGTCAGTTAAATGGAACGATGTAACAAATGAAAGATGATGCACACAATAGACTTTATTAGATTATTGGAACAATATAAATAATAAACTTGGTCCTAAATATTAAATAATAATAAGAAGTGTCCCATATTAGTTTGTTTGATTTCTTTAAGTTTCAGAAATGAAAAAACCAAACCTAACCGAAAATTTGGTTTTTCATAATTTCGGTTATTTGTTATGTTCGGTTATATCAGTTCATTTAGTTTGGGTTTGGTTTTTTGCTTATCCATAAATTTGAAGGCATATTTGATGAGCATGATCCTTTTGATTTGAATCACTCGACTATTAAATACCAATTGCATCAAATTTTTATATTCTTATTGTGAGAAATAACATAAATAACTATAAGCTTTATGTTGAAACCTTTACCAACACAAGTTTATTATAACAATAGTAGAAATTTAGAATAAGAATATAACTAAGTATAAAACAAAAAGGTGAGTATTTTTTGCATACAGTTTTGCATTTTCAAGTGTAAGTGTGCTAATTAACCAATTTTTTAAATATTTAATTATGCTAAGTTTGATGAAGGACAAAATGAGCAAGACAAGTACAAACAATAGTCAAAATTTCAAATTTAAAAGCTATATAGACGTTTCGAACGGTTATATTGGAATTTTTTTTAAGAGAACATAATTACCTAGGATGTCAACGAACTGAACGAGCTATTGTTTTTGATCGTTCATTTAACTTTTAATTTGTTCACGAACAATTCATGAAAACTAACTGAAAAAAATTATACGTGTACGTTCATTAAGGAATTGAACTTGTTCACAGACGCAAATAAACACATATTATTTAAACAATAAAAATTGATATTCTTAGTATCAAACATTAGAGATAATCATTTATATAAATATAAAGTTAAACACTTGATATAAAAATTAAAAAATATTATCGTAAAACAAATCAAAACTTAAAAGTAATAATCTTAGTTGAATTATTCTAAACTAATGTTTCAAAGACTTTAGATTTAAATTTATAGGTTTTTAGCAAGATATATACAAATTACAATTGACTAGATGTCTAGCTTAAATATTATGATATTAAACTAAAAATAAAAAATTTAAGAATATACATCAAATTTAATGTATAAATACAATAAATGAAAATAAACATACACATTACCGAACGTTCATGAGCACATATGAACGACCTCTTTTTTGTTCGTTTATTTAACTAAATTAATGAAATTTTCTGTTCGTGTTCGTTCCTTTATTAAACGAACAAACATAAACGAATTTACCGCCGAACGATTCGCTAATGGTTCGTTGAAAGTTCATTTCTTTTACAGCCCTAATACGAAGTGGTTTGGAACAAGCTTTTTCATGTAGGAACACCCTAGGTTTTTTTGTCCAAACCAATTCCACTTTACACCAGGTAGGTACTGATTCTGGTTCAAGTTTTTCTAGTTCGGTTTTAGAACCAGTTTTTTTTCCCACCTCTACCATAAGACACAACCCAATACGCTACAATCAACATACACAACAAACACTCAAATGTGTTTATTATAACACAAATAATTCACTTTCTAAGCGAGCCTTCAAAACTTCACACCAATTAAAACTTACCTGTCAAAGGGACTTTGTCCTAGCGATACCTCTTGGCTTTTCAAATGAAAGGTCATGGGTTCAAATCTCTCCAAAGGTGAAACATGGGTCCTTGAGAGGTTAGGGGGTTTTTCGGTGCGGTTTCCTCCTGAGGTGTTGGTGGGTCTCAATGGAGGTCATGGTAACTAGATCTTGATGACGTAGCCTGAAAATCAATAGTTCACACGTTGAGATCAAATGATGTTAAAAAAAAAACTAAAACTTACCTAAATCCCTACAACTGCAACTATCCTCATTTAATGTGGGACTAGCCACGCCTCTTAGAAATGAGTTCTTGGGTTCAAATCCAAGCAAGGGTGGAATATTAGGTGTAGTGTAAGAGTAGGATAATATGACTGTTAAAAAAAATTACGATCCTCATTTAATTTTATAAAAAATAAGGATTTCCATGACATTTGTGTACCCACACATGAACAAAACTCTACACGGCTTCTCATTTACTCAGGTGTGGCTTTATTTAATTGCTACAACAAACACACCGTACCTTGCAGTTAATGCCTCAAACCGGCAAAAACATGTTGATTTGCATTAGGATCACCTCATTCCCATGAGAGGCATGTTTCCTTATTTACATTGTTTATAAAAGCTAAAGATTTATGCAACAATGTTATAAATCAACACATCCAAAAAATGTTGAATGTCCACTATTAGGCGTTACTCACCGACCGGTTTTACGGCCAATATAAGGGAGGTAAAACACGTGACCTAGAGAAAAATTGGGTGGTACTGAGCTTTTTTGTATATTCATTAAAATCCCTTCCAATAAAAATCATGACAATGCCGCCCAACACGCTACATATATCCGGAATAAGACAACCACAGGGGGCTGAGGTGCGCAAGCCCCCGTGTCATTGTGCCACGCGATGGGACGCCCTTCAGCCGTTTTGGCCGAGAAATGGTGCCGCAAGTGGGTTTCCCGGTCATTAAAAAAAATCCCTTCCAATTACTTTTTGTACATTGAATTACGCGATGGCTATCATCAAAATTTAGGCTTCGAACTGGAGTTTAAGGATGTTGTATTAACTATTAAACTTCAACTAAAAAAAAATCTAAAGCTGTTGCATCAAAATCAGATTTCACTCCACGAGGCCTACTATTTGTACGATTGTGATTACCTTTCAATGTACGAAACAAAAACTAAAAAGAATAATTTAAATAAATAATAGAGTAAATTAACAATAGGGGCGCGTTATTTGGACACCCCCTACCGTGCAGTCAACACCTGCCTACTCTATACGGGCCGTAAAGCCCTTTACGGGCCGTAAAGAAGTCGGACTGTGTCAGAAGATGTCAGTGAGATGTCTGGCGGCTGAACACCTAATACGAGCCGTAAAGGCCTATACGACTCGTTTTTAAAAATGAAAATTTTTAAGTTTTGTTTTTCTACCCGATATACGTACGTGTTTAACTTATTTGTAACATTGTAATTGTATAACTGTTTTAAATGGTTAAAACATATATTTTAACGTAATTATATTTAATCGCTATACGTACATTATTAACGTTATATATTAAACATATGATATATATATTATTATATATACGTGTTATAAAATCCTCACGTTGTTGAATTCCGGTATACGTACGCGTTTAACATTAATTGTTATATCATATCGTCTAGTTATTTAATTTTTAAGTTATAAATAATATCTGTTTATAATAGCGTATAATCGTACTTTGTTTTGAAATCCGGTATTTGTTAAATGCAACACGTACGGTACGTGTTTAAGTAACTTATAATATCGTTTAATTGTTCGAAAAAAAACGTAACCATTTTTAATCGTTTTGTTGTAAAATAATAAGTATTTTAACGTTATTGTTTAATTATTTTGCCTACTTGTTTTGTTTGAAAAATATTTTAACATCGTGACGTTTAAATATAAATAACAATTTTTTTTAACATAATTAGTTATGATTTTCGTAATTTTAAATGTTTTGTTTGAAAATTAATTTAATGTAATCGTGTTTAATGATTTTTAAACAATAGTTATCAGAATATAAATAACGTTAAACGGTTTTAAGAAAAATTGTTAACTATCTATTATTCATTTCACAATCACGCACATTTTTTAATTATATAATAAAAGATAAAACAAACAATCACGCCATACACAACATATATACAAAATAAAAATACATACATCGAATGCTAAAGTAGTGTCCATACATCAAAATCCAAAAAAGAAAAGACAAAATAAAAAAAAAATAACTAAGCATGACCACCAGGATCCTGCGGATCCTGATGATGTCCCGGTCCTGGAAAGACGGGAATATCCATGCCAGGAAATGCTCGCCAAATATTATAAGATGTCTGGTGGATAAAAAAAATCTGTTCCACGACATCTGTCGACGCATCATCTTGCGTTTGGTAAATAAAATTATTTCTTTGCAATGTACTAAAAAGGACCTGAATTGGAGTTTCCCCCGTGTTTTGTCCAATACGTAACTTCCGTCGCGCATTGTAAATATTTCTGAGGTTGGAAACATTTTCGGGGTTTTGGTCCTTTACAGCTGCAAGTATATCACGGGGCAACATGTTTTGGTTTGACAGTTGCTCAACAAGACGGGTTTCATTTTCATTTAATCTCATCGCATATGGATGACCGCCTAGTTGTTCAGCCGCTAGGTGGTTGTGTTCATTATTGACCACACGCAACTTCCAACCACCACAACTTCTCTCGTATCTACCAATCAGCTCAAATTCACACCCAGTCTTCTTCGAACCAGTACGTCTAGCTTTTGGTTCACCGTGATACACGCCACCGCGATCGCATTTAAGCCACACTTTTATAACTACACCGGTTGCATTAGTTTTGCTTCGTCGTCTAACTAGCACATAACCATTTTCACGCCCTCTAGCAATCGCCCAATCAACAAGTTCATCAACACCGGCAAAAACCTGAAAATAAAAAAAATGTATAAATTTTTTTAAACTAACAACCGTTAAACGAATAAGTTTGTTACCTGATCAGTTTCATAGACACACATATATTCATCACCGAAGTTGTTGCCTCCCATCGACATTGTTAAACCTTTACGAGTTTGAACTTGTTAAAAAACCTCAAAACCTGTTTGTTTGGAAAATCAAACCGAAGTTGTTGCGTTTTTTTTTTATTCAATTGTTGAAGATATATATCTATCGTTTATTTTACGCATGCATCTATTACGTTAACTCAAATAATTGGCGCTGGTCAAATTATTGGCGTTCAATACGGCCCGTATAGGGCTTTACGGGTCGTATGTACTGCGTGTCAGTCTGCATCAGCCCTATGATTTGACGTGTCAGCTTTTGTCAGAAATATTCGTTTCAATACGACCCGTAAAGGGCTTTACGGGCCGTATTGAAGGTGTCCGATGATCCATTCGGGTGTCTCCCTAACAGGCCCCTTAACAATATTGTGTTTATGCTTTGCTAATTTTTTATTTTTGATTTCTATGTTTTATAAATTAATTATATAAATACTAACTTTTGACGTCAATAATATATATAGACCTTAAATCACCAAATTACCCCTTGTATAATTGACCAAATTACCCTCACATAAGAACTATATGCGTTACAAATGTCAAAAGTTAGGAACTATATGAATAATTTTTGATACTTAGTAACAAAAAGTGAAATATTAACAAACCATATGAACAATCTTGGTAATTTACTTTAAATAATATGTATACACAAATTAGAAAAAAATAAATTAATCAAATCAAAAAGTGTAATAAGACAGCTGGAAGTTAGGTGAAAAAAAAATACGGATACATATGAAATTATATAGCTTTGAAAAAAAATGTATAATAATAATATTCTAGGCTTGTTTTAGATAAATAAAGTAAACTATGTTTATTCACCATGCGCGTTACAGCGAGTCATCTTAATACACTCTCGAATATATCATTTGTGAAAGCATAATTAAGTTACATGGCAAAATCAAATCTATTATTACGAATTCTATACAAATTTTTTGTAAATCATAAAATCATACAAAATATTCATAAATATGCTATAAAAATAATAGAAAAACTTACTCACAAAATCCATCTAACCAGCAACCAATTGTTTGAATTAAAAGAAAAAACCAAACATATAAACAAATCTCTCAAATTTAATGTACTTATCTCTGTTTATTATTTTTCAAAGTTAAAAAAATTTCGATGGTCCAAGTATAAATTTTTAAAACGTCACATCACTATGGATCGGACACCTATATAATATAATAATAATATTCATACTATTCCTTTTCATCACTTTTAATACTATAGTAATCGGAAACCCGCGCGATGCGGTGGCGGTAACAATAATATTGAACGCGGTGTTCGTAATTTACTAATTTATCATTGTTTTCGAGAAATAGATGGTGTTCATATATTACGTACGAAGTTAGGTGTGGATTATCTATGTAATGACTTTTACAAGACTACGCTAAATTAAAATACACAAATAAATAAAGATAGTTATAGACACTATGATATCGTAAAAAAGAAAACCGAACACACAAGACATGTCTTTCCGCTTTTACTTCATTCCACCCAAAGCATAATCCTAATTTATTAAAGATATAAATGAATAAGTCGATATAATATAAATGAATTGTATAGTATTATCATAAACTGTTACTAAATTACCTTTAATAACACATGCATTTTATTCATCGTGCAACACTTCACGAAAAACAAGGTTGGATGTGTAAACATCGTCTCGTCCAAAATCTGTCACGAAAAAACACTTCGTTTTTTCTCTCTGTGGTTTGGTCAAAATAATGATTTTCCTCCAAAAGTTTCAAAATGTCTTTTTTGCTCCATAAAGTATGTATTCTGTCTCGATCAGCTCCAGCCCACTAACACCGCTTAATTTCTCTGTTAAATGAAAGGGTATTTTAGACTTTTCTCATATAAGGACTAATTTTGTCATTTAATCGAATTAATTAATGGACTAGTTGTGTAAACGGTTTTTTTGAGGGACTGTTTCTTAAATTGCATTCTTTCATCATCATCAACAAGCGGCCACCGTCGTCGCCACCACCACCTACAGCCAAGCATCCACCAACCTCCACCACCATCGGCCAAGCTCCCCTACCATCAGCCTCCATCACCATCAGCCATTTACCAGTTCACCATCACCATCTATTATCATCCACCTTCCCACCATCACCACCACCACAACTATCGACACCATATGAAACCCCCATGTCTCACATGCAAAACCCTCATTTCCACATGTAAAACCCTTATTGTAAAAGAACAAAACCTAGTCTAACTAGCATCTAACCTAATTGCCTACCTGTTTGACCGGTTGTAGCCACCTGCAAAACCCTCATTTGACCGGTTATAGCCTCCGGTAACGCGAAAGGTCGGCCACAGTGTTGGGGATCTGAAAGCTTGAAGATTGATGTTGGTGGTGTGGTGGACGATTGAGCGGATGTGGTAATCACCTCCCCCCTTGAACTTGAAACCCTAGATTGACATTCACAAACATCGCGATGGTGTGGTATGGCCGACGACGACGATTGACGCTAGCGACTGTGGTGGTGGTGTGGCAGACGCTGGTGGTGATGACAACTGACGATGGTGGTGATGACGGCCGACGGTGGTGGTGATAACGGCCAACGGTGGAGTTGATGGTTGGCGATGGTGGTCATTCGTAAGGGGAAGAATAGGTCTTGTCACTCAAGCAGAATTGATGGTCTTGTTAGATAGAAATCACCAGGCTGTAAATGAGTACTTTGATAAACAGATTCAAGAAATGACCGATAGATATAAACGAGAAACTGAACAAATATAGGAGTAATGGAGGCGTGACTGTGAAACCATACTTTGGTACAGTTAACAAGGTTGGTACCTATGTTAGCGAAAGGACACATCGAGAGGCTGATAGAGTCCTCTTAAATAGAAACCAGTCCTTGTCAGCTACAGTGGCAAGAGAAGTCATAGTCACCCTATAGCTCATAGTTGCTAAGCACAATGAGACTAACCAAGCCTTGGTTGAGGGTGGGTAGTAGGGGTGTCATTTTTAACCGAACCCGAATAAGTGTTAACCCGATCTACAGAACCCAATCTAGTAATAAACCCGAACCGAAAGTTTTTAAATGGTTTGGTAAATGGTTAATTTTCTCAAAGATTTGGTAACCCGAATAAACCCGATTATGTATATTATCGACTTATTAATATGTTATATGCATGTATATATGCATTCATTATTTTGAATATCACTCATAATAATGTTTGTCAAGTTAAAACTTTATATGTTATGTGTATGTATACATGCATTCTTCCATATGTATATATTTGCACTATCCGTAAGCTATCTCGGTTTTCATCTTTCAACTTGTATATAATGCTATGTGTAAGTATATATGCATTCATTATGTATATGTTATATGTGTATACATTAGACAAATATTTATTTTATATTATGTATATCTGTATATTGTATAACATTTCAAGTGTTTTAGTGTTAATTTTAGGTTGACCATTAAGTGAATTTAGTATAACCCGAATACCGATTAATACCAACTCGAAGAAACCGATTACCAAAACCCGAAAACCGAATGCAAATAACTTATATAGTTTGGTAATCGAGTATATTTTCAATGTCAAAAAACCCGAAAAACCCGACCCGAAAAACCCGAAACCCGATTAACAAACCCGAACGACACCCCTAGTGGGTAGGGTTGGGTACTTATTTGAGTAAATTACATAACTAGTCCTTAGGTATAAAAAGTCTAAAATACGCTTCCATTTAACAGAGAATTTAAAACGGTGTTAATGGCCTGGAGTTGATCGAGACATAATGCATACTTTATAGAGCAAAAAAGACATTTTGAAACTTTTGAAGGAAAAACGTTATTTTGACCAAATCACAATGATAAAAACGAAGTTTACTCTAATAAATAAGTATTTATAAAAATACATGGTGTTATTTTTTGGAACAGTATCTTTTCTAAAATGCTAATTCCTTTTTTCTTCATAAGACTGCCCGCAGCACCTCTCCCGCCCAGCCAGCGGGGTCTCACCCTTTGGCGGGGTGTAGCGGGATCACCGCCACCCACTTCCACGGGTCCCGCCCGGATGAGTTCCACGGCTCCCGCGCCCCGTGCTATTTTCTTCACCCGATTGGCTGATTCAACTTTCAGGTGGGCCCCTCTCCCAATTTCTTTGATGATGTGTAATAGTGGGGAAGAGTTTTCAGTGGGGTTACCACTGTGGGGTTTTGTGATTTTCAGTTGGGTGATGACGTGGCAGGAAATTTCAGTGGGGAGGGATTTTCAGTGGGGTGACCGCTGTGGATGGTCTAAATAGTAAGGATACTAGATCATTAAACTACTCAATTATATTTAATCTTAAAATATAATTTTATAATTATTAAAACGATTATTTGTTATTTACAATTTTTCGTATACACGGTATGATTCAAAGTAAGGTTCTGCGTATAAATCTAGGAGCTTATTTGTCTTGTAAGAATAAATGTTGGGATATTTATTAACGCTTATAGCATGTCATTGTAGTACGTTTCAACGACAGAAACTTTGTTAATGAAAATAAAATTCACTTCTCAAAATGATATTGTAGAATGGTGCATAATAATTTTCGTATCTTGACTTTTGTTAAGTGAGCGTAAATAGAGGAGTTTAAATGGAAATTATGTTTATAACTAGGTGGTGTACGAAAATTAGAAGAAGCGTCGTATTGCACTATACGCATCGTATAGCTATGGTCGTAAGTGAAATATAGAACTATCTGACATGTACTATTTTTTAATTATAACAAACATTGCATATGATTGGTCTTATACACGATGTATAACACTTACGATGCGTACAACATCACATCATTTTATATAATCTTCATACATATACGGTATATGCTACGTAAAGACATGTGTGTCACGTACAGCAACGCACACATGTTGTAGTGAGATTACGAGAGTTTGTGTAAGATTAACACGAAACCTATAGTATATCTCTTGTCTAAAATGGACTTTTTAAACTAAAAACTTTAAAAAACTTTTCAGAAAAAAAGAAAGCATAATTAATAAAAAATAATTTTATATAAAAAAAGAAAGCAATTTTAAAAATTAAATATGATGAATTTTTATCTGAAAAAAATTAAGAATCTATATAATGATAATTACATTCTTTAATTATTATTAAAAGAGTCATTTAAAATCTCGTCTTTTGAGTATTTACGTTCAAGTTGTTCAAAGCTTCTATATCTTTTTATCAGGTATCTCCTTTTAAGTCAATAATCTGGCATCTTGCCGCTATTATCTTGCCTGTGTCAAATGTTTGATTATTTAAAAAAAAGGTTATGCTAAATATACCCCCTTTTGTAATTTTTTTACTTGTCATACCCCTCCTTAAGCTTTTTAAATATATACAAGTAAACCTTATGTTTTTAATTGTTAACTAAAAAGATCCATAAGCATTTAAACTTAAAACAACTACAAACATCACGGAATCATCATTATCATCATCAATTCATCGTTTAAAAATCAAATCAATACGAAATATAAGCCTAAACAACCTTAGTCGAACGAAAACTCAAACTCTATTAAAACGAGTATAAAACTCAAAATTAGTTAAACCCAAACATTCCTTTAACTTCTGCGAAACTCTATGCGTAAATCAAAGCTATTCACAATCTTAAACAAATCAACAAAAAGTTCTGTAAGAGTTCAACGGTTCGACTTTGGTTCATCAAGTAACGAACACGAATTAGTTAGTTAAGATAGGTGTTTCATACACCATTACACTCGTTTTTGTTCAAGGAATTAAATCCCTATGTTTGTAACAACGATCAGGCCTCAGTTCAATCGGATTTGAACAATGATGAATTATGGTTCATACGATTAAATCTGATTTTTGATGAATTTATAATTTATATTTTGTAGGAAAGAGGATATGACAAGTAAGAAGGTGATATATTTAGTAGAATTTAAGGTGGAAAAAATGTTTGGTGCATTTTAGTTGTGTTATAACGTTGAAGGGTTGATTTTGGCAAATATTTAATATTTGGGGAGGGGATATAACAAGTAAGAATGGAGGGTATATTTAGCCGGACCCTAAAAATGGTATTTTTTTTTTAAAAAAAAAGCAAAAATAAAATTACACTTAAATATGGATATACCATATCACATGTCAGTCTTCCTTATCCACAAGATCGCTATCCATATACTAATTTAATATTTGGCTTTTTGCATTATAGATTTATAGACAAGGCATTTAATTTGTTTCTAAAACAGCAAACAAAAATATTATATTATATAATGATTTATAAAAAAAAGCAAAGTTTTAGAACCAATGATTTAATTTTAATTTTTTAGATGATAAAGTATTCACCGTTAAAAAATGATAAATTAATTTTAATAAATGTTAAAAGTATATATGTTACGTTCAGAAATTAAAAACATGCATCACTTATTGATAGTTTAATCGACTAATTTTATTTATCATATTTATTCAAGCCATGAAAATACAACCCAAAGCGTATCTCAGGCTACACACACCGAACCACTCAAATGTTATTACCACTCAAATTCAGGCCTCAAACGAGCCAACTAGACTCCAACCATACCAAGCCAACAGAACCCATAAGGGCTTAGACTGCAGCAACCGGAACCAAAGCGATCTCGATCTTGCCAACGGTTAGATCCTCACACCCGGTCCTTGGCACCAATGTCACGGTCGCGTACTCATCACCATCCGTGTTTGTGTCCTCCAACAACTCGGTTAGCCCAAACCGAGCTGAACTCCCCATAAACATATTTTTCATACCACTATGCGGAATCTGAGCGAACCCACCTGCGTACTCGGGATCGCAAGGCGTAGTGAACACACCATCTTTGAGTTTGTCATTCACAAACACATCAAACTTCACAAACTTCCCACTATCATACCTAATCCCCTTGATCACCAACACTTCATTCGCTTTCGCCTTCTCTTCGTCGCTTCGGTTCACCGCGGGTCGTTTCACACTAACCTTCAAGATCTTGTCCAGTTTCACCGGGAACTTAATCTGGTCCACCTTCTTGACTTCAGTGGTGGTTGCAGTCTGCAAGTTCTTGTTACGCTTCGCTGGCCGACTCTTGCGCCATGGGAACACCTCCTTCGAGTTCTCAATATAGTTATACTTGAGCTTGTCCAGGCTAACCGAGTCCCTGTTATACACACGCACAAGATCCTCGTTCTCGTCATAGAACACATAAGACGCGTCCAGCCAGTCTTTTTCGGTTGGGTCAACGTGCCCTGGAAGACGCAAATCCTTCCATAGCTTCCACATTCGATCCACATTCGTGTGATGAATGTAGAACGCGGGGTCATAACCCGCGGAGTAGAAGTTACCCATGTCCTCGCCGTTCGGTTGTTTCGAGTCACCAACCCATCGGTGCACGGCTGTGTGAGATCCTGCTTCGACCGACCCAACAGAAGGGTCACCGTTCCCGACCGGATCATCACCGGCAACATACACGCCACCGAAGAAGCTCAATGTGTCACCACCGTTACGGACCAAATCACGGTAAACAGTACTCAGATTGCATAATACCTGTTGCTTATCAGGGATATCTTTATCTTTACCATCATAGTCAAGATCAACGATTCTGTCTTTGATATGATCGGCATTCCGGTAAACATCATACAACGAGTTAGGTTTACCATCAATTGTTTCCGGCACAAACATCTCCGGGATCGGCATTCCGGCCGGTTCATCCCACTTCCAGAATGGTAAGGCGAAATCGGGATCTTTGATAAGCTTCCCGAGGATTCTCTCATAGAAATAGAGGTACCAGCGATGGAACGGGAAGAAAAGCCACGAGTTATGAATCTGGATATCGATGTCCGGGAACCCGCTATCAACCTGAGTGTAACCTCCGTTGCAGTAGGCACAGTGGATCTTAGCTTGGTTCACGAAGCTGTGCGGGTGGTCTTCCGGGAGATCTCGCATGGCTTGGATCGCGGCTCGGTATTTGTCCACCTGCTCTTTCGTCCCGGCTTGAGCGGGCCATCGCATCCTCACCTTCTTGTCAGTCGGGAAGACGAAGTCTTTGATCGGCTTCCCGAGACTCGGAGGACAGCATTTTAGTGTCCGAACAGCCTGGTCTTTGTTTCTACACAACACATGTTGTATTAGTTATGTACACTGGTTCAATAATAATGATGCTACGGATTTAGACATATAAGTAAAGACATGATACAATAATACAAAAGGTCATAATTTTTTTATCACTTATTTCTTTCTTTAAGGGTTGTTTGTTTACTCTTAATTAAACCATTTAGACATTAATCATTCAACGTGTTTGGTATAAATTAAATTACCTCTTAATAATTCAGTTCAGTATTTAACCATTCAGCACCAATATCATGATGAATGTAAAATAGATATCATTCAACACTTAATGATTCAGTTTAATACTTAATCATTCAGACATTTTAACTATTTAGCACTTAATAATTTAGATCTACCAAACAGCCCCTTAATAAGAAGGCATGACACAACAAATCAATAATACAAAAAGTAATAATTTTTTTTAATTTTGGCACTCAATTTCTCTCTTTATATTATTATAATTTATATATAAAAACCATAATGGGTTCTCCCTATAATCAATTAAGTTAAAAATACGAGGACAAAGACCAACTCAATCATTTCTTCGAACGAGAAAAATCGTTTTATTGGTAGTACTTGAATAGTTTTTTTGTGAAAATTGTAAGATTTAATTTATTAAATAAAAATATAAGGTGAGATATAAATAAACGGAGTCCAACTCAACGAATATACACTTGTTTAATTAAAAACAAATTATATATAAAATAAGATCTTTTAAACAAGCTCGAACTCAATGTATAAGGCTTGATATAATGATTGATAATTAAACGAGTTATATTTATGGGCTCAAGCTTTGGATTTTTTGAGCTCGGCTTAATCTTACTAATCATAGATCTCAATTAGTATCCAAGTAGCCGACTCGATTTGGTTGCACACACCCTTAATTTTAAGATATCCTAGCTTATGTGTCCATAAATAAGTAATATAACATGATAAGACTTATAATTAAATTTTATTTTTCATAATACTATTTATACTGTAAATAGTTGATGAATAATAGTGCGATTACTTCACAGGGTTTTAAAATTTTATATTTCTAAATATATATACCTGATGCCAGCACTGGCGTCTTTGCATATAGACGTGATATCTGGAGCTGTGATGGGTGCAGCCAATGCCGATGGCATGGAAGTGAGGTTCGTAGCGGTGTAGAGCCCACCGAGCCCCACGAGCAGGTTCCTACGGTCTACATTGGGCAGTACGAGCTTATGGGCTTCAGGGAGTATGAGTTTCTTATCGTTTTGGTTATCTGGTGCATGGTTGCATGAGACTCTGAACCCTTGGGTTTGGTTGGTTCGAGTCTTGATGGCTCGATGGGTATTGGTGGATGGAAGACTGGTGAATGAGGAGGTGAGAGGAAGTAGTGAGGAAGATGACATGATTTGGTTAAGATGTGTGTCCGTAAAGTGAGCTTTTTAGGCCCTATTTATTAGGGATTCAAACGTGACAAATTGATTAAAAAATTAGATTAAAAAAACAAGTAGCAGTTGCCACTTGTTTCCACTTTATTTCTCCCATGCTTCGTATTATCTTATTTTATATTATTTTTAATTTGTTTTTACCAATTTTATTATTTTAATAATAATGATATTCCTTCTTTTCAAAAGGTGATATTTCAGATCTTGAATTGCATTACATTTTTAAATGCATATGTCGTATTATTCGAAAAAAGTTGAACGAGTATCCAGCTGTTATATATTCTGTTTTCCATGATTATAAACAGAAATTGGAGATAATATCTATAAGGTCCGTATATTCATATTAAAGGTGTCGTTAGTGTTGGTTCCTCGAGTTTTGGGTTGCTCGGGTCGAATTATTCGGGTTTTTGTAATATGAAATTGGAACCAGAACCGAACCATTTAACTTTGGTTTAATTGGTTCTCGTGTTTAATCGGGTTGGGTTAAACGGTTTTCGGGTAATACTTGAAAAACTAACATTCTATTTTTCAAACAAATAAAATTAAAACATATTTAACCAAAACATACATTTCTTTAAAAATTTCAAATGTTTAACCGTAACATAACTAAAACGTGTTTAACCAAAACATACATTTTTTCAACAATTCTAAAACATATAGAGGCTTTTAAAATAAAAGAATGTTACCGCCCCTTAGAACCCTAGTTCGAGTTTTTCGGGTTTATCCGAACAAACCTCGTGGGTACTCAAGGACCGAACCATTCTAAGTTTTTGGATTCGGGTATGTGTTTTTCGGGTTCGCGTAAAAAAAAGCACCCCTAATTCATATATCATTCTATCATTTATATATTATATATATTTAAAATCAATTATATCATAGTCATATTATTTTTATTTATACATATTTTTTAACATTAATAAATATAAAAAACTAGCGTTATTGGTACATCAGCATACAAATATAATAAGTTATTTATACTTAAAGTAAAATTGTTTAAACATGTAAATTTATTATACTAGCATATTTCTATCATAAATAAACCTCTAATGTTATGTATCAGCATATAATTAAACTAAAAAAAGGTCGTATATGATGTATAATGTATTATCTATTGATGGACAAACGTAAATTTGCACTAATTTATTGTTATTTTACTTTTTTTTAAAAGTAACGTCAATGTCGTTGGTTGCCTTATTAATTGTAACAGCAAGTACCAGATCGTCCGGCAAGTCCGTACGGTATGTGTACTTTCACCTTATTCTATGTGTACATACGTAAGCTTAAACAGTACTTGTATTAACAGAATTCTAAATACAAGAACAGTTGTACGTATTTTCGTGTAAACTTAAATACAGTAAGTACAACGTACATATGAAACAATAGTTGTGTGTGTTTAAGTGAAAACTTAAATACAGTTAACACAACTAATCACGGGAAACAACAGTTTACAAGTGAACAACGAAAGCAAATCGGTTGCGATCTGATGTCCACAGATGACAGGAATCAGATGGCCGACGAATCAGTACAAGAACATAGTGAAAACAGAATGTTTAGTTGAGTCCGACAGTGAGGAAACATAAACCAAACACAATTACAGTGTTATTTCAGAATGATAAACTGACAGCGTGTTTGCGTGGGTGACGATTCACACAAACATATCTGTGAGTTTAGAGTTCTGAAATAATGACTGAAAAGTAGAAAACAAAAGTCAGAAAGCAAAACCATCGTCGTGTTTGTTTGGGTGACGATTCGAACGAATACGCGCGAAGGTGACGCGTTCTGACGAAACGAAACAAAAACACGACACGAGTGACTTTAATTTAATAAAATCAAATAAATAACATTTTACAATTGAAACTCATCAAAATAATTTAATTAACTTCTTTTATTTATTTTATTTAAATTACGCGTAATTTTCCGGTTACGCGACGAAGTTACGAACCGAGCAACCGAAACGAACCCGAACACCACGCGGGATATATAAACCCTAAATAAGTGAGTTTTCTCATTTTTCATCTCCTCCTTCTCTCTCCAACCTCCATTTCCGGTTACCACCACACCACCACCAAGAATCACCTTCTCTCCTCCATATCTCCCTCAATACTTGACCAAATCACCTCATTCTTGAACCTACTTGAAGCTCTCATCGTGCTCTACACGAAAGTACAACAGATCGGGGCCAAAAACCATCAAAATTCGAGGTACAAGGCTGTTTATAATCCGAAAATTAGGGTTTTCACCCTTTGTTCTTGTTTCTCAACCCTAGCCGGTTCTACACCCTGGTTGCAAGCCCCACACTCCCGTAAACACAGCCTTGCATTACATCACCATGGGACACCATCACTGGCTCGTGAGACCCCTGGTTCGAACACCTGGTCGACCCACAGTTCAGAATGGCGAATGACTCACTGCCGAATGAGACACATTCGCCGACTGAACCCATTCGAGGCCCTCATTCGTTGGTCACCACACCCATGCAAACATGCATCTCATTCGGCCTAAGTAGTTTCCCCATTCGCCGAACTAACCCTCATTCGACCACCACTTACATTCGGCAGGACCTGCACCATTCGACCATTACCATTCGCCAACAGCCATCTCCTTCTGCCCTCCCCATTCGAACCCTTTTCATTCGGTTTATACAAGGGCCATTCGGCTAAGGGACATTCGCCATAACTGTTGCCATTCGACTAGGAGCCATACTCACCCACATTCGGCCAAGCACTACGTCATTCGAACCATCTTATTCGGCCGACTCCCTAGTTGCGGCCCATTAGTTCAGCCTAGACCACTGTAACATCAGTGCCGGACGCGTGCCGGAACAGTGATCGTAACAGTAAACATGTACAGTGATTCAGGTACACATTTCGTTAAACTATGTTTAGACTATTTATACATACTGATTAGCATGAAACTAATAAACGATTGTCTGAATCTGACTGAAATCTTAGGATTTAACAGTCAGAAAACAAGTCAGACAACACAATGTTGAAACATAAATATTGGATGTTATTTTATTTGGTGTAAACGTATGTGAGGTTAAACAAAACAAAACCTTAACAGTTATTGTTCCGGAATGCTAAACCGACTAATTATTCGTATAGGTGACGATCTGTACGAATGATTATGAAAGTTTAACGTTCTGAAATAATAACTTAACAGTAGAAAACAAGAATCAGAAAGCCAAATCATCGACGTGTTCGTTCGAATGACGATTCGAACGAATACGCGCGATGGCGACGCGTTCTGACGAAACGAAAACGAACACGAAACGAACGATCATAATTTCAAAGAAATATTATATTTCCTATTTTACAATTTTGAAACTCATCGTAAAACAATTTAAAACCAAACTATTTTAATTTAATCGCGAATGAAGTAATAAAACGCGTAAATTATTTTAATTCGAAAAATAAATAAACAATACGATATTTAAAATAAATTCTAGAGATAAATAAACATTTAACTTGTTAAAATAAATTCTTTTATTTAAGTTACGAAAGATACGCGCGTAACGATCCGGATACGCGACGAAAAACGTGAACTGAACAGCCGAAACGAACCCGAACACACTCGTGATGTATATACCATGAATGATGACATTTAATTCATTTTCTTGTCAAACCCTCTCTCTCTCTAGCCTAAATTCGTCACCTCCTTCTCTCTAAAAATTCAACACTTCAAACATCAAGATCTCTTTCATTTCTAGGTGGAATTTAGTGTTCTTGGAGTCCATTTGAAGCTCTTGATCTCTTCTACGCAAAAGTACAATCGATCTGAGCATTTACCCACTGGAAAGTCAGGTATGAAGCTTTGAAATTTCTGGAAATTAGGGTTTTTACAACCCTTTTTGCTCGGTCACACACACAATCAGATAGATAGGCATTTTTGAACCATCTTCCCTTCGAGAAATGATACACCAACAGCAATGCTTTGAAGATCGCATGGCCATGATTCGAACCTGGATGAGGACAAACAGGTCGTGGGAAACGAACCTGTTAGCACAGGCCAGCAACGAACCTTAGTGCAGGTCTATGTTCAACGAACCATGGACGAACCCTTGGCCACCGAAGCTTCCTTCTGTCGAACCCTACTTGATTCAGGCCGCACCACCGAACCTTTGGTTCGCTTGCCAACAACTCCCGAACCATACATCTCACGAACCAAGCATGGGAGCCGAACATTCGGTCACATCAGGCGAACCCTACCGAGCCTTAGCTGAACCTTATGTCGCCTGGGAGCCGAACCCTGCTTCCTTTTTCTTGGCCGAACCCTGCACAGGAGACTCACGAACCCTGGGCTAAGAACGAGCCATTCATGGCGAACCCATGCACGACACTGTACACGAACCCTACTCACGAACCAATATGCGTCGAGCCTTCTATCCTTTCGGCCGATCCCTTATGTCTTCACTGAACCATGCCCTTAACAACTTCGGCCGAACTATCATGGAGTGGACGAACCTCAATCTTAGCCCAAGGGTTCGCTGATATGATGTTGAGTTTAGTATGAATCTCGATTAAATAACAGGGCCCAACCGGCACATATTAACTGGCCCAAGTTATCCTTGAACAGGCCCAACCAGTTAAATAATGATTCTTTAGCCCAAATTCTAAGGCCCAGTAGAATTAGAACATGGCCCAGTTCGGCCCATCTTACCTATATCCGATCCATGTGTATGGAGTTACCCGGTTATTCCTTGATCGGCAATAATGACACTATTATCTTGGCCCATAAGAAATGATGTGGTCCACTTGCTATCCGAACTAACATAAACCTTCGGCCCAAAACCCTTAGTTGCCCCAAATACATCGGCCCACACATGTGATACTCGGCCTACATCCTGTACGACCCAAACACATGTTATGGATGCAACCATTCTCTTTCTAGGCCCAACGATCAATTCCATTCGGCCCAATTAAAATTCTAGGCCCATCTATGTCGGCTCACATTAATCTTTTGACCCAACGAAAGGCCCACAAGGTTTAAATAACAACGAATAGGAAACAAGTGATAACATGTTAAATTGGTTTATCATTAAAACTAAAAACCTAAGCTTTCATATTTAGAAAACTCATTTGTCACTATGGAGATTCAAATGGAATGAAAAATTCCGGTAGCAAAGTAAAGTTAATTTAAATCTTGTGGGAAAGTGATGTCACGACGAAGACAATTAATTAAGGGTCGAGTGAAGGTAGAGACACAAAGTGTTAGCCAACTTTAGGGCTAACGCTAATGCTTATACACGCACAAATCAATCCAACACATACTCATAAGTTACAAACACTATGAAATCAACGCAGGAGCTTGAACATCATAACAAAAGCAAACAAAGAGAGCGTGCATTCCTATTTTACATAGTCAACTGCTTCGGACATAAGGTGAGTTCATTTGTCCCTTTTCAAATTTATTTGTTTTACTTCGGGACTGAGAAGCATGTTAAACATTTTCCTAAAACTCTTGAAATGTTATTTATGCTTTAAACATAAACATGATACTTATGTTGAAACTTATGCTAGAGCTTAGAATACTTGAAAAGCAATAGCCTTGAAACTTATACTTTAAAAATTGAGGCTTGAAAACATATGTGGGATGCTTAGGAGACTTGATACTTATGCTACAACAATATGCTTAAACTTGGTGATTGATGCTTATGTTGCAAACTAGAAGTTTAATATATTCTTAAACTATATTCTTGAAGCTTATGCTATAAACTATATTCTTAAACTATATTCTTGAAGCTTATACTATAAACTATATTCTTAAACTATACTCTTACTACTTATGCTCTAAGCTATATTCTTAAACGCTACTCTTGATGCTTACGCTGTAAACTATATTCTTAAACCATACGCTTGAAGCTTATGCTATAAACTATATACTTAAATTAGATGCTTAACATTTATGCTATAAACTATATGCTTAAAAATACGGATGCTTTAAACCTTTTGTAAGCTATAAACTTGTTATGCAAAAGCAACGGTTTGGCCTCTCAGTGCTTGCCTCTCCGGTTGCTAAACTTAAAAGCTATAAACTTGATAAGCAAAAGCAACGGTTTGGCCTCTCAGTGCTTGCCTCTCCGGTTGCTAAACTTAAAAGCTATAAACTTGATAAGCAAAAGCAACGGTTTGGCCTCTCAGTGCTTGCCTCTCCGGTTGCTAAACTTAAAAGCTATAAACTTGTTATGCAAAAGCAACGGTTTGGCCTCTCAGTGCTTGCCTCTCCGGTTGCTAAACTTAAAA
Source organism: Mikania micrantha (assembly GCA_009363875.1). Classification (NCBI taxonomy): domain Eukaryota; kingdom Viridiplantae; phylum Streptophyta; class Magnoliopsida; order Asterales; family Asteraceae; genus Mikania; species Mikania micrantha. Next base: position 1,740,296 of record CM018696.1, on the reverse strand, counting down.
GCTATAAACTTGATAAGCTAAAACAACGGTTTGGCCTCTCAGTGCTTGCCTCTCCGGTTGTTAAACATTGGATGCTATAAACTATTGACTATGGAAGAACAATAGTTGGTCTCTCAGTGCTTGCCTTCATGTGTTCTTCCTAGTCGGGACTTGAAGAACAATAGTTGGTCTCTCAGTGCTTGCCTTCATGTGTTCTTCACAGTCAGGACTAGAAGGCACCTATTATGGTCTCTCAGTGCTTGCCATAGGGTGACCTTTATGGTCGGGACTTGAGGGGTAAACTTATGGCCTCTCAGTGCTTGCCATACAGTGATTCCTCAATGTTCACTCATGCTATAAACTTAAACATAATGCTAAAGCTATAAACGATATGGAGGGTAGGTAAGACGCTTAATTATCATTAACAGCAATGTCCTATGCGACTTAGTATGTGGTGGGACGGCGTCTGGGCGGGTCGTAGGCTCGACTCAGGGGTATGCCCTATATATAAGCATACCGAGTTGGATGATACAGGTGGTGTTAATGAGATTAAGGTTGTTACCTAGGGGACGCATGAATGCTTTTGGGTAAACAGTATAAACTTTTAAACACGATGCTTGTTAAACTTATTGAAGCTATTACATTCAAATGCTATAGACTTGTAAACTTTGAAAACAGTAAACTAAAGCTATGATGAAGGATGAATCGAACGGTAGGTAGAATGCTTAATTATCATTAATAACAATGTCCTATGCGACTTAGTATGTGGTGGGATGGCGTCTGGGCGGGTTGTAGGCTCGACTCAGGGGTATGCCCTATATATAAGCATACCGAGTTGGATGATACTGGTGTTGTTAATGAGGTTAAGGTTTTACCTAAAAGGTTTGCTAAAGCTATTTTACAAATACTAAAACTACATGAACTCACCAACCGTTGTGTTGACTTGATCTTTTTACATGTTTTCTCAGGTAATGCACAGGAGTAGGCTTAATCTGTTGGATTGCATACTAGGATACCAGTTAGCAGACCTAGTAGACTTTTGGAGAAGCACATATTTTGCTATGGGTGCGATACACTTTTGATATCTTGAACAGTTACAAGATATAAACATGATATTCTTTTGATGGGTTTACCTAGTTAAATTGCAGAACATCGACAATGTAATTTAACTTTGTAATCCTAATTATCATTTGTTTGTGCTTAGTTATTCTTAAACATTGATGCTATGTAAAACAATCTGATCATCATGATTATCACCCACGATATCACGCTCCGGGAACCTTCCGCCCGGCGGGGGCTCCGATCCAACCCCGCCGGCTCGGGGTGTGACAGATTGGTATCAGAGCTCAAGGTTATAGAGAATAATAGGTCATTACATAAATGGTTTGGCCTAGACTATAACTTAGGGACCTTCATGTAGAGAACATAAGATTTAAGCTTGCATTATGTTTTCTGCATTCGATCACTGCACTAACCAAATTCTTTTGGTTATGATCAGAATGCCGCCTAGAAAACAACCGACCCCGGTGCCTACTACACAGACATCTGTACCGCACTCTTCAACACCATCACCACCAGATTCACCACCGCCACCTCCTCCTCCTCCACATAGTCCTCCTCCAAACCCGACTGCAACTATAGTTTTGGATCCTGCTACTATTGCTTTGGCAACGTTACTGAGCAGTCAGCTGACTAATCAGATGAAGGATATTATCCCGGAGATGATCAACAGGATTCAAAGCCATGGCAACAACTCTGGCCACACTACTGGAGAAGCTAGTGGAAACGCTAGCCACACTTCAGACTGCTCCTACAAGTCATTCGTAGGATGCAAGCCACCAAGCTTTACTGGAGTTGAAGGAGCCGTTGGACTGATCCAATGGCTGGAGAAAATGGAGAATACACTGGACATAAGCAGTTGTCCGGAACACCACAAAGTTCGTTATGCAGCTGGTTCGTTTAGCAAGCGAGCGTTGACGTGGTGGAATGCTCAAATCAGAGCCAAGGGCAGGGATGAAGCAATGGCAATGCCATGGTCAGAATTCAAACTTCTTCTAAGGAATGAGTTTTGTCCGAAACATGAACTGCAACAACTAGAGATTGAACTCTCGAACCATGTGATGAAGGGAGCAGACCATATGACTTTCACTACCCGCTATCACGAACTGGTAGCTCTGGTGCCAGAGATGGTGCCAACTTTGGAAAAGTTGATTGACAGATATGTAGCTGGATTACCCTCCTGCATACAGAGTATTGTGTTGGCTGCAAATCCTGCTACTTTGGAGTCAGCCATTGCTCTTTCAGCTAAACTTACTGGGGTAATGGTGAAGTCAGGAGTTCTGAAAGACGAAACGGGAAAAGCTAAGGAAGCAGCAACTAAGAAACCAGAGTACCATCAAACGAAGAAGCAAAAGGTCGTTGAAAACTATGCGATGGCCACACCTTTGAGACAAGCCCTTGCAGCACCTGTCAACCCTGCACTCAAAAACTATGTGGGAATGCATCCTCAGTGCATACACTGCAGATTTCATCATCCTACTACGGTGCCATGCAGGCAATGCAACAACTGTGGCCGACTAGGTCACCGGACTCAACAATGCCGTGCTCCGGCCACACAAGCTACAAACAATGCCGCAATAGCAATACCTCCACCACAAAATCCTGGCAATCATAACAACAACAATCGAGGATGCTATAACTGCGGGGAATCAGGTCATTTCTCTCGGGACTGCCCGAAAAGAGTGCAACAAGGAGCACAAGCACCTCGTGGGAGGGCATTCATGATTGGAGCCGCTGCTGCACGCCAAGACCCGGAGACGGGTACTGGTATGTAGTATCTCCTCACTCATAAGACTTCATTTTATGTTGATACTAGTAAGAATAAGAAATTATCTTATTCCTATTAGTACAATCACACGAGTATTCCATGGAACTTAGGAATTCTTTTATTCCAATAGAGATAAAGAAAGAATCCTTGGTTAATGCACATAACATACGTAGAAAGCCATAGCTAACACTAAAGTTGTGAAACAGTGGATGCTCATAGCATCTGTTAGTTTGAACAATGAGGTGTTGGAGTCACTCAAGGATTAAGCAAGCCATAAACAATAAGACAACTATGAGCAATAGGACTAGCAAAACTTTGAGGCTATATGTAGGAAATCCCAAACGCGACCTAGAGTTTAACCTGGGAGCGTAAGGATATCACATTGAGCAACGTTTTCCCATTGTTATAGGAAGAGTAATCTCCGATAATAGCTTTTAAAATTTCGAGACGAAATTTCTTTAACAAGGGGAGACTGTAACATCAGTGCCGGACGCGTGCCGGAACAGTGATCGTAACAGTAAACATGTACAGTGATTCAGGTACACATTTCGTTAAACTATGTTTAGACTATTTATACATACTGATTAGCATGAAACTAATAAACGATTGTCTGAATCTGACTGAAATCTTAGGATTTAACAGTCAGAAAACAAGTCAGACAACACAATGTTGAAACATAAATATTGGATGTTATTTTATTTGGTGTAAACGTATGTGAGGTTAAACAAAACAAAACCTTAACAGTTATTGTTCCGGAATGCTAAACCGACTAATTATTCGTATAGGTGACGATCTGTACGAATGATTATGAAAGTTTAACGTTCTGAAATAATAACTTAACAGTAGAAAACAAGAATCAGAAAGCCAAATCATCGACGTGTTCGTTCGAATGACGATTCGAACGAATACGCGCGATGGCGACGCGTTCTGACGAAACGAAAACGAACACGAAACGAACGATCATAATTTCAAAGAAATATTATATTTCCTATTTTACAATTTTGAAACTCATCGTAAAACAATTTAAAACCAAACTATTTTAATTTAATCGCGAATGAAGTAATAAAACGCGTAAATTATTTTAATTCGAAAAATAAATAAACAATACGATATTTAAAATAAATTCTAGAGATAAATAAACATTTAACTTGTTAAAATAAATTCTTTTATTTAAGTTACGAAAGATACGCGCGTAACGATCCGGATACGCGACGAAAAACGTGAACTGAACAGCCGAAACGAACCCGAACACACTCGTGATGTATATACCATGAATGATGACATTTAATTCATTTTCTTGTCAAACCCTCTCTCTCTCTAGCCTAAATTCGTCACCTCCTTCTCTCTAAAAATTCAACACTTCAAACATCAAGATCTCTTTCATTTCTAGGTGGAATTTAGTGTTCTTGGAGTCCATTTGAAGCTCTTGATCTCTTCTACGCAAAAGTACAATCGATCTGAGCATTTACCCACTGGAAAGTCAGGTATGAAGCTTTGAAATTTCTGGAAATTAGGGTTTTTACAACCCTTTTTGCTCGGTCACACACACAATCAGATAGATAGGCATTTTTGAACCATCTTCCCTTCGAGAGATGATACACCAACAGCAATGCTTTGAAGATCGCATGGCCATGATTCGAACCTGGATGAGGACAAACAGGTCGTGGGAAACGAACCTGTTAGCACAGGCCAGCAACGAACCTTAGTGCAGGTCTATGTTCAACGAACCATGGACGAACCCTTGGCCACCGAAGCTTCCTTCTGTCGAACCCTACTTGATTCAGGCCGCACCACCGAACCTTTGGTTCGCTTGCCAACAACTCCCGAACCATACATCTCACGAACCAAGCATGGGAGCCGAACATTCGGTCACATCAGGCGAACCCTACCGAGCCTTAGCTGAACCTTATGTCGCCTGGGAGCCGAACCCTGCTTCCTTTTTCTTGGCCGAACCCTGCACAGGAGACTCACGAACCCTGGGCTAAGAACGAGCCATTCATGGCGAACCCATGCACGACACTGTACACGAACCCTACTCACGAACCAATATGCGTCGAGCCTTCTATCCTTTCGGCCGATCCCTTATGTCTTCACTGAACCATGCCCTTAACAACTTCGGCCGAACTATCATGGAGTGGACGAACCTCAATCTTAGCCCAAGGGTTCGCTGATATGATGTTGAGTTTAGTATGAATCTCGATTAAATAACAGGGCCCAACCGGCACATATTAACTGGCCCAAGTTATCCTTGAACAGGCCCAACCAGTTAAATAATGATTCTTTAGCCCAAATTCTAAGGCCCAGTAGAATTAGAACATGGCCCAGTTCGGCCCATCTTACCTATATCCGATCCATGTGTATGGAGTTACCCGGTTATTCCTTGATCGGCAATAATGACACTATTATCTTGGCCCATAAGAAATGATGTGGTCCACTTGCTATCCGAACTAACATAAACCTTCGGCCCAAAACCCTTAGTTGCCCCAAATACATCGGCCCACACATGTGATACTCGGCCTACATCCTGTACGACCCAAACACATGTTATGGATGCAACCATTCTCTTTCTAGGCCCAACGATCAATTCCATTCGGCCCAATTAAAATTCTAGGCCCATCTATGTCGGCTCACATTAATCTTTTGACCCAACGAAAGGCCCACAAGGTTTAAATAACAACGAATAGGAAACAAGTGATAACATGTTAAATTGGTTTATCATTAAAACTAAAAACCTAAGCTTTCATATTTAGAAAACTCATTTGTCACTATGGAGATTCAAATGGAATGAAAAATTCCGGTAGCAAAGTAAAGTTAATTTAAATCTTGTGGGAAAGTGATGTCACGACGAAGACAATTAATTAAGGGTCGAGTGAAGGTAGAGACACAAAGTGTTAGCCAACTTTAGGGCTAACGCTAATGCTTATACACGCACAAATCAATCCAACACATACTCATAAGTTACAAACACTATGAAATCAACGCAGGAGCTTGAACATCATAACAAAAGCAAACAAAGAGAGCGTGCATTCCTATTTTACATAGTCAACTGCTTCGGACATAAGGTGAGTTCATTTGTCCCTTTTCAAATTTATTTGTTTTACTTCGGGACTGAGAAGCATGTTAAACATTTTCCTAAAACTCTTGAAATGTTATTTATGCTTTAAACATAAACATGATACTTATGTTGAAACTTATGCTAGAGCTTAGAATACTTGAAAAGCAATAGCCTTGAAACTTATACTTTAAAAATTGAGGCTTGAAAACATATGTGGGATGCTTAGGAGACTTGATACTTATGCTACAACAATATGCTTAAACTTGGTGATTGATGCTTATGTTGCAAACTAGAAGTTTAATATATTCTTAAACTATATTCTTGAAGCTTATGCTATAAACTATATTCTTAAACTATATTCTTGAAGCTTATACTATAAACTATATTCTTAAACTATACTCTTACTACTTATGCTCTAAGCTATATTCTTAAACGCTACTCTTGATGCTTACGCTGTAAACTATATTCTTAAACCATACGCTTGAAGCTTATGCTATAAACTATATACTTAAATTAGATGCTTAACATTTATGCTATAAACTATATGCTTAAAACTACGGATGCTTTAAACCTTTTGTAAGCTATAAACTTGTTATGCAAAAGCAACGGTTTGGCCTCTCAGTGCTTGCCTCTCCGGTTGCTAAACTTAAAAGCTATAAACTTGATAAGCAAAAGCAACGGTTTGGCCTCTCAGTGCTTGCCTCTCCGGTTGCTAAACTTAAAAGCTATAAACTTGATAAGCAAAAGCAACGGTTTGGCCTCTCAGTGCTTGCCTCTCCGGTTGCTAAACTTAAAAGCTATAAACTTGTTATGCAAAAGCAACGGTTTGGCCTCTCAGTGCTTGCCTCTCCGGTTGCTAAACTTAAAAGCTATAAACTTGATAAGCTAAAACAACGGTTTGGCCTCTCAGTGCTTGCCTCTCCGGTTGTTAAACATTGGATGCTATAAACTATTGACTATGGAAGAACAATAGTTGGTCTCTCAGTGCTTGCCTTCATGTGTTCTTCCTAGTCGGGACTTGAAGAACAATAGTTGGTCTCTCAGTGCTTGCCTTCATGTGTTCTTCACAGTCAGGACTAGAAGGCACCTATTATGGTCTCTCAGTGCTTGCCATAGGGTGACCTTTATGGTCGGGACTTGAGGGGTAAACTTATGGCCTCTCAGTGCTTGCCATACAGTGATTCCTCAATGTTCACTCATGCTATAAACTTAAACATAATGCTAAAGCTATAAACGATATGGAGGGTAGGTAAGACGCTTAATTATCATTAACAACAATGTCCTATGCGACTTAGTATGTGGTGGGACGGCGTCTGGGCGGGTCGTAGGCTCGACTTAGGGGTATGCCCTATATATAAGCATACCGAGTTGGATGATACAGGTGGTGTTAATGAGATTAAGGTTGTTACCTAGGGGACGCATGAATGCTTTTGGGTAAACAGTATAAACTTTTAAACACGATGCTTGTTAAACTTATTGAAGCTATTACATTCAAATGCTATAGACTTGTAAACTTTGAAAACAGTAAACTAAAGCTATGATGAAGGATGAATCGAACGGTAGGTAGAATGCTTAATTATCATTAATAACAATGTCCTATGCGACTTAGTATGTGGTGGGATGGCGTCTGGGCGGGTTGTAGGCTCGACTCAGGGGTATGCCCTATATATAAGCATACCGAGTTGGATGATACTGGTGTTGTTAATGAGGTTAAGGTTTTACCTAAAAGGTTTGCTAAAGCTATTTTACAAATACTAAAACTACATGAACTCACCAACCGTTGTGTTGACTTGATCTTTTACATGTTTTCTCAGGTAATGCACAGGAGTAGGCTTAATCTGTTGGATTGCATACTAGGATACCAGTTAGCAGACCTAGTAGACTTTTGGAGAAGCACATATTTTGCTATGGGTGCGATACACTTTTGATATCTTGAACAGTTACAAGATATAAACATGATATTCTTTTGATGGGTTTACCTAGTTAAATTGCAGAACATCGACAATGTAATTTAACTTTGTAATCCTAATTATCATTTGTTTGTGCTTAGTTATTCTTAAACATTGATGCTATGTAAAACAATCTGATCATCATGATTATCACCCACGATATCACGCTCCGGGAACCTTCCGCCCGGCGGGGGCTCCGATCCAACCCCGCCGGCTCGGGGTGTGACAACCACTGGATCGGCCCAATAGGAGTTAAGGCAGCCCACTCACTACAACCAGCCCATTTTGATTTTCTTAGGCGCAACAGTTGGCCCATATGGTTGTAGGACCCAATGAGCTAGCCCAACAACATTAGAAGGCCCATATGACCTATTGGCCCACGTAGCAATCGACCTAGTTCATGCGGATTACATAATGAAAATCATAAACGCGTTTTCTAACTAAAGCAAAGGAATAGTTGTGCATGGGGTTGGTTAAGTATATTACAAAGGTGGCGAGCTTTTGAATATAATGAAGTGTCCTCAAAGTGTTAATACATAACTATGGTACAAGATTTCTAATAATAAACTAACACTTAATCGAAAACCTATGTTTGAAAGTGTGAATTCTTGATAAGATGACAATAAACCGAGTTGAGCTTAAAACCAAAAGCAAGGTAAGCTAATCTAATCCTAGTAGGGTGAGTGTATCAAGTCTATAACACCTACGTGAGGCCAAATGATGACCGAGACTTACGCGTGGAAGCCAACTTTAGGGCTAACACTTACACATGCACATACAAAGCCCTATGAACTTATACTTACAAGTTACAACAACATGAAATCAATACAGGATCGTGAACACAACAAATTCAAACAAGAGCGCGTGCATTCTCATTTAGGTCAAGTCAAACCCACTACTACAAGGTGAGTTCATATGCCCCTTTTCTTTAATCTTTATTGATTTTAAACTCTCGGGGCTGAGAAACATGCTTTACTTTTATTTATTTAAAAGTTTTGCTTACATATTGTTAATACTTTGATTAGTTGATATTAAATTGCTTATTATCATAAATCATTGTATGCATGCTTGTTTGAATTCAAGAATACAGGAAAGGTAAGATGATGATGATATTTTTAATATCAGAACTCATCGATACAATAGAATAACTTAGTAGTAAGTTAACTCTTACAACACTTAGTTATTCTTACAAGTAATGACATTACAACAATTACAAGGAAACATGATGACATGATTACAAGAGTAAAACACAAGAATGATATAAAGATAATGTATCTTTACTACATCATTCAATACACGAGTTAAATAAGTGTAATAAGACTAGATCTTATAATACTTAACCTTATAACTCAACACATATTACAAGAAGAACAAGTAGCATGGAATGACAATCATGATAACATAATTTCATGATAACAACATCATTCACTCAATTAATTAACATAGCCTAATAAGACTAGTTCTTATTTAACTTTGTTAATATCACGGAGAACATATGACAATGAGAACAAAAGTACAAGTGAATACAATTACAATTAGTTACTATTGACCTGTTTGCATTATATCACTTCAATCATGTGCCAAATTGTACAAGTTGATCATGTAAGTCCCTTTAATTCGCTGACCAGTTAGTTTGACGTGACTAAACCGACGATAGCATAGTGGTACCATAGGTTTGACAAACCTCTAGCTTGTAGGGCTAGTATGTTGATCGTATTGATTATTGGCCGGTAACGTATGACCGGTGACAGGGCGACCTCAAGTCAGGTTCTGGTAAGCGACACATGGTGATATTAATCTACAGTGATAAGTAATTAATCCAGCGAGAACCCTATTGACTAGTAGGTTGAGAAGGTGATCTGCTCTCATGTTACACTACTAGTAATAGATTTCGTTGAGGACAATAGACATGCAAAGTGGTAGAGATAAATCGGATGCATTGAAGTCTGATTACGTGAGGATTTCAATGGATTCCTTTTAGGCTCTATGCACTATGGTTCAAGAACAAGTTGCAAGGGGTTAACTCACACTCTTAATATTTAATAGAGTATCATCAGTTAACCCACCTCAAGTATAGAATAATACAAGGAAAAGATTATATTAATCTAAAATTTCTTAATACATCGAGGTTTATCAATATTTCGGTTTGATAATTAAACCCCATACAATATATTATTCTATCATCAAATACAATAACTGAATACATCTCAAGTGCGATGAATAAGCGGGGAAACGGATATCTTTAGTTGTATCGCAAGTGGTGTGGAACTTGACTGAGTATGTGGTGGGATAGCGTCTGGGCTTGACTCTTTCAGGATTCCCTATATATAAGCATACTTGATCAGGTGATACACTACTTGTACATATAACTAAGGAGAGGCCATTGGGTGGTACAGATGAAACAAGTTTTACAAGCAACAACTATGACATTGTGGATGTGTGCATGATCAATTCAATGGTTTTCAATTTACTTACTTATGAACTCACCAACCTAGTGTTGACTTTGTTTTAAATGCATGTTTTCTCAGGTGATGGACAGGTGTAGATACATATGTGCAAGTGATAAGCTAGAGGACTTATAGAAGACCTAGTTTACTTTTGATTGCATACTTTTGATGTGACAAAACAGTGAATCACTTTTGTATATCTTGTACAGTTCAAGATATAAACTCATTGATTCTTTTTGATTAGATTTACTTAGTTAAATTATGATGTACAATGTAATTTAACTTTGTAATTCTATCTCATGTCATGATTAGCATTTCTCATTTATATCTCATGTGCTATGTAAACAATCTGATCATTTGATTATCAACACAATGATATCGCGCCCCGGGAACCTTCCGCCCGACGGGAAAACCCGATCCGTTCCCGCCGGTCCGGGGTGTGACATTAATCAGGCATCATGAGTCATTAGTAGGCCTGTAAACGAACCGAACAGTTCATGAACTGTTCAGTGAGAAGTTCGTTTATGTTCGTTTATTTAATAAATGAACGAACACGAACATAAAATTTGTGTTCGTTTAATTAAATGAACGAACATGAGCACACCTTGTGTTCGTTTATTTATGTTCATGAACAGTTCGGTTATGTTCGTTTATTTACGTTCGTTTATTTGTGTTCGTTAATGTTCGTTAACTATGTAATGTTAGTTTTTGTTCGGTTAACTGACTAATTTACGAATGATATGTATTTACATTTAAGAGACTTGTCGTTTGTGCTCCTCTATACTTGTTCAATTGTGTTCGTTTATGTTTGTTCAATAGTGTTCATGTTCGTTTATGATTGTTCAATGGTGTTAAAAAAATGTCCATTTATGTTTGTTCGTTTATTTTAGTTCGTTTGTGTTCGTTTATGTTCATGAACAGTTCGTTTAATTTATTAATGAACGAACACAAACGAACACGAACATATTCATTTTCTTAATAAACGAACACAAACACAAATTTCATGTTCGTTAAGGTGTTCGTGTTCGTGTTTGGTTAAGTTTAAATGAATGAACACGAACATGCCTGTGTTCGTGTTCGTTCGGTTCGTTTACAGGCCTACTCATTAGTCTCATTAGAACAACATTTTTTCCTACTAGGTATAGATAAGACTATCTATATGTTACCCTACTCACGCTCTATCTTAACTTTGTTATGGATAGGTTTATACTGATTACGATTATGATGATATAGTTAAACTAGAATATGTGAAGAAAAATGTTGGTATAAATACTTTTCCCTATAATAAAATATATTTGTATAAATATGCTTATTATTTTATTTTTCTATAATAAAATATATTTGTATTATTAAATATATAAAAAAAAGAATTTTTACATTTGTCACCCCGGTATGAACCTTTATCACATATTTACATAACATTTAAAATTAATTATATATTTTCTCTTGGGATGTAAAATATGTAATTAACAAGTTTATTTCGAAGAGGAAATATATTTGAAAAAGAGGAGATATGTAATTTATTTTTTTGCTTTGAAAGGTATGTAATAAATGATATTAGGAAAAGAAATATGTAAATACCCATATAAAATACATACAATGGTATACCATTCATGTTACTTTTATGCAGCCATTGATGTCTTTTCCTAGTGAATTGATAGGAGACCCAGGTCCTGAGTTCGATTCTTAATCTCACCCGGATTTACCGGCCTTTCACCGTTGTGCCATTGGGCGTGTGTAAGGGTCAGGTTTTCCCCGGTAGTTGGTGACTGGTGGGCTAAAAGCTCCATCCGTCTAGACTAGTGGCCAGCTTGGACATTATTTAGCCATTGAATACCACGTACGGAGTACTCGGTAATTGATTAGTTGACCTAAAAAAGTTACTTTTATGCAATATATGAATACCTACCTACCAAAGTAGTTAGAATATAAATTCGTGCCTAGACCCATGCGGTTTTAAAATTCATGTTTAAATTATTAATAAGTCATTAGTGTTATAAATTTTGTTAGATAAATAAGTCGGTGTGAACAGTATGAGACGTTGAAAAACTACTCCCCAAGATATATTATTCAACTAGCTATAACTTCAAATCGTCCCCCATAAGCAAATTTCATAAATCTCTCAATTAACCACCTAGAACTTTTTTTTTTTTGATTAGGTCATTAAATTTATTAATATTATTCTAATTATATGTAAATAACTTAAATAATATGTTAATATGATATTTATATATATTTAATTTATTTACTACGTTAAGTGGTGATTTTATCATTTTAAAAATAATATAAATCAATATTAAATTTAGAAAGAAAATATTAAATTAAAAATTATTTAAATTCAATAATTTTTAAATTCTTTATTAGAAAGAATTTTTTATATAACATGCATAAATGTTGATGATTTTAAATAATTTAAATTTTAATTTTAATTTAATATTTTTAAAAGGCATACATAAATAATTTTTATTTATATATGATTAGAACATCACTAATAAGTACAATGATTTAACTTAGACAAAAAAGTTTTATTAACTTAATTGAAACACTTATTAAAGTTGTTTATATTTTTGTAAAACATTAACTGATATTCATGTTATTTATATAAGATTTAAACATCATTAATAAGTTAATGACATCATCAAGACAAAAAAAAGTGCAGTGACCTAATTAGAATATATTATGAAAGTTATATGTTTGTTTTTTATAAATAAAACAATATATATATATATATATATATATATATATATATATATAGGGAGGGTTCCTAAGAAAACCTTTCTTTTTAAGAAAACTAAGAAAACCTTTTTTTAGCCATTGATCAATTTGATCAATGGTTGTAATTGATTGATAGTAATATTATAATTAATTAAGATTTTAATAATAATTATTAGTAATTAAGGGTATAATAGGAAAACCATATTTTTTTAATTTAGAAAGACAATTAATTCCTATAATTACTCTTATATTTTCTCTCTCCTCTCTCCTTATTTTCTTTGTTTTAAGATACAAAGTTAATAAAAGTAATTATTAAAAAAACAGAATAAAAAAAAACCATACTAATTATACTTTGATTACATATATAATGTCACACCCCCAATTTTCAACTAACGGAATCATACCGTTTGGGAACGTAACAAACCAGGATCTCAGATCATTAGACATAACGAAGACCTCTATATAAATTTCAAAACATACTTTGGTCTTAAAAACATAACATCAGAGTTTTCAAAATTTGCGGAAGCGTTTTAAAACCAGTAACAATTGTAATATGTAAATTACAAAACAAAATCCTCAAATGTGTAATTTAAACAATAAATGTAAAACATGCATGCGACTCTATCTCCTAGTCCATGCCAGCTTTATTGTGCACCTTAGCGTCCTGAGAAAACATGAAAATCAAGTCAACACAAAGGTTGGTGCATAACACAGTTGCGATTGTACCGTTGGAAGAAAACATGTAAATCATGTATCGAATTTAAAGAAATGTCTTTCTGATGAGACATTGATTGTACCGTTGGAAGAAATACAAGTAGATGAACAGTTGCGATTCATTGAAGAACCAGCAGAAATCATGGACCGGGAGGTTAAACAACTTAAGCAAAGCAAGATTCCGATAGTCAAAGTCCGATGGAATTCACGACGTGGTCCTGAATTCACATGGGAACGGGAAGATCAAATGATGAAGAAATATCCTCATCTATTCAAAACAACTACAAACACTGAGAGCGCACGTTAAATTTCGGGACGAAATTTCCTTCAACAAGGGGATGACGTGATGCTTCACACATCAACACTGCAAAATTCAAACTGTAAGCACAAACACTTTATTCAATTGGTTTTGTTACAAACATTTGTGCTACATTACATTTTATATTTTATGTGCTACATTTCATATGTTACATGTTATGGTAGTACATACATGATTAGTTACATACATTTTGTTATGTGCGGGATTGCATAGTACAAACAGTTATAGACACTCACTATGTGTGAGGTTACACAACACAGTATGATCAAACACAAACAGTCACAGTTAGGTGAACTAACTAGTGTACACGCAAACAGTCACATTGAACGATCACATTTAGTTGTGATGTTGCAAGCATTAGGCTTTGTGTGTGAGTACACACAAGCACACAGAATGATCAAATCACACTAACACGTACGATTTAAACTCGTAAGTAGTTTCCTAACTACTCCTAACACTTACTAATTTTCGGGACGAAAATTCCTTCAACAAGGGGATGATGTGACAATCCGATTTTTCGGATTAACCTTGTTAACTGAAGATGGTGATATCACAGGCCCAACAGAGCCAATGTAGGCCCAACAGAGCCAATGTAGGCCCAATAGAGCCAAAGAAGGCCCAGTAAGGTCAAGGAAGGCCCAATAAGGCCAAGGTAGGCCAATGAGGCCCAAAGTAGGCCCAATTGTATTTAGGAGGCCCAAAAGGATTAACTTAGCCCAACAATATTCTAAGTGACTCAATTAGTGACAATCTGGTATTTCCGATTAATTCCGTTAACTCCAGGATTAATCGAAATGATATGTTATTGATCAAAAATAATCAATAAGGGTTAAAATGTATCTAAAACTGTTATAAAGTAATTAGTTTACAAGAATTTGATTTGTAAAAGGGTTAAATAAGCAATTTTGACATTTAAAAGTCAAAATTCGTTCTAAATAATTAGGGGAATTCGAAATTATCACAAGTTGTGTTGTAACTGATCATTTAAACGTCTTTAATCATCCTATTGATGATTATCATCACTGAATATCGGTTATGATAATCTAATCATGTCGAATTTAACTCAAGGGATACCAAAGAGTTGAAACCGTAATGTAATCATATCAAAACAGTATACCTTGATCACAATTAGCAAAATTGGAGTTCTAGAACTGTTAGTCGGCATCCTTAGGGTCTGTGACATACAATAATTTCATCTGAGAAGCCACAGAAGGAATACCTCGATCGTGAGTCGGCCGAACCACAAGCTTGAAATCGAACTACTTCAATCCGACATCAATTCAGGTAAAATTTATTCCTTTACAACCTAAATTGACCGAATAAACATAGCCCCATGTTAACTCAAGGTTACATTCTCGAATTATACAAGTTTAAACAATTAGGGTTCGTGATAAAGTCGTTTTGGGGTTCTCAATGTAAATGATGTTGAAAATCCAATTAATTAGTGTCTATAGTTTCAGAATGTTGCGATTAAGGATAAACACATGTTGATTTTATGAAACAATAACAAATTGATGGAGTTCGATTCTAGGGTTCATGTTGCCAAGAGATTTTGGGGGTTTCGGTTCAAATAAGTTTGTTAATCAAATTATTTTACATGGTCAGTTTCAGAAGACTCCGATTATGCTAATTGTCATGCTAATTTCATTATAGAATAGCGAATTGATCGAATTCGATTATTAGGGTTCTTGATAAGAACATAATTGGGGGTTTCGACTTAAACAGGTTAGATATTCAAATTAATTGATGTAAATAGTTTCATATAGTTTCGAATAAGTTTAAGCATGTAGTAATTTGAAGTTCTGATATCGGATTTCAAGGTTTTGATTCTAGAGTTCTAAAGAGGAAAACGAATTGGGGATGTTTATTTTAATAAGCATGATTTTCGAATCAAACAACTTAGACATGGTCGAAATATCATTCACAGTGAAAACCCTATGATTTCAGAATCTATAGATCATCAATTCGATGGATTCGAATTGGAATTTGATGAACTCGAGTTCGAATTGATTTATAATCGATTTAAACGATTTAATGTTATCAATTTTCAAATTAAAACCATCTTTGAATCTGATTTGGATAGAGGATCAAAAGCCCCATGATAGTGGGCTAGATTTGGGTTTGGATCGGCCCAATTAGAAATAAATTAGGTTCGGTTGGGGAAGAATAGGGGAACCAGGTGAGTTGGGTTTAAAAGAAATCAATCCCATGTTATTTCAATAGAAACTCAACAGATTAGATGGTAGGTAGTGTGTGTGGTGGATGGGGGGGTCGCGGTTCGATCCCGGCTCAACCATTTTTGGGTTTTTTTAATGTTATTTAGTGTTTTAATCATATCTTACTCGTTTTAACTCCGATTCGATCCGTTCAAGTTGCGTTGGAACCGTAATGGGAATACGGACGCGGTGAAATAATAAAATTCATATTTTAATCCGAAAACGAAATCGCGTATAATTACGGTTATTTAAATAAAATCAAATATGATTTTATTTAAACGATTTCAAAGGCACGCGTACATACGTATGCACATTCTTAACACTCTAACATACGTGTGTTGACACGTATGTGATTTCAAGCACAAAACGACATCTCGAATAACACTAAGTTATTGTCAAACCACAGATTCTTCGTAGAGGATTTCTACGCGAGTTCACAAGTGTTTGATCATTCTGCAACTATCAAAGGTGCGTACACGGCCCCTTTCTTATTTTAAACTGTTTTGGGGGAGAAAACATGTGCAACAAACTATTTTTAGATACATATCACTTGCATGAGTTAGCTGTTTACATTATGTGACAACATAGCAATTTGAAAGTCCTTACACACCTCGAACCGTTTAGTTTGCCGTAGCGCAAAGCGTGGTAGTTGGAAATAGATCTATTAGGTTTGACAAACCTCACCTGGTAGATGGGATCTACGCAGGTGTTTGACTGACCAAACACATTTTACTATTGTTGTGCTAGACAATAGTGGCAAGGCAAAAACATGCTATAGCATGGCAATTCGTCAGCTTCGGTGTCGACCACTTATGTAAATAGTTTATATGACTAGCTATCATGACTGTGCATGTGTGATTATGTTATCTACAACTTGATATTCAAACTGTTGTTTTGAACATTGTGAATACTTAAAACCTGTGTTATGCACCAACCTTTGTGTTGACTTGATTTACATGTTTTCTCAGGACGCTAAGGCGCGCAATAAAGACTGGCATGGACTAGGAGATAGAGTCGCATGCATGTTTATCATTTATTGTTTAAATTACACATTTGAGGATTTTGTTTTGTAATTTACATTTTACAACTATTACTGGTTTTAAAACGCTTCCGCAAAACTTTGAAAACTCTGATGTTATGTTTTTAAGACCAAAGTATGTTTTGAAATTCATATAGAGGTCTTCGTTATGTCTAATGATCTGAGATCCTGGTTTGTCACGTTCCCAAACGGTATGATTCCGTTAGTTGAAAATTGGGGGTGTGACAATAACATAATCACACATGCACAGTCATGATAGCTAGTCATTTATACTATTTACATAAGTGGTCGACACCGAAGCTGACGATTGCCATGCTATAGCATGTTTTTGCCTTGCCACTATTGTCTAGCACAAACAATAGTAATGTGTGTTTGGTCAGTCAAACACCTGCGTAGATCCCATCTACCAGGCGAGGTTTGTCAAACCTAATAGATCTATTTCCAACTACCACGCTTTGCGCTACGGCAAACTAAACGGTTCGAGGTGTGTAAGGACTTTTAAATGCTATGTTGTCACATAATGTAAACAGCTAACTCATGCAAGTGATATGTATCTAAAAAGTTTGTTTGCACATGTTTTCTCCCCCAAAACAGTTAAAATAAGAAAGGGGCCGTGTACGCACCTTTGATTGTTGCAGAATGATCAAACGCACTTAAACTCGTGTAAACAGTCCTCCTACGAAGAACCTGTGTTTTAACAATAACCTAGTGTTATTCGAATTGTTGTCATGTGCTTGAAATCACATACGAATGTACACGTGCCTTTGAAATCGTTTAAATAAAATCTTATATGATTTTATTTAAATAACCGTAGTTATACGCGATTTCGTTTCCGATCTAAAATTTGAATTTTACTATTTCAAGGTGTTCGTATTCCCGTTACGGTTCCAACACAACTCGAACGAGTCGAATCGGACTTGAAACGAATGAGATATGGTCAAAATACTAAAAAAATGTTAAAATCTAAAAACTGTTGGGGGCCGGGCTCGAACCCGTGACCTCCAACCCAACATACACCCAACTTACCATCTCAGCTATCTCCCATTTCATTAACCAAGTCCCGTTTCAATTTCTTTAACCAAAACTGATCGGATTCCCCTATGTCATACTATAGCCGAGGCAACAAGTCCCAAATTGACCACGAGTTCGAACCTAATCAGTACCAAAACCATAGGATTTTCACTACTACAAGATTTTCGAACTGTTTTATATCAACCAATTGAATTTCTGTGATCATTACAACCAAAACCCAAACTTGTGTTTAACATAAACCCTAGAAACCGATTAACATCCAATTAAAGGTTAGATGTTAAAATTAACATGGGATTTATGTAAATCGGCCCATTCTGAGAATGAGACACCATTTAATTTGAAAACCAAGATCATTTAATCTAAAATCCCCAAATCACTTTCATCTAAGAACCCTAGAATCGAAACTTGTTTAATTCGCTACCTTCTGATTAAACTAACTTAGGGATTTCATTAAGAACTTCATTGCGAATGTGTCTGCAACAATTAATTCGATTATTACACCCCTCCTTATCATTTCCCCCAATTCGTTTAAACTTAGAACCCTAATTATCGAGATCATAGAATTCGCTATCATCTTATGAAATTGACATAGGTATTTCCTTACCCGCAATACTATGAAACTTTCAATGTGATTTAATTCGACTACCAATCCATTTAGACAAGAAACCCCCAAAATCGTTTTGTCTAAGAACACTAGTAATCGAATCTATACAATTCGTTTAGATTTTACGAAATTAACATGTGGGTATTGTTAATCGGCCACTTTAGATGTAGTAGATGTCGAGCCTTACCTGTTTTGATGCTCGATTGGTCTAGTTCGACTTGAGGGTGATGTTCGGCCTAGGTCCCGATCAACTCTTCTGCTCGATGCTTCTGGTCTCGAATTCTAATGTGTAAAATGGCCTAATGATGCCGATTTGGGTTTATATAACATCAATTTAATGAATTGACATCACATTATATGCATTTGACTTCAACCGACTTCGGTTACCATTTTTGAAGTTAATGATCGCTTAAATTCGACAATTATGAGGTTAATAACTGTGGATAACTGATTATCATCATCATTGCAAGTTAATTGAAGCTTTAATTCGATTAATTGCAACGGTTTAAGAAGACTTTCGATTTTCCCCAAATTCCATAAACGAATTTTGACCTAAAAGTCAAAATTGTCCATTCCTTAGGTGACTACAAGTTTAATACTTGAAATCTAAACACTTTGGACCTGATTTCTATTGATTCTAATCCTTTGGGTTTAATTTTGATTAATTGCATAACAATTCGGTTTACAAAATTTCACCAAAAATCCCGAATTGTCACTAATCAGGCTAATTGAACTATTATTGGGCTTGATTAATCCAATTGGGCCTCCTAAGTACTATTGGGCCTACTTTGGGCTCATTGGGCCTACCCTGGCCTTATTGGGCCTTCCTTGGCCTTATTGGGCCTACCTTGGCCTTATTGGGCCTTCCTTGTCTTGTTGGGCATGTGATCTCACTATTTTCAGTTAACGAAGTCAATTCGAAAAGTCGGATTGTCACATATAACAAGTAGTAATAGTTCATTACATATATCACCTAGTTTGTACATATCATCTGATTACGCATATGTAATCAATCAAGTAACAGTGTATTACATATATGTAATCAATCAAGGAAAACATGTTTGTACATATCAGTTGCTTACACATATGTAATCAATAAAATAACAGTGTCTTACATATATGTAATCAATCAAAGTAACAATGTCTTGCATATATATAAACATTCAAGAAAAAAAGATATATATAAGCATTCTTTTTCTAACAAAAAAGAAGAATAATGAACAAGATTGTGATTACGTAAACATTTTTACACATATGTAATCATACAAGTAAACTTGAAAGTTTACTTAAAACCTACTTACATGTAAACATGCTTACATATATGTAATCATACAAGTAGACTAAAAAAAAGATATATGTAAGCATTCAAGTAAAAACAATATGATTAAATAAATGTGATCAACCCAACTATTTACATATGTAAACATGATCAAATATAGGTTTATTTTCCATTCAAAACCATAAAACTTCATTTATTTGCTAAAATTAGAATATACGAAGAAAAAGAAGGCTAAACGGCGGTAAGAAACGGGAACTATACCGACACGACATTCGGCGATTTTAAGAAACATAGGCATGAAGAGATCAAAATGGATTCGAGGCGGGTTGCACCACCCATCGTTATCACTTTGCTGTGCGAAATTTGGCCGACATAAATTAGTTGTCGTGATCAAAATCGACGGGTTGCCGGGATGGCACCATGCGGGTCATTCACGCACTTTCACTCGAAACAGGCACCACAGATCAGCCCGTTGTTAAACAGAGTAATGCTTAGCGCCATCGTGTTGACGACGTAACCTTTGCTGTACAAATTCCCATAGCACAATGAAATCAACGTCAAATAAATCAAACATGAATGCTATCAACACAGATAACAAACCGACCATAGACAAACCAGATGAAGGAAAATAAACTTATATTTGATCTTGAATAATTGAATGAAGAAAGAAAAGGAGATTGGTTAGATTTTATTAATTCCATAAATAAGAAAAGAAGATTAGAGAAAGAATGGGTGTAATATTACTTAAATACCCTAGTTTTCTTGGTTTTCTTACAATGGAGTGGTTTTCTTATGAACCTTCCTCTCTCTCTCTCTCTCTATATATATATATATATTGAGTTTTTATTTTGTAAAAAACTCAATTTTATAGAGAAAACCATTAACCACATGTGGTCTGTCTATTTGGAATCTTGAAGGTAGTATAAGGTCCACATTCTAACACATTTGTTTATTCAAACCTAATTTTTTTATTTAAGTTTAATATTGATCATATACTTATTTTCAAAATTCCTAAATGGACAGCCCAGATGGGTCGGTTTTCGAGTTTTGAAAATCCTTCTTAGGCAAAAAATAATTTTTAGAAGAACCTTTCCATATATATATATATATGGAGGGATAAAATGTTCACACATTTTATTGCGTTAACCGAATAATTACATTTTATTACTTTGGGACATATAATAAAGTATATCTAAAGGTGTGTGTTATTTTGTTAATTAATGTATGGCTCACTTACATTAATAAGAAAATAAAAAAACCTATACTTTTAGATTTACTTTAATATGGACCCCAAAATAATAAGATGTAGATATTTAATTATCACAATAAGAAAAGGTTAACATTCGAACCATCTTCTATATATATATATATATATATATATATATATATATATATATATATATAGGAGGCGGATCCAATACAAAGGATGTTTAACGTGAGAAGGATATGAAGGATTCTAGGCCTTTGATCAAATAAATCAATGGTTAAGATCTAGTGGTCCCCATTCTTTGTTTAAAACTTCCGTAAATTAAAGATAAAAGGGCAAAAAAGGAATTGTCAACATTTTTTGACTTTTTTTATGGGTAAATCAAGTTCCACCATATTTTTGTAAATCGAATAGCTTTTAAACGTTTAAGTATTTTTTTAAACAGCTGCACCATAAAATCGAGAATTTTATTATCTTTAATTTGAGTATATTATTGCTATAGTTTATTAAAAAAAAATTACGTGGTTCGTGATTTTTATGCTTGATACGTAATTGTTGGTCCGTGATTATACATTTGGCCATAGATTATATGTATTAAATGACGGTCTGTGATTATGCTTATTAAACGATGGTCCGTGATTATATATAACGTGGTCCGTGATTTTACACTGACCATTATACCCTTACCCAGATTACACGTGACGCATTCTGGTGGCTTCCTACGCTTCTCACGTTAATTTTCTTTGTACAATAAACGGCCCATATATATATATATATATATATATATATATAGGATATGGTTCAAATAAGAACCCATCATAATTGTGTTAACCAATAACTCAAATCAAATGATTTAAAATTTCAGATTTAATAAGATTTTGTCATGTGTCACCTAACACTTTTAAATTAAGAAGGGTGATGTCGACGGAGCTTAGCTAATAAACTAACTAAAAACCGACTCTAAACTAGACACAAAGTAATAAATCTAGACTCTCTAAAACCTAAGCTACCGACAGGCAAGTGTACCTATCGTATGCAGCAAGACAAAAGTAAGTCCGGATATCGAACCCACAGACTTCTACAGACTGCATTAACTAGACTCTATGACTTATCTATACACAATTTGTACTTAAATAAAATAATAATAAGGAAGGGGGGTTTCTACTAACAACTAAAATACTTAATAAACACTTAGAAATGAAAACAGACTAACAAACAAAGACTAAATCAGAGAAGAAAAGAAGCACTACCTAGGCTTGAATCATATACATGCTTCACAAGGTTCTATCAGGGATGGAACTAATGTGATACCGGGATCTTAAAATACTAAACTCAAAGGAAATCTAAAGCACCCTCGACCCTTCTCAAGGATAGTCAACTAAAGATCCTAAAAGCCGTTAAACCACCGGATGAATGGATTTCCCTCACAGGTCCTCCTACTATTTATGAAGTATCCGCTAGATTATCTACCTCACAGGACAATAATCTCAGAAACACCTAAGAAATAACTGTTAAACAATCTACCTCATTGCGCGACAGTCACAGTTCACTTAAATGCTAGGGATAATTTGGGTTTTCCTATTGTACTTGATAAACAAGAAATGCTAGACATACTAGAAAGATCTTCTCACAAAGGCTCTAATTAGAAATCCAACATCCAAGACTTATCAACAACTTCTCACCTCACGGCTATTGAAGCAAGTTGCACATCTTATCTGTTTAAATCTTGATAAAACATTCCTATGAATCACTCGGCCTAAGCAACTCATCCACTAATCAAAAACACACAGTAATTGATTCTAGCATGCACCTATTTCGCGACAGACAATCGCCAAGACACATGAGGAACAAAATATTAATCATTTAACAACCAAAGACATACATACACATCCAATATTCAAAACCAAATCTTTAAATCATAAATTCATCACATCAATATGTTCCAACACTGAAATAAACCAAAATCAGACATGCATAATCATCTGACCTAGATAGTTCTAAGAGTTTAGCCAATAAACATCATATGAAAACAACCCATAATCTGTTTACTGTAAGAAAACATGAGAAACAAAAGAAACAAACTAAACCGATCACGTTACACCCTTCGGATCACTCGTCTTGGGCTTCCCGATGATCAAGATCGACTCTAATCTCGTCCTCTAGCCTCTAGTCGCCTCCAAGGTCTTCTCCAATCGACCAGAGATCGTATATCCCAGCATCCAGCCGTTTCAAGAACATAAAAGTCGAAATTCTGAAAAACTAACCCTGTCGCGCTACGCGACAGGTATCCAAGAACCCTTCGCGCTACGCGACGAGTCCAGCTACCCGACAAAATAGTCGGGTCAAACCCGTAATCATTAAAAAGGGCAAACATGTAATTTCCACCTGTCACGCTACGCGACAGGGTTTCAGGTTGATGTCGCGCTACGCGAAGAACTTTTTTTCCAGAAATATTATCTTTTAATCATCAATTCATTCCCGCTCGCCCGGAAGCTCGTTTTCTTGATCTTTTGTACCAAAATAGCATGTTTATTACCTGCAAGCAACAATTTATAGAAATGTGAAGAACCAGCATCAAAAGACTCTAAAACTGAATAAAACTGTACAGAAACAATTAAAAACAAATAGAAAAAAAGATGTGTTTTGCAACACATCACATCCCCACACTTATCTCTTTTTCGTCCCTGAAAAAGGCTTATGCAAAAATCTGAGATCATAGCTAGGTAAAAATGGTTTCTACACAACTAAAGTAGTCAATTCAAAATTCAATGCTTTGGAAAAGATTGCAAGTATTGTTATCCTTTTAAACCCACACTGATTATTCTTGTCCATCAATCATGGTTCATTATGTTCATGTTCTACATTTAATTTCATTAGACCCACACTTAGGAAATTAAAACCAAATCAATCCTGCATTCTAGCTTTCAAGTCATCCTTACATATAAACAAACAGGAAATTTCTCAAATCAGATTTTTATAATGGAAGCAGATGGAAGCGTGAGCATTTTTCTTTTATTTTTCAATCCATTGAATTTAACTTAGTGGTGTTTCAACCAGGCTGCAACCCGGCGTGTGACACATAAGTCTTCATCCAAACTTCTTTTCTTTTTATTTTTCTTTTTTACTCAGCTTATTTGGTGAAATAGAGGCGCCATAAGACTCGAATTTATTCTCATAAAAAGAGTACTTATGTGCCAAACAAAAATCAGATTTTCAAAACTCTAATCTGTTACTATACAAAGACTCCTTTAATAACCAGAAAACAGTTTCATTAATTCCAAACTCCCCAAGATGTTTCTTATGAAAATCATGCATTTAAGTAATATTTATACCAATCATGTGGAACAAAAACAATCAGTTGAGCCTACTTACACATCCCATGACCAAAACATAAACCCAAACCAACTAGTTAACTGTGACAGAGATCACAAAACCTAGCTTTTCTATCATTTCCCATCACACTTTTGCAACCAACTCAAATAAGGACAAGAAAGATCTAAGCTAAAGATGTAGAAACAAAAATAAAAGCAAAAATTTTCAAAAATTTTGACTCAAAAACTTAAGTAAACTAAAACTAAAATTGAGAAATTAACTACTAACACAAAACTAAACTAAGTTTCCCATCCCCACACTTAAACTTTACACTGTCCCCAATGTAGAGAAAAAGAAAACTCAAAAGAAAAACTAAAAATTAAAAACTAAAAACTGAAAATGACTTAGCTGGTTGAAGAAAAGACTGTCGAGTGCCAATCTTTCCACGTAGCTCCACAATCTACCACTTTGCTTCACAGGCTACAAACAATCACATAAGATCTACACAAAGACAAAGATCAAACAAGCATCAACATGTCCAAAGAATAATAATGATATCCATGATTAAGCCCAACCACAAACCAACCCGGTTCCCCGAAACCAAGAGATCAAAGTAAAAAAAAAAATGCAAATTTTCTAATCGACATAGCCATGAATGAATACCACAAGAACCACAAGCGTCCCCACACTTAGCCTTCATTATCACCATCTCCTCTCATCTCGAGTGGCTACAGTGTATGAGAATGGAGGGCCAATGGAGTAGAAGAGAAGAAATGGGGCTAAAAATCTGATCTCTAAGGCTTGAAAACCTTTTAACTAATCTGGGAGATCGTCGCGTAGCGCGACAACATGTTAAATGGCCGTCGCGTAGCGCGACAGAACGTTGACCCGCGAAGTTGACCATATTGTCGCGTATCGCGACAGATTTCTCTGTGGTTGTCGCGTGACGCGACGATGTCAATTTTCCAGAGAGTTTCCAGATTTCCATGCCTTAGCCAAATTTTCAACCCCAAAACTCACTAAACCATACACAAATGTTCTAAAGCAAGAAATACATACCTGGTGGCTCCAATTCATCATTATGGCATCAAATTGATTAAAAACCTGCAAAACAAATTAAAACACACAAAAAACGAAAACGAAAAAAACGAAAAATAATCACGAGAAATGAAAAATACACCAACGACACCCAAAATAACCTACAAACTCTACACTTGGGAGTTTAACCCGAGAGCCCACAATCCTCAACTCAGATGGGAGGATCCAAAGAGACATCCTCCCCTACAATCACCTCATGAAAAATACACCAACGACACCCAAAATAACCTACAAACTCTACACTTGGGAGTTTAACCCAAGAGCCCACAATCCTCAACTCAGATGGGAGGATCCAAAGAGACATCCTCCCCTACAATCACCTCATGACCACTATCACCAACATCCCATGGTCCCTCTCTCATAACATCATTCACACCTACATCATGATTCATCGA
This sequence comes from Mikania micrantha, assembly GCA_009363875.1. Lineage (NCBI taxonomy): Eukaryota > Viridiplantae > Streptophyta > Magnoliopsida > Asterales > Asteraceae > Mikania > Mikania micrantha. The sequence continues at coordinate 1,714,109 of CM018696.1, read as the reverse complement.
ATCCACACCATCCACTTGATGGACTAACTCACCACCGACGCTCATAGATCTTGCTATCTTTAAGCAAACACTCTCATCACCCACTCTAAAAGTGAGTTTACCCTCATACACATCTATAATCGCTTTAGCGGTGCGCAAAAATGGGCGCCCAAGAATGATCGGAACTGCCGTGTCCGCCTCCATATCCATCACAACAAAATCCACGGGAAACATAAACCTATCCACCTTGACTAACACATTCTTCAAAATCCCCCGTGGACACTTAACCGACCGATCCGCCAACGACAAGGTCATGCGTGTGGGGGACAAGTCACCAAGGGCTAGCTTCTCGTATAAAGAATATGGCATCAGATTGATGCTAGCCCCTGAGTCTGCCAGAGCATACCTCCTCACATCATCTCCAAATAAGCACGGGATAGTAAACATTCCCGGATCTGCAAGCTTTTCAGGAAGCTTGTTTGAAATCACCGTAGAACAACCCGCACTCAATGGTACATTGGCGACCTCTCCTAAACGGTCCTTACCCTTCAACAACTCTTTCAGAAACTTCACATACTTTGGTATGTGCTGAAGGGCTTCAATAAAAGGAAGATTGATCTTGAGTTGTCTAAACATGTCAAGAAAGTGACCGTATTCCTTAGCGTGCTTTTGATTAGTCAAGCGCGCCGGATAAGGAACACGGGTAAGATCAATCTCCGAGGTGGGTTTAAACATGACCGGCTTACCAACTGCCGGTTTCTCAACGGGAGACTCACTGTTAAGTGCGGTACTTGCTGGGACTAGCCTCAATGGCACCCTCCCAGGAGTCTCCATCTCAATTTCTTCATCCACCGGTTCCTCCTCAACTTCATCAACCGGTGGAACTACCCTCTCACTCTCCTCAACTTCTACCAAAATAGGGGGCATGAACACTTCTCCTCTACCTCCTCCAGAACGAGTAGTGACCGCCTTAACATGGGCATTTGGGTTGGTTTGGGGCTGACCCGGGAACTGGCCTTGGGGCCGTTCATCCAACCGTTTGGCGATGTCACCAACCGTTCGCTGTAAATCCAAGAACGCAGATTGCTGGTTCTTGAGGAGAACATCATGTTCATGTAGGATCTTTTGTGTAGTGGCATCCTTAGCCACTAACTGAGTCAACAATTCCTCTATCCTACCCAAACCACCACCAGCACCTGAAGTGCTACCCTGATTACTACCACTAGGAGCTGGATTATGTCCCTGATTATGACCAGAATGAAAACCAGGGGGATTACCTGAAGATCTATAAGGTTGGGAGTTCTGAGAATTTCCCCATCCGGGGTTATATGAGTGCCCGAACCTACCCTGTCCTCCTAAGTAGTTAGCCTGCTCCTGGCTCACCAAACACTCAGAAGTGGCATGACCACCTCTACAGATCTCACACCTGTCTACTCTCATTTTCAAATCCTTAACATCCCTAGCTAAAGACTCAAGAGCAGCAGCAACACTAGTGTCTGTATTCACATGGTGAACACCCCTCATTGACGAGGAAGAACTAGTGATAGGAGTTGAATTCCTATTTGAAGACCGCTGCTCATACTCGGCCTGAGCGAAGCTCTCAAAAAGATCATTGCATTCGGCCACATCCCTCTTACCCATGAGGTGGCCTCCTGCAGAAGTGTCAAATCTGGCACGAGTCTCATATGTGAGCCCATTGTAGAATTTCTCTACAAGGGCCCATTCAGACAAACCATGCTGGGAGCATCGGCTTAGAAGGTTTTGGAACCTCTCCCAAGCAAGATAGTAGGGCTCATCAGGGGCCATTCGGAATGAATGGATCTCATCTCTCAGGCGGGCGGCCTTAGCAGGTGGGAAGTACTTTTTAAGAAAAGCATCCCGAAGGCTAACCCAAGTAGTGAAAGTGCCTGGAGGATGAGAGTCAAGCCAAGTAGCCGCTGTAGGATCAGATGTTCTCATTTGATCAATATTAGGTTATAGCAGCGGAATTCAACGATGAATTAGCTCAAAATTAGCAAGAACAAAGTTAATCTAATAGAACAGTAAAGCACAAGTTGTTATAGAAAGAGAATTCTGCAAAAGGAATAATTCATTCAATTCGCACTAACTTCGTTACAGATACAATATGTCAACTGCCCTTATATAGAAGCAGTGACGTCTGATGATGTCACATGATGTTGACACCTAACAGACAAAAGATAATTACTGAAATAACCAAAACTACTGAGGATGTTTACAACTACTGAAGACATCCTCTTACAACTACTGAAGAACTAAAACTACTGAAATTAAACTAAAACTACTGAAGACAAAAATTAACATCACAACATCTGAAGACTAACACTTCAGCTGTTGTGAACAACATCTGAAGACTTGTTCTTCAGAGCTTGTAACTCTTCAGATCTTCTCTTCAACAGTCGTTTGTCTTCAGCTGTTGTGCTCTTCTTCAGTTGTTGTGTGCCTGTGGGACTTAGAGGATTTTCTGATCAGGCTCATTGGTTCTTTTGGTCCAACAAACTCCCCCTGAACCAATGCAGCCAAAACCTCTAATTATTAGTTGTCCCACTTATTGTTGATTTTCCAGGCAGAAAGATGTGTCTTTTTCCTTAGAGATTAGCTTCTAAGATGACCAATTAAGTGTAGGCCTGGATGACAGCAGCTTCAGAAGATCTAACAGTTGAAGGATGAGAGAGAACTCCAATTGCGGAATGGACTAAGAGTTGTTGCCTCTCTCATTGAAGCTACTGCCCATGCACGAGTCTAAAAGATTCTCTGACATAGGCTCCCAGAAGGACTACTTGATCTTCAATGGTTAGTAGCTCTGGCTCACCTTCAAAGAAAAACTCAGGTCCATAGTATTCAGATAGGTACCTGCTTGTAGACCCATTGTGCAATTCAATCCTTGTGATTTCTCTATATACAAATTCATTTGGATGTTTTCCTTCCAGGAACAATTGTAGCTCATTCTTCTTTAACCCTTCCATTCTATTGTATACCAGCCCCTTCTTGATCATTTTGTTTTCCAATAGCTTGGGAACTTGCAGTTTAGCATTGTAAACCTTCTTAAAATCTTCAATGATTTCCCAAGGGTCCATCACAAACCCAGCCATAATGTCAGCACTTATCACCTTTTTGATTCTTCCTCTGTAGGCTTGTGGAATGTTTCTTTTGTGTATCCTGTGCTGTACCCTTGGGTCAGGCCATACCCGGATTACTTCTTTCCTGAACTGGAAGGTATGCCTTAGTGCAAATAACCTTTGTGCTTCCTTCCTCATAGCTGTTAGCGAGGAAGTCTGAGGGTAGTCTTTGTCTACCAATCTCAGAATTTTGTCATCATATAATCTCTGACTTTCCTCTTCTTCTATCTTCACTTTTACAGCTTGCATCTGAGATTCAGGAGTCATTACAGGGACAATGGAAGACTCAGGCTTTTTCAGTTTTAGAACAGTTGACAGTGGTTGCCTATCTTCATCATCTTCCTCCTGAATCATCAGCTTTCTCCTCTTCTTGAGAGGTGCATCAATTGTTTTGACAGGTTTTGATTTTGGGATGGATGTGGCTGATTTTGGAGCAGGTTTATGCCAATTAAGCATGCTGGAAGTGAGTTCCTGTTGAGACTTTTTAAGCAGCTCCTTCTTTTTCTTCAGGCCCACCACATCCATTGCTTCAACTATCAGTTCTTTGTTAGGAGTCTCAGAGCTGCAGATCTTTGTTGTAACTTTGATAAGATTATTCCTATCCCAAGCCCTGATCTCAGCAACTGATCTCCCTAAGAATTTGGCTACAAACCTAGCCATGACATGAAGTCTCTCACTTTCTTCCTTGTCATATTGCTTCCAAATGTTGTCTATGTGATTTATTTCCAATTCCCTGATCTTCTTATTCAGATCTTCAGTTTCAGCATCCTCCTTGAAAAGTTGGCTTATGATTTCATCCATGGCTTGAAAATGGACTTGATCAGCCTGTTGTACTAGCTTCTGAAGCTCAGACATTTCAGGCTCTATCACATCAGCAGCCTTTTCAACTATAATATTTTCAGCTTTTTCACTTACAATCTCTTTCTCTACAGCTTTTTCAACCACATCAGCCTTGGAAGATTTCTTCTGCCTTTTGTAGGTAAATTTCAGAGGAGAGGCAGGCTTTTCAAAGTCTATAGCTTCAACTTGTATACCCACTTCCTGTACATCACCAGAATCTTTCCTTTTTGTCTCTATGACAGAACTAGACTCCCCCTTTTTGGCTGCAGTTGGTGTAGGAGGTTTAAGGCTAGAAAGAATTGTTTGAACTGCACCATCTATCATTGTTTGGATTTGTGTTTGTGAGGGAAGTAGCTTGTCAAGAGATTGGGAAATAAGGGTTTGGAGGATGGGAGTGATGAGAGGAAGAGCAGCAATGAAAGCAGCAACAAATGCTTCTGGTGGGTTTGAACCCAGAGGATTTGTGCCTGAAGCAGAGGCAGGTGGCTGTTGTTGTTTTTGTGTGGAGGATGAAGTGTTTTGGGGACCTTCAGAAGTTGAAGGTGCCATCTGTGGGTTAGAAAGGGCAGATGGACTTTTATCCTTGGACATTTTGGAGAGCAGCTCATTGAGTCTGCAGACCTCAGCCTCAAGGAATTTGTTCCTTGATAGAACATTTGATAACAATGTTTGGTCATCATCAGCCTTGGCTGAATCATCTGACCTCCTGATAGTATCAGGATTTACCTGAGTTGAGTGTGGCTCAACATTTTCAGGTGCCCCTTTTTCTTGGTACTGGGGACTTCCAACCTCAGGGATAAACCCTTCATCAGTTGTTGCCTCTGGCAGGGTCTTAGATATGTTACTACTATCAATCACTCCAAATGATGGAGGTGATGAAGTAGCAGCCCTGTCAGATGTCAGAATCTCTCTTTCCACACTAGGAGATCTGATATGGTAGTCAAAATCCTGTGGGATATCAGAAACACTTTGATCCTCCCCCTCAATGTTGGAGCTAATCCCAGTTTTAATAGGTGTCTGGGTAGGGATAGGAGTGTTTAACTGATCCAGGATTTGTTCAATAACAAAAGTTGGGCTTTGTTGGGTGGTTTCAATAGTAATAGGCTGTGAATCAGATTGCACCTGGGGAGAATGATGCTGTTCAATAGAAGCCTTTTCAAATGAAAGAGGCTCTAGAAGTGTGTCTACCCCTTCAATGGTTGCACCAAGTTCCTGTTGAGAGGAAGCCTGGGCGGTTTCAGCTGGTGGAGTCTGATGGACCACTGGCTGACTACTTCCAGTGGCCATGTCATGCCTTGGTGAGGCATGGGCAGACTCAGGGGACTTATTTCCCTGAGCAGCCTTTTTGGGCTTTTTGGAATGTGGTTTGGTGGGGACTTTGGATTTTGATTTGGAAGTGGAGACTGTGGGTTCCCTATGCTTGGGTTTTAGCTTTCGGGCAGCCTCTTTGAGTGTGAGGTTGGAGTTGTGCCGGGAATATACTTCCAACAAGACTGCTGGAGCATCTATTCCGTGGCCAACAAGGCCGTCCTGTTTTAATTGCTTTTCAATGATGGCCATTACAAAGCGAGGGTATAACAGCCATCTTTGTGCCGCAGGTTTTGCAGCATGTTCCGATAATTCAGAAAATATAATTTGTGAAAAATTTAGTTTTTGAGATTCGAGGATTGAAAAGAATACCTGCTGCCACTTGAATGACATCTGGTCCCATGAAGAAGACTTTGGGGCTAGGCAGACGTTTATCATGTGGTAGATAAGGCGCCCTGGATCATTAAAATGTTTCTTGAACAGTGTGGAGTCGCTCAAATCACCCTGGTATTCATGGCTTGTGAAACAGAGATCAGTGAGATTCTTTGGAAATTGAGTGACTAGGTTAGCATCATCTAGTTGAAGAACCTCCCGCAGTTCGGCTGGACTGATATGCACATTGTGTCCATTTACTGTTGAGCGAAGTGAGATGACACCTGTGCCGACGTTGATGAGCTCGACATTCATCCAGAATTGATGAATGGATTCAACATGAAGTGTGGGATTGATAAGAAACGCGGTTTGGAATTGCGATACATTCATGAGATTAACAGCTTCATCAAATTTGGACCAGAAGGATGATTTGGTGAGATATGCGACGGAGTTATGACGAGGTTTAAGGTTCATTGTCGCCATGGAAGCAGAGACTTGAGAGGGAAGATAGGTTTTTGAAAAAAAATTGGAAGTTCTGATGAAGTGATAATGAAACAACTGAAGAGGGTTTAGAATAAATAGAGTATTGGAAGTTGTTCTTCAGATGTTATAAAGAGAAAACAGCAGTGGTTGAAACATCTGAAGAGTAAATTTACTCATCAGGTGTTGTCGACATTGGGTGTTCATCAGCTGTTTTCATCAATTGCTCATCAGACTTTATGACCCATCAGATTTTCTCATCAGATTTTGTGAAAAATTTGTCATCAGACCTTGTGAACAAAAGTTGTTCATCAGACTTTGTGAAATATTTTTGACCTTCAGCACTTTGTCAACCAAAACCCATCAGTAATTTGAACTGATAATATTGGTAAAGGTCAGATGTGTCCTTGAATCAGTACTTCTGATACTTATCAGTATTTACTGAAAATATCAGGAGTTGCAAGGTGATACAAAAATTTGAATTTTTAGAAAGATGAATATATTTTGTATTTTTTGAAAATTTTATCTGGTGGATGGAATTTTATTAGTGTGAAAACTAATTTATTCAAGTTGCAGCATACCAAGCCTTAGAACTAAATTTTGAAAAGTTGAAGTGTCTAAAGGCTTAGTAAAGATATCTGCAAGCTCGTCAGCACTAGGAACAAACTTTGGATCAATCAGACCCTTTTCAAAACAATCCCTTATAAAATGATGTCTGATTTCAATATGTTTGGTCCTAGAGTGCTGAACTGGATTCTTGACAATACAAAGAGCTGAAGCACTATCCATTAACAATGGTGTCTTAGACTCTTTGATGCCATAATCCAAAAGTTGAGTCTGAAGCCAGAGAATTTGTGAAGTACAGCTTGCAGCAGCAATGTACTCGGCTTCAGCTGTTGAAGTGGCCACAGATGTTTGTTTCTTACTCTGCCAAGAAACCAAACAATTTCCTAGAAACTGACAACCACCAGAAGTTGATTTTCTGGTGAGTTTGCATCCTGCATAGTCACTATCAGAGAAAGCAACAAGCTTGCAGGAATGCCCAGTTGAATACCAAATTCCCAGTGATTGAGTGCCCTGCAAGTATCTAAAGATTCTTTTTACAGCAATTAAGTGAGATTCTTTAGGTGCAGCCTGAAATCTAGCACAAACACATGTAGCAAACATAATGTCTGGTCTAGATGCTGTGAGATACATCAAGGACCCAATCATACATCTATAAAGTGTTTCATCAACTGATTTACCTTTCAAATCTGCATCAAGTTGTGTGGTGCTGCTCATGGGGTTAGAACATTGTTTACAGTTTTGCAAATCAAATTTCTTTAACAGCTCTTTTGTGTATTTGGATTGATGAATGAAAATGCCATCAGGACTTTGTTTGATTTGAAGACCCAAGAAAAATTGTAATTCCCCCATGGCACTCATTTCAAAATTCTTGGTCATTAACTCAGTAAAATCAGCACACAACTTTGGATCAGATGAAGCAAAAATTATGTCATCAACATAAATTTGAACAAGGAGCTTATGCTGTCCTACTTTCTTTATGAACAAAGTTTTATCTATGGAGCCTCTAGTGAAATTATTTTGAAGAAGAAAAGTGGATAGAGTGTCATACCAGGCTCTAGGTGCTTGTTTCAGCCCATAAAGAGCTTTATCAAGCTTATACACCCAATCAGGATGTTTATTGTCCTCAAAACCTGGTGGTTGACACACATACACTTCCTCTTTTATTTTACCATATAAGAAAGCACTTTTGACATCCATTTGAAAAACTTTTAGTTTGTGTAAGGCAGCATATGCTAAAAACAATCTAATTGCTTCCAGTCTGGCTACAGGGGCAAAAGTTTCATCATAATCAATACCTTCTTCCTGAGAGAACCCCTGTACAACCAGTCTGGCCTTGTTCTTAATTATTTGACCATTTTCATCAGTTTTATTCCTAAACACCCATTTAGTGCCTATTGCACACTTACCTTGGGGTAAAGGAACCAGCTCCCAGACTTGTTGTTTCTTGAACTGCAACAGCTCCAATTGCATAGCCTCCACCCAGCCATTGTCTCTGAGTGCTGTGTGATAGTTCTTTGGCTCTTGCTGACTGACAAATAAGGCATAGAGACAAAAGTTTGACAATTGACTTCTTGTTGAAACACCAGCAGAAATGTCACCAAGAACTTGAGATAATGGATGATCCTTCAGTTCTTGATATGGAATAAGATCAGTGCAAGTGTTTGCTGGGGGTCCAGTTGCTGCAGATGTTGATGAAGATCCAGGAAACAGTTCAGCAGGAATTTCAAATGATGTAGAAGATTCCAGAATTTCATCAGCATTTGTATTAGGAGGAACCACTGGAGCAGGTGGAGCATCAGGTTTAGCAGACCTTGGCAGAGAATCACTAAACCTGAACAGGTGTGTACTGACATCATCATCATCATCAGTACTACCTTGTGAGTTTCCCATAGCAGCTGTTGATGAATTATTTGCCAGAATAACAGACTCAGTTGAAGGTTGATATGGAACATATTGCAATATATCCAAATCAAACATCTCTACAGGGTTTTGTGGGATGGGATCTTTTGGTGATTCATTGAAATTTACCTGGAGAGTTTCTTCAACAATCTTGGTTCTGCAATTAAACACTCTGTAAGCTTTGCAAGTTGAAGAATATCCCACAAAATATCCTGCATCCACTTTGGAGTCAAACTTTTTAAGAGGATCTTTGGTATTGAGGATATAGCAAGGACAACCAAAAGCTCTGAAGAAGGAAATCAAAGGGGTCAAAGTATGAAGCACTTCATAAGGTGTTTTCAACCATCTTTGATTTACCAAAACTCTGTTATGCACATAGCAAGCTGTATTGACAGCTTCTGCCCAGAAGGTCAATGGCAAACCAGAGTCAGCAAGCATTGTTCTGGCAGCTTCAATCAAAGTTCTATTTTTCCTTTCAACTACTCCATTCTGTTCAGGAGTTCTAGGGATGCTGTACTGCCTCTTGATTCCCTTTGACAGATAAAACTCATCCAGAATATGATTTCTGAACTCTGTTCCATTGTCACTCCTTACACACTTGACAGGAAGAGAATATTGCTTCTCAACATACAACACAAAGTTGATAATGGACTTGGCAACCTCATCTTTTGAGTGCAAGAAGAAAGTCCAGACAAACCTTGAGTAATCATCAACAATTACTAAGCAATACTTCTTCTTTGCCATACTCATGACCTTCACTGGCCCAAACAAATCCATGTGCAACATTTGCAAACAACCAGTGGATTTGGGATCACCAATTGGAGGAAAAGAAACTTTATGTTGCTTCCCTTTCAAGCAAGCAGTGCAATTCTCATCACAACTGAAATCCTTCATTGGAAGACCTCTAACCAACCCATGTTTCACCAGTTGATTCATGTTTTTGAGATTCACATGACCTAATCTTCTATGCCACAGATTTGATTCCTTGAAAGAAGCCTTAGAGAATAAACAAGGATGACCTTTAACAGAGATTTTCTTTGACAAATCAAAGGCATAGACCTTTCCCACTCTGTTAGCCTTAAGGAGAGTATACTCATCTAAGACTTTGCCAATCAGAGGCAACACTTCAGAAGACAGTATTCTGCAGTCTTGCTTGGTGAAAAGAGAAATGTGCCCCTTATCACACATCTGACTGACACTCAGAAGATTATACTTAAGATTCTCTACATGATTCACATCATCAAACCTTATCTCACCATTTGACACATAACCTTTCCCTATAATATAACCCTTAGCATCATTTCCAAAAGACACAAATCCCTTCCTTCCTATAAAATAGTCATTAAGAAGAGATCTGCTCCCAGTCATATGCATGGATCCTCCACTGTCAACATACCAGATGCTATTTTGGCATGCTGAAGGACCCTGCATACACCAACACACTCAGTTAGACTTTTGGACCCAAACCATTTTGGTTTTGGGTCTGTTAACACATGAAGAAACAAAATTAGCATTTTCAGTTGAAGCAACACTTGAATCATTCTTATCAGATGATTTAGCCTTTACTTTTGATTTTGGTTTCTTCTTTTGAATGAAGCAACAGATACCTCTGCTAGATTAACTCTTCCTAGCAGTTGTTGCATCATTAACATCAGTTGATTATGGTTTTGAGTCAAAATTTTGATTTCATCAGACATATCAGGACTTGACTTTTGATTTTTGTGTTTTGTCAACTTAGTGTCTTTAATTGATGAAGAATCTTTCAAGTGTTGTTTCTTTGAATCTGGAACAAGCCCTTTACCTTTCTTGGATTTATTTGATTCATTTCCTTGTGAGGTTTTTCCAGATTTTGAAACTACTGATGATTCTGGTACAAACTTGGAACTAAATTCATTTTTCATTTTGAGTATGTTCTTGTTTTTGTGCTTAATTTTATTGAATTTAGATCCTTTTCTGTACCAGCATTCATCAGAGGATGATTAAACAACCTACAAATTTCACAAGGCACCCTCTTTTGCTTTCCCTTGTGAGTATCTACAAGTACTGATGACTTAGATACTGAATGTTTGTTCTTCAGAACATTTGGAACATCAGTATTTGTAGACATGTTAACAACAGCTGATGTGTTGACAACCTCTGAAGAGTTATTCTTCAGCACTTGTCTATCAACACATTTCACATTATCAGTTGTAGCATTATCAGCTTTTTCTACAACTGCTGATGAGTGACTCTGACTTATCAGAAGCCGTGCATCTTTCTCTCCAGTGCCATGCCCATCTGACTCAATCAGTTTTAAATTTAATTCATTTGAAACATTTTCATTAGGATTAATTTCAATTAAAACACTATCTTGACATGTGTCACCCTGAATGACATTTGTACATCCAATAGAATAAGAGTATGTCTCAATATCCACAGTTTCAGACTCAGATTTGCATGCACTTAACTCACTTTTAGAGGATTCTTCAGCATCAGACTTTTCTGAAGATTTGGTGTATTGGTATACACTGTTCCCTTCAGACTCACAATCAAGATTTTTTGGTGTATAATCAGCTGGGGGGCAATGTGATTGTATCCAATACCAAACTTCACATTTGATGCTGTTTGTTTGTTTAATAACATCTCAAACCCCTTGCAAGACTCAACCCATCTTTCACACTCTACTTGGGTTGCTGCAAGTGTTTGTTTCAGATCATTGTGTTTTACAAGCATGACTTCCACCCTAGCCATTTCATCAGACAATTGACACTTGAGTTTATAAATTTCAGACTCTTTTTCATCAAAACTTTCTCAAATTCAGTTTTATTCTTAGTCACAGCCTTTTCTAAATCCAACTTCTCATTGATTAATTCAACATTTATTTCTCTAATGGAAGCAAATGCTGAAATACATGATTCTGAACACAACTTAGCTTTTGATTCAGATGATACCTGAGATGTTGAAGAAGTTGGACCTGAGGTGTCAGTTGAATCTATAGCCATCAAAGCAAGATTTCCAAATGGATTGTCTCCACCATGTGGACCAGCTTCAGAGTACATCTGCATATTGAAATCAGATAAGTCATCAGGTAAACTACTCCAATCAGCTACTCCAGGGGTGAAGAAGCTCTGATGTTGTTGTTGTTGTTGAGGCTGTTGATTTGTTTGAGATTTACTGGGATCAGGAAGAGCAGGTGATTGTGAAGGAATTAATGCTGGAGTGTGAGTAGTTTGAGGCATGTAAAAGCAGGGATATGGATACGGCATAGGACTTTGTGGAACAAAATGGGCTGGATAAAATTGTTGTTGACTGGTTCCAGAAGATTGTTGTCCTTTGTTTGGTGTGTTGTTGTTTGGAAAGGTCACAAAAGGTGCAGAAGAACTAGGTCCAGTAGATTTGCACTCTCTAGCAAAATGACCAAGCCTGTGACACTTGTGGCACCTCAACTTCCCTTTGTCAAAACCAACTTTGGTTTTGCCAGATAATCCGGGAAATTTTCTTCCAGTTCTTTTGTAGAATTTTTAAGACCTTCTGTTGATTAATGCCATTTGACTTAAAATATCCATTTCCTCCAGATCATCATCAGGAATTCCTTTCAAGTCATCCATCACAAAACACAGATTATCACCATAATTTCCCGCATTACCATCAACTCCCACAAAAGCATGTTCAACATTGTTAGTAGAGAAATCAATATGTTCATCATAAGAACATTCAGACCCATTAAACTCGGACTCTTGACCAATCAAAGAAGTATTGCCGGGAATAAAGTCATCAGTGAGCTTGCCAGATGAAGACAGCTTTCTTTTCTATTCTACCTCTCTCTCAAATGTTAAGAGTTTCCCATGGAGTTGGGTGAGGGATAGATGTTCTAGATTTGCACTGGAGCGTAGGACAATAGTATAAGTGTCCCATCTCTCAGGCAATGATCTAAGAAACCTGTTATTCATCTGACTATTAGTATATTCCTGTTTAACCATTTTCAATTCAGAAATCAGACAGGAGAACCGCTCAAACTGTTGAGTCAATGACTCACCCTTCCTATGAGAGAATGTCTCATACTGTTGGGCGAGGATTTCTCTTGTGTTTGCTAAAACCTCATCGGTTCCACCGAATTGTTCTTTCAGTGCAACCCAGAGATCATGAGCAGTATCATGATGCATCAAGCCTGAATAAATCTCATTCGGCAAAGCCATGGCTAGAATACCATGAGCTTTCGCATCAATTTCAAACAATTTGATATCCTCATCTGAATACATATCCGATGGTTTCGGAATCATGATTTTAGTTTCAGGATCAGTGATCATGGGTTTATACGGACCATGCACTACAGATTTCCAACATCCTGCACTGTTAATTGACAAGTGATGTAGCATTCTACGTTGCCAAATGTTGTACTCACTCCGAACCAGCATCGGAGGCTTGGTTGCGGAGCCAGTGTTGTGCGGATCATTGTTTGGAGTTGTCATGATTTCAGATTCAATCAATATCAACAAAATTCAAATGAATTAACACAAATCGGCTAATTCGATCAACCAGAGAACTGAATTGAGCAGTTTCAGAGATCAATTGTTTAATCGATCAATGATTAACAGGCTCTGATACCAATTGTAGGATCAGATGTTCTCATTTGATCAATATTAGGTTATAGCAGCGGAATTCAACGATGAATTAGCTCAAAATTAGCAAGAACAAAGTTAATCTAATAGAACAGTAAAGCACAAGTTGTTATAGAAAGAGAATTCTGCAAAAGGAATAATTCATTCAATTCGCACTAACTTCGTTACAGATACAATATGTCAACTGCCCTTATATAGAAGCAGTGACGTCTGATGATGTCACATGATGTTGACACCTAACAGACAAAAGATAATTACTGAAATAACCAAAACTACTGAGGATGTTTACAACTACTGAAGACATCCTCTTACAACTACTGAAGAACTAAAACTACTGAAATTAAACTAAAACTACTGAAGACAAAAATTAACATCACAACATCTGAAGACTAACACTTCAGCTGTTGTGAACAACATCTGAAGACTTGTTCTTCAGAGCTTGTAACTCTTCAGATCTTGTAACTCTTCAGATCTTCTCTTCAACAGTCGTTTGTCTTCAGCTGTTGTGCTCTTCTTCAGTTGTTGTGTGCCTGTGGGACTTAGAGGATTTTCTGATCAGGCTCATTGGTTCTTTTGGTCCAACAGCCGCTCGCCCCGACAAAGAAAAGGGAAACAAATGCATGAAAATCGCATCTTCGGTGGCCCCTTGAAGATTAAAGGTGCCATAGATGCGTGTGAGCCGAGCAAGGTGTGCGGGTGCATCTTCATCATCACGACCGCTGAATTGAGCATTATTAATAGCGGTCATGATATATGAAGGAATCTGCCACGAATTTTCATTCGGGATCGGTGGCGGTGTAATGGGGTTGTTAAGCCCCGTGAAACCCGCAGTGGCCTGCTGGTGAACAGTACGACGTGCTGCCATTTGTGGATCAAAAGGCACGCGTGGACTAGAGTGAGTAGAAGAAGAAGACGGTGTGTGCTCAGAAAGATCAACAGAAATAGGAGTAGAAGCACTTACCTCGCTCGTAGAACCTTCAGAAAAGTCCCGCGAATCGCTCCTTGATGGCAAAGAAAGCTCAGGTGGCGGTCCGTGTGAGCGTAGGTGGGGCATACACTACCAAACCTGCAATCAAATAAAAGCAAATCAAAAAGAAATAAAACAAAACAAAATAAAAATAAACTAAAATTGAATAGCAAAATAAACACAATTATGCACAGATAAGAACAAGAACTAGTAAGCGCAATCGACTAAGAAGTCCCCGGCAACGGCGCCAAAAACTTGATGTCGACAGAGCTTAGCTAATAAACTAACTAAAAACCGACTCTAAACTAGACACAAAGTAATAAATCTAGACTCTCTAAAACCTAAGCTACCGACAGGCAAGTGTACCTATCGTATGCAGCAAGACAAAAGTAAGTCTGGATATCGAACCCACAGACTTCTACAGACTGCACTAACTAGACTCTATGACTTATCTATACACAATTTGTACTTAAATAAAATAATAATAAGGAAGGGGGGTTTCTACTAACAACTAAAATACTTAATAAACACTTAGAAATGAAAACAGACTAACAAACAAAGACTAAATCAGAGAAGAAAAGAAGCACTACCTAGGCTTGAATCATATACATGCTTCACAAGGTTCTATCAGGGATGGAACTAATGTGATACCGGGATCTTAAAATACTAAACTCAAAGGAAATCTAAAGCACCCTCGACCCTTCTCAAGGATAGTCAACTAAAGATCCTAAAAGCCGTTAAACCACCGGATGAATGGATTTCCCTCACAGGTCCTCCTACTATTTATGAAGTATCCGCTAGATTTTCTACCTCACAGCACAATAATCTCAGAAACACCTAAGAAATAACTGTTAAACAATCTACCTCAAGGCGCGACAGTCACAGTTCACTTAAATAGTAGGGATAATTTGGGTTTTCCTATTGGACTTGATTTACAAGAAATGCTAGACATACTAGATAGATCTTCTCACAAAGGCTCTAATTAGAAATCCAACATCCAAGACTTATCAACAACTTCTCACCTCACGGCTATTGAAGCAAGTTGCACATCTTATCTGTTTAAATCTTGATAAAACATTCCTATGAATCACTCGGCCTAAGCAACTCATCCACTAATCAAAAACACACAGTAATTGATTCTAGCATGCACCTATTTCGCGACAGACAATCGCCAAGACACATGAGGAACATAATATTAATCATTTAACAACCAAAGACATACATACACATCCAATATTCAAAACCAAATCTTTAAATCATAAATTCATCACATCAATATGTTCCAACACCGAAATAAACCAAAATCAGACATGCATAATCATCTAACCTAGATAGTTCTAAGAGTTTAGCCAATAAACATCATATGAAAACAACCCATAATCTGTTTACTGTAAGAAAACATGAGAAACAAAAGAAACAAAGTAAACCGATCACGTTACACCCTTCGGATCACTCGTCTTGGGCTTCCCGATGATCAAGATCGACTCTAATCTCGTCCTCTAGCCTCTAGTCGCCTCCAAGATCTTCTCCAATCGACCAGAGATCGTATATCCCAGCCTCCAGCCGTTTCAAGAACATAAAAGTCGAAATTCTGAAAAACTAACCCTGTCGCGCTACGCGACAGGTCTCCAAGAACCCTTCGCGCTACGCGACGAGTCCAGCTACCCGACAAAATAGTCGGGTCAAACCCGCAATCATTAAAAAGGGCTAACATGTAATTTCCACCTGTCGCGCTACGCGACAGGGTTTCAGGTTGATGTCGCGCTACGCGAAGAACTTTTTTTCCAGAAATATTATCTTTTAATCATCAATTCATTCCCGCTCGCCCGGAAGCTCGTTTTCTTGATCTTTTGTACCAAAATAGCATGTTTATTACCTGCAAGCAACAATTTATAGAAATGTGAAGAACCAGCATCAAAAGACTCTAAAACTGAATAAAACTGTACAGAAACAATTAAAAAAAAATAGAAAAACAGATGTGTTTTGCAACACATCAAAGGGTATTTAAGTCATTTCATTTAATATAAAAAAGTCAGATTTAAAAAGAGAGTGACAAGTGTCACACTCTTACAAATCCATCCATTTTTCCTTTTTTTTAAATTAATGTTTCTCCCTTGATTTTTATACAATTATAACTTTTTTATACTATGTTATTTTTTTTATAAAAATTACACCATTAAACTCGTTATATTTTTCTCGTTAATTCCATTATAGTCATGCCAATTTTTATTTGAATTTTTTTCGAGTGTTCGTAATTAGACCAACATAACGAGTAATAAATACAATAATTTTTCTTATTTTTTCAAAATGTTTCTATCTTTAAAATGTTTTACAAATTATTTTTAGCGTTCGTAATTTTCTCTCATTTTTTCGAAAGTTTGTAATTACACCAACGTAAAATCTTTCCATCTCGTTACAAATTATTTTTTATTACAAAAATTAGTTCATTAATATTTTAAAAAATTAAGAACACTTTGAAAAAATCAAGCTCCTTACATCAGTGTAATTACGAAAACTTTGTAAAAATTCAGCTCGTTACATCAGTGTAATTATGAACACTTTGAAAAAATTCAGCACGTTACATCAATGTAATTTCGAAACCATTAAAAAAATTCAGCTTGCTACATTAGTGTAATTATATTAATGTAAGATTATATATTTAATTATGTACTTAAAAAAACATTTCAATAAAAACTTATTTAGTTTTGTAGAAGTGTATAATTGTTTCATTAAAGATTTTTTTTAAAAATGAGCAAAAAATTTTGAAAAAATATCGAAAATAATAATGTATATAAAAGTTCAGCTCGTTACGTCAGTGCAAAACGCCGTTGCATCAGTATAATTACAAACACTTTGAAAAATTCAGCTCGTTACGTCAGTGTAAATTACGAACAATTTACAAAATTTTGGCAAAACTATACTTGAATTAAAGATAAAAAAGTGACAAATTTAATGGTGAAATTTTTATAAAAAATAATAATGTATATGAAAGTTATGAATGTTTAAAAAATTTGGGGCTAAATTTTTTTAAAAAAAGAATCAAGTACACCCACCAAATGTTAAAAATACCTTTAAACAAATCTCATCCACTTGTTTTTTCTAGATTTAATATGGATCACTCATTTTAAAACAAATTATTTAAACAACCAATCAAAATTAGTTAATGGATTACCAATTTGGAGTGGGTTACCAATGGAACCATCCCCTATATATATATATATGTGTGTGTCAAGTTGATGTTTATTAATGACCATAAAGAATTCTATGTTCCATTACCGTATTTCTTACATATGTCAATGACGTAACAATGGCAATGCTTCCCAGCACCCACGATCGATTTCAAGAAAAATACTGTGAAGCAATAAGTTTTTTTTTATAAATGATACTTATTTCCATAAATAATCCATATTATCTTTGCATATAAAAGTCAACAATGCAACTAAAAGCATTGGTAGGGCATCTCTTGTGTATGAGTGATCAAATGCATGATAGCAATTAAATAATATCGATCAATAAATACATTTAAATAAATAAGAAATATTAGTTTTCTATGTTATCGTATCTTTTTTGAGATTTGAATCTCAATATGTTAAGTTTTATCAATTGAAACTACGTACCATAGCCCACAGTGTATTTAGTCAAGTAATTAACACTTATCAAATAATATTTTTGTTTAGAAAATTAGAACTTCAAGTACCATATAAAAAAAGTGTTGTAACTTTAAGAATATGTTTAAATAGGTATTAAATTATCTTTAGTTTCATATACGCTCCTTTGTATATGAAACTTGTTTTATACAAGTTGTGTGTAATTTATTTCTGAACATCTACCTATGTTGTACTAAAAGGGGAGTTTTTCTTTATTTTTTTACTTTTTACTTTTTTATGCCCCCTTGTATAACGACCCGACAAATTAGTTGATTATAGGGGCGGATCTACATATAATCCGGAGGGTTCTGGTGAACCTATCATATATTGAAGATTTACTAGGAATTTTTTGTTTTTAAAATACTGAAAAGATAAGGTGAAACAATTAATATTTTTAAGAGTGAAATTCTGATGTAACTTTCTCAAATAGTTTGACAACTTAAATATGATAATTGATCTTTGTTAAAGAAATTTCGATAATAAATGCTTGGGTTTCTATAAATCACTTTTCGAAATCAATATTTCTTTCTAAATTTTGTTAAGGTTTGAGGCGTTACGCCGAACACCAGAAGGAGCGATGCCTCCTTGAACCCTTACTTGCCCCCGATCCTGCCTGCTGACTGGCCAGCAAGACCATCACTAGAAACTCTGCCCCTTGGACGAGCGCCCTAGGACCCTACAAGGGAGGGGGTGCAATACACCTTGACTCCCGCTTGGTTCGGAAATTGTTATGTCCTGATCTATCTAATTAATACATTTAAAAATATTGAATCCAATGTAAATAATTTCATAGATCCACCGCTAGATGATTACTCAAACAATATAAGTTTAACCATATGTTGTTTTCAATGATCAAGTTTTCACAAATGATAAATAGCTATTATTATTTTTAGTTTAGTATGCTTATTAATTTAGTTTTTAAGGATTGTTTGATTAGCTTTTCTTTTATATTATAATTTCTTGGTGGTTTTTAATTATTACTATTATAAATATTATTTATATTTAAAGATATAAAGGGTAAAGAGATTTAATATTATATTTGAGTGAGAAAAAGTGAAGTTTAAAAAAGTGTTTGATGACAGCATGGAGTCTTCATGCGAGTGGGATTCATAATATGGCGTATCCACACACAGGTATTCTTAGGACCTTTTATATCGATTAAATTTTATTTTTTAATGTTTGTACATATGACATATTATAAGTAAACTAATTTAAAATATTAAAAGCTTTTAAAACCAAAACAATAATTTAAATAATAACCAAATAACACAAGATACATTACATTTGATGAGGAATACCAATACCAGTACCAAATACCAATTTAAGCTTGTATCTAATTAGTCATATTATAACTGTGCAAAAAAAAATGTTTTTAACCAAACTAGTTACAAAACTGATTATAATAATCGGATGTGGATCATTTAGTAATTTCAAGTGTGTAAACCGGTTATTCTAACCAGCTCTTACTTGTTAACCGGTCCAATTATAATAAAAAGATGCTCATTGACTGGTTAAATGGTTTGATTATTAGATTGTTAGACCATGTGTTATGGGGCGTGAAGGATGGAGGCGTGAGGGCTCTCACCCTGTGATGACCGTTGGAAGCCAAGGAAAAAAAACCTAAATAACGGCTATGAGACTGTTGAGGTCAAAAGAAATAAATTTTAAACCCTGTATAAACTCATTCAACACACAATCAAAAAATAATCTCTTAATCTCTCAAAAATTCTTCAAAAATTTCAACTCTCATATCTTTAAAAAACTTCTACACATTATGGACCCAAACAACCTGTTTATGAATTGTTATTTTCGTCAAGGTGATACAAACAACCCGAACAACCTGAACCCATTTATAACGTTTTCAAATTGGTACCCACACAAACCGTTTTTCAATCAACATTCACCTACTTTTGAAAACGTTTCCGAATCCCAACCGAAACCCGAAGTTGAGGTGGCTCCAGAAACACAAGACGACCCCCAACCGGCTACATCGCGACGCAGACACAGACGAAAGGAAGTGCCCGAAAAAACATCAAAACCGACCATTATTCGATGGTCGGAAGTTGAGAAGGTGGCACTAGCTCGTGCCTACATTGATGTTTCTGAAAATTCGTTCGTTGGTAATAACCAAACGAGCATGAAATTTTGGAAACATGTTAGAGCCTAGTTTTTTTCAGCAATAGATTGTGACTCCTATCGGACAAATGACATGATTTCCGGCAAATGGTGCAACTTACAACGTGAAGTCTCGAAATTTAACGGAGTATGGATTCAACACCACAACAACCGAAAAAGTGGTGAGAATGACGAAACGGTCATGAACTAGGCGTTGTGTCTCACCCCCATTTTCCCACTGATGGAATCATACCGTATGGGGCGTGACATACCATGATCTTAGTCATTGAACATAACGAGAGACCTTTATATGCTTATCAAACATAAATCAGTCATTAATGTTGATAATCAAAATATAACGGTTGCAGAAGCGTTGTAAAGTGTGTGACAAAAACATAACAATTGCGAAAACATAAATTACAATGTTTGCCTATTTAATCCTTTCAAATGTTTAAACATAATAATGCATGAGACTCCATCATCCTAGTCCCTGCTTGCTTGCGTTTGTGTCTTAGCGTCTTAAGAAAGCATGTAATCGTCGTCAACACAAGGTTGGTGTGTATACATGTTTGTATAAATATTCATAAAATGTAGGCACAAACTGTTTGTAAATAAAGTTGCAGAGCACATAAACTCAAATTGCATGGTCAATGATAGCTAGTCATGTATACTATTTCTACAAGTGGTCGACACAGAAGCTGACTGTTAAGGATAAATGGATAACTGCCTTTCCACTATTGTCTAACATAAGCAATAGTGATGTTTGATTGGCCAGTTAAACACTCGCGTAAACCTACAATATACCAAGTGAGGTTTGTGAAACCCAATAGATATATCCTTAATTACCACGCTTTGCATCATAACAAACTAATCGGTTCGATTTGCAAGGATTTTCGTGTTATGTTCGCACTCTTAGAAAATAGTTAACTCATGCAAGTGAAATATGTCTCTAATAGTGTTTGTTTTCTCATGTTTTATCCCCCAAAGGAACACAATATAAAAAGGGGTCGTGTACGCACCTAATGACGTGAACTGAAAGTTAAATGTCCGTGAAATTGTTTAGACAACAGTCTACGAGAAATCTGTGTTACTACGATAACACCATGTTATTAGAAATGCCAGTCATGTTCGTATTCACATACGCGTTACCCCACGTATATTGGGATTGTTCAAAACGCACATATAAAGGTACGCGTAAATTTGCGTTTGTTTATTTAAATCATATACATATATATGATTACATTTATACACGTAAATATATGCGATCGTGTTTTTGGTCAAAATATTAAATTTAATATTTTCATTTTGTTCGAGGTTCCATTTCGGTTCCAACAAAACTGGAATGGGTTAAAACGGATTAAAAATGAGTTTGTTATAAACAAAATGGTGAAATTTGATTTTTTATCAAAAAATGGCAGAGGCGAAGCTCGAAGCCGCGACCTCCCGAACAACATGCCTGCACTCAAACCATCTTCGCCCGCTAGGGTTTCGCACTAGATCTTCTTTGTTAATAGTTTTAACCCTTTATGAGTCGGGTCCCCTTTGTTCGATTGCCGAACCAATTTGACCCCCATTACCATCGATTCGACCGAGATCGAGTTCGATACTTTGGGGCTTTTGTTCTAGAGGTTCAGAAGAATCTATGTGTGGGTTTAATTTAACCAATTATTTGATTATGTGTTCCTAATCGATCCCGAACAGAGTCGGTTTCAAATGGTTTAAAGCTCGACTCAATCGAACCTAATTCGAGCCTGTCAGTAATCGAATTCATGGGGCTTTTCATACTTTGATCAAAACGAATCCATACCTATATATTAATTGAATTTTGAAAGCCATTTGTTTAGAAAACCCCAAATCATTTTTCAATTTAGAACAAGGAATCGGTTCTTGTTAAATTCGATAAAATAAGATGTTTAATTTATTGGGTTTTCATTGATAAGAACATAGCGAACCTATGGGTGTAGTTCAATATGGTTATTGACCTCGTTTTGATCGAAATCCCCAAATCAGTTCTGTCCATGAACCTTAGAACTCGAAATCATACAATTTGTTGTTGTTGTATGAAATTAGCATAAGGTTTTCGTTAAATAAGACATTGCGTAACTGATGATATAGTTTGATTTGATAATGGAACGCATTTGAATTGAAACCCCCAAATGAGTTCATGTGATGAACCCTAGCATTCGGATTCATTCAATTTGTTGTTTTTATGTGAAATTAACATAGGGCTTACATTAATCAGAACATAAGGATAGTGCAGGAGCCGATCATTACCCGGATTAATATCGAGTTGGACCACTTCGACTAATTGATTGGCTTTTAGTCGTGTTCTTGCAAAATCTTCTGCCTGATGCTCCTCTGTTTGGATTTTTGTGTGCTAAAGGTTCTCTGGGAGCTGATTGAAAGTTTGTGAATGTCAATTCGATTGATTATGATCGAATTATACAATGTTTAGCTCAAACAGTTTCGGTTTCGTCCTTCGGGTTGCTATTTGGTTTAATTCAAACATTATAACTAAAATTAACCATTGATTGATGATAGGAATCATCAATGTAATCATTATTGATAGTTTAATTCACTTGTAACCATGTGTAATTATTAGATTTCGGTTTCAATTTGATATAGGCCGAATTTTGAGTCTCCAAAGTCAAAATTGATAGTTTGATGCAATTACAAGTTTAGTCTATGTGATTTTGGTGTTTGTAATTTCATTTTGTTCAAACTAGTCCCTATGGTTTGATACATGGCAAATTTCGTACAATTCCGTTAGTTTCAGTTAACGGGGTTAATTTGAAATGTAGGGATGTCACACGTTGATGACCTATGCTAGAGAAAACATGCCTTTTTCTCATATCGCGGCGTGGAAGATTATGAGAAAAACAAGAAAATGACATCCCATCCCAAAGTTACACACTTCGAAACGAACGAAGACGAGATGGACATGCCCCCACCGAGCCATTTTTTCTTATCTGACTCCATCGGTCGATGTTTCGTTAACTTAAATGAGTCGGATGTGGAAGTTTGAGATGGACATGTCCCCATCCTCTCCTCAACGTCCACCAGGTCGAAACACTAAAGGAAAACGACCACAAGCCTCGTCTTCAATCGATTACAAAGACACGTTGGAAACCATCTCCGAGTCGTTACAAAAATTTGTCGACTTACAGGAGCAAAAACAATACAAAATGATATGAAATTGTTGTGGACTCCAACCGATCACTTAACCGTTCACGCTCGTGAAATGGCCGAGAAGACGAAAGAGCGGATTATGAAAAGATATAATATGAATTAATTTTTTATGTATTTTTTCATTATGTAATTTTTTTATTATGTAATTTTTTTAGTTTTATTTTGTAATTTTATACTTTTTAATAATATTATGTCTTTTTTAATTTAATTTTTAATTTAAAAAATAAAAATAAAATATTGAATAAAGGTGGTGATGACGTGGAGTGATAGGGAGGTGATGACGTGGAGTGATAGGGAGGTGATGGGGGAGTGATAATAACACATGTAATGATGATGTGAATTGATAAAGGGTGATAGTGTACGTTGGTTAATTATGTGACGCTTACGTGTAGTGATGAGGCCTTGATGATAACACATGGCCTTATAGTCAAAACCAATTGAGATAATAAAGATATCACCAAACCCGTTAAGAACTAGTTAAACTCATGTGTGCACCTTTACCGATAGCCCATTTTAAAAACATAAAAAGTAAAACCCAACATGTTGTTTGAGGACATGTTTGGTATTTCATTTTAAAAATAACCAATAAGTTGTTTGACAAACCTAAAAAGAATTTTTTTAAAGTGGTAACAAGTTGTTTTTAAAAAGCTAATAATTGTGCCTTTTCAAAATAACTTATTACTTATTGGTATAAAATTACAAATCCACCCCCACTCTTTACTTTTTATCCAATCTCTCAACCACTTGCTACCACCACTGCCACCACCACCGCCACCCACCGACAGTGCCACTTGCCACCGCCACCACCCATCTCCAACCACCACTGCAACCACCACCACCAACGCTACTCCCCATCGTGAATGCCGTCTCCCTAACGAATTTAAACATTAAAGTGGAGGTGTTTAAAAAACCAAATTCAAATTCAAGTATTGATTCTAGCTGTATCTCAATTCCGAATTCGGTTTTCGGTTCGGCACCTAACCATATCCGAATTTTAGTTTTTAATTCGATTTTTTATAGATTTGGTTTGTTTTGGTTAACCGGTTAAACCGAATTCAAATTTATTATCTTAT
Organism: Mikania micrantha; assembly: GCA_009363875.1. Taxonomy (NCBI): domain Eukaryota; kingdom Viridiplantae; phylum Streptophyta; class Magnoliopsida; order Asterales; family Asteraceae; genus Mikania; species Mikania micrantha. The sequence goes on along the minus strand of CM018696.1, from coordinate 1,689,938 downwards.
TAATAATATTTAAGATTAAATTCGGTTTACTTGGTTGAATTCATTTTTATTCAAATCGGTTTATTCGCTTTTTGATCAGTTTATTTGATTATAATCGGTTTATTCGATTGAATTCGGTTTATTTGGATCAGTTTATTCGAATTTTAAGCGGTTTACTTGGCTTTCAATCTGTTTCTTTGGTTTTAATCGAAATTGTAACCCAACCACTTCTCGAATTCGGTTCGGTTTTTTTGATAGGGAAAAAAATTGAAATCCGATTAAACCAGACCGAATAAACCGTTTACCGAAGCAATGAACATATTTAGTTTTAAGGACATGAAAGTAACTTTCTATACTTTAAAAAAACGATATTTTGCAACCATTAAATAATGTGTTTATAAATGTTTCGTTTTAGTTCTGTTCACTTTATTAGTTCTCATTTAAATGAGTCTCTATATATACATATATATAAATTTTTTTGTCCCCCTAAAAAATGGACCCGGGACGGAGGTCTTGTTTGCCCCTCCCCCGGGCCGCCCATGACCACTACCCACTGCGGCACCACTCCGCAGATTCCATTATCAAGAAGTGCATCCACCACCTCCATCCACCACCATTTTTGCAAACCACCGTTACACATAACCTTAAAATAGTTGTTAATATGAGCATATCCTTTCTGGTCATGTTGAAAAAGCTAATCCAAATGCATTTTTATAACTTCATTTCAAAAATCATAAGTTAATAAACACTTTTAACAAAAGATCGTCCCAGTGATGGTAGCCTAGTGGTAAGAAGATGCGAATCTATAATGGAGGTCTAGGGTTTTAAGTCCGGCATCACCCAATTTTCCCTGGGTCACGTTATTTACCCCCTCATGTTGATCATGAGACCGGTTGGTGAGGAGCGCCTAATGGTGACGTTAACTATTTTATTTAACAAAAAATCATTTTGAAGTTAAATAAACAATCTCAAAAGTAAGCCTTAATAGTTACACACTAATTTTAAATAGTGATCGAAATCTCTATTTTAATATCAAACTCTTGAATTTTGCATAGTATCATTAGTTCATTACCGTTTACCACAATCCGACATTACACCACTATAGTACCACACCGCAGCTGCAACCAAAAAATGGACCATATATCAAGATCACCGGTGCATCATTCTTAATATATCGGCCTTTGTGTAATTCTTTTATGGCTTTTTTATTTTTCGAGTTTTATTGAATTGTATTCTGAATATATATTTATTGTTTAGGTTATTATTTAATTATTCACTTTATCAAGTATTTATTAATTGTTATATATTTAATTAATTATATGATTTGTGTATAACTTTGTATATTTAGATAATATGAAACATTTTTCAAATAAAAGTTCAACTTTCATCTTCCAAAACCCAAGGTGATTTGAAAGTTGTCTTCTCTTATTAGTCTCTCTAACATATTTGGATATTGGTAAGGTCTGTCTTTATTTTTTCCCAGATTCTACAAAGTTATATTTCACTAAGTACGTGTTGTTATTGTTTTCTCGTATTAGTCTAATTCAAAATTGTTTGAAAAATACTATATATTTGATGGTAGACAACCGATAACCATAAATTTCTGACCTTCATAAGATTTTTTTTTTAATTTGTCACTAGCTAAGCCATAATCTAACATTTTTTTTGAAATGATGCTTGAATCCTTTTTTCTCTTTTATGTTCTACTTAGAGTGATATACATTTTCTTTATAAAACTTCATTTTGTGAGTTTGCATATGAAACGAGTCTCAACATGCTAACCACATAGCACAATAATCAATAAACTCCATATTGTTATAATCACCTTAAATTTAATTTGACTCAGAACACTCAATCTTTTCATGTCTATCAAATCCCCAATATTCGGCAAAAAAATCTACTACAATCAGATTCTACCAAACTCGGTCAAACTTAGACCATTTATTCATCTTATTCAAACATGCAAAAAGAAACTTGATCCGAATGACCCATTCAACCCGTAACCAGTGACCCGTGAATGAAACCGATTAACCCAACAACTATCCACTAATGAAATTGAGTAGGGCCAAAGATGTCAACTCCAATTTCTTGAAATTATGATTTAGTAGAACATACCATCACTAGGGAGCCAAGACAACATAAAATTACAATGAACCATTTATGATATGGAAGAAGCAAAATTTTCTTAGACGAGTTGCATATAATACATACAATTGAAACAATACTACGACAATGATTTTCTCTATATAATATTTCAATTGTCTAAAAAACATGGATGTCCCGACATGCTTAGTAAAGCTAGGTCTTAGGGCCCGATTTCCAGCGAATTTTCTATATAGGTTTCACTTTTGTTGAATTGATCGAAAACGAAAAAACCAGAGTGAACAATAAAACAACTTTTTAGTTTATAGTGTGGTAATTTTGAGTTTTTTATTGAAAAGTTTAATTACACAATCATCAATTTTTTTCACTCATAACAAATTGAAGTTTTCAACTACTTTTTATTCTTATATTCTTGATTTTTTTTGGCTTCTTCATCTTGATTAGTATAATATTATGAATTTTTCATTACAACCATCGATTTCGGTGGCATGTGATGCTAGGTGGTGGTGGAGATGTCGATGGTATATTGGTATTTTTTATACTCAATGTATATGGGTTCACACACACGTGCACATATATAAAATCATATTTTGAAAATACGAGGTTTAGTATTATTTATATACTTTGTTTTTTAAATACGTGAGTATAATTGTTATTTTTAAATATATAACTGAAAAATTAACTGGCATTCATTTAAAGATTACATGTGATACAATTGTTATTTTGTAGAAATTACAATAGTAAACTAATTTTATTTTTATCATTAACTGAAGAATAGTTTTGTCATATTTTCTTAATGAGTTTGTAATAACACTAAAGTAAACAAGCTGTCATTAAATACAACACATTACATTGTTGAACTCATTTTTGTTACGTAATAAAAATGTACCTTTTTATTTTTAGAACATTCTATCACTTTTATATTTTAAATTACAATGCTAAAGTCATCTCATTTTTATATTTATTTATACAAGTGGTAAATTAATTTTACGTACGAAGAAAAATGCATCAGTTGATAGTTTAATCGACTAATTTTATTGATCATAGAATCTTATTCAAGCCATGAAATACAACCCAAAGCGTATCACAGGCTACACACACACCAAACCATTCAAATGTTATTACAACTCCAACTCAGGCTTCACACGAGCCTTCCAGACTCCAACCATACCAACCAACAGAACCCATAAGGGTTTAGACTGCAGCCACCGGAACCAAAATGATCTCGATTTTGCCAACGGTTAGATCATCACACCCGGTCCTCGGCACCAATGTCACGGTCGCATACTCATCCCCATCTGTGTTTGTGTCCTCCAACAACTCGGTTAGCCCAAACCGAGCTGAACTCCCCATAAACATGTTTTTCATACCACCATGCGGAATCTGAGCGAACCCACCTGCGTACTCCGGATCGCAAGGCGTAGTGAACACACCATCTTTGAGTTTGTCATTCACAAACACATCAAACTTCACAAACTTCTCACTATCATACCTAATCCCCTTGATCACCAACACTTCATTCGCTTTCACCTTCTCTTCAGCGCTTCGGTTCACCGCGGGTCGCTTCACACCAACCTTCAAGATCTTGTCCAGTTTCACTGGGAACTTAATCTGGTCCACCTTCTTGACTTCAGTGGTGGTTGCAGTCTGCAAGTTCTTGTTACGCTTCGCTGGCCGACTGTTGCGCCATGGGAAGACCTCCTTCGAGTTCTCAATATAGTTATACTTGAGCTTGTCTAGGCTAACCGAGTCCCTGTTATACACGCGCACAAGGTCCTCATTCTCGTCATAGAACACATAAGAAGCGTCCAGCCAGTCCGGTTCGGTTGGGTCAACGTGTCCCGGAAGACGCAAATCCTTCCATAGCTTCCACATTCGATCCACATTCGAGTGATGAATGTAGAACGCGGGGTCATACCCCGCGGAGTAGAAGTTACCCATGTCCTCGCCATTTGGGTTTTTTGAGTCACCGACCCATCGGTGCACGGCCGTGTGAGATCCTGCTTCGACCGACCCGACAGATTCGGCACCGTTCTTGACCGGATCATTACCGGCAACATACACGCCACCGAAGAAGCTCAATGTGTCACCACCGTTACGAACCAAATCACGGTAAACCGTACTCAGATTGCATAATACCTGTTGCTTATAAGGGATATCTTTATCGAGTTTACCATTAATTTCTCTATAGTCAAGATCAACGATTCCGTCTTTGATATGATCGGCACTCCGGTAAACATCATACAACGGGTTCGGTTTACCATCAATTGTTTCTGGCACAAACATCTCCGGGATCGGCATTCCGGCCGGTTCATCCCACTTCCAGAACGGTAAGGCGAAATCTGGATCTTTTATCAGCTTCCCAAGGATTCTCTCATAGAAATAGAGGTACCAGCGGTGGAACGGGAAGAAGAGCCACGAGTTGTGAATCTGGATCTCTTTGTCCGCAAAACCGCTATCGACCTGCGTGTAACCTCCGTTGCAGTAGGCACAGTGGATCTTAGCTTGGCTCACGAAGCTGTGCGGGTGGTCATCCGGGAGATCTCGCATCGCTTGGATCGCGGCTCGGTATTTGTCCACCTGCTCTTTCGTCCCGGCGTGAGCGGGCCATCGCATCCTGACCTTCTTGTCAGTCGGGAAGACGAAGTTTTTGATCGTCTTCCCGAGGCTTGGTGGACAGCATTTTCGTGACCGTAGAGCCTTGTCTTGGTTGCTGGACAACACAAATTGTATTAGCTATAAAAAATATAATGGATTTAGTCATAATGCATTATACAATTATCATTTTTAGCAAGTTAGATTTTGAACCAAAAAAATTATATTAGTTAAGTTTTAGCGTCAAAACATAATTTACTCTTTTTCTAATTTCTAGTTAAGTTTGATTACTTGGTGACTTTGTTTGTTAGATAAAGTCCGGGTCATTTGGTTAACGTTATTATCCTTTGGTTATTTAAGTCATCTGTAATTTTCTTTTTTATGCATTTAATTGAAAAGTAATCGGAAGTAGTATTCAGTCATTATAAATGAGTAGAGATCTAAATAAATGAGTCAATCGGGAGCTCAACGAAACTTGTTTTGACTTAATAAATCTAGATCTTTTTATTTTTAATTATAATATTATATATGTGTGTTTATAACTAGACTTGTTTATATAACATAATATACATAGAAAGTATTGATAAGAAAACCATTCTTTTAAAAAAATTAAGAAAATTAATCACAGACATTACCAATTAATTTTCTTCTTCTTTTTTATTTTCTTTTCTTATAAGGTAAAAATGTACAAAAAAATAAAAAAAATATATTTCATGTTATTACATATATGTCACATGTATGTTACAAATAGTAGATACGTATATGTAACTTTATAAGTTTTGTATCGAAAATTTTTTACTTACATATACTTAACATTCTTATTATAAAAAAATATGAAAAAAAATTAAAAGTTTTATTGGTAAGTATAAGTTTTTTAATTTTTTCATATACATATATTGTTATAGACACACACACCGTAATTTTCTACATAAATACAGATATTTATATAAATACACACTTATTTAATAAAATAAAAATGGTATAAATAAAATGATTGTTCAAACTGGCTCAAACTCAACACATGAAACTAAACTCAAGTTTATGCTTGATAACCAAATGAGTTATATTTCAGTGCTCGAGCTTATATTGTTTAAGCTCGACACAATTTATCAAGCTTAAGATTGTTTAAGCTAGAACTCCCCATATGAAGCTCTAACTATCTACAATATAAACTGTAATATGAAAGTCAGTAATATAACATGATTAGACTTTTATTTAATATATTTTTATTTCATATTACTGTTTATATTACAAATTGTTGATGGATAATAGAGTGATTACTTTACGGGGTTTTAGAATCGAACTCATGACCTGAGTTTTCTGTCATTTTTCTCATATCTTTATCTTACCACTAAGATAAGACATCATTGTACATAGTTGATGAATAATAGAGCGACTACTTTACAGGGTTTTAAAATGTTATATTTCTAAATATACCCGATGCCAGCACTGGCATCTTTGCATATAGACGTGATATCTGGAGCTGTGATGGGTGCAGCCAAAGCCAATGGCTTGGAAGTGAGGTTCGTAGCGGTGTAGAGACCACCGAGCCCCACGAGCAGGTTCCTACGGTCTACATTGGGCAGTAGGAGCTTCTGGGCTTCAGGGAGTATGAGTTTCTTGTCGTTTTGGTTATCTGGTGCGTGGTTGCATGAGACTCTGAACCCATGAGTTTGGTTGGTTCGAGTCTTGATGGCTCGATTGGTATTTGTGGATGGAAGACTGGTGAATGTGGAGGTGAGAGGAATTAGGGAGGAAGATGACATGATTTGGTAAGAAAAGAAAGATGTGTGTTTCAAAAGTGAGCATTTTAGGCCCTATTTATCAGGGATTCAAACGTGAGAAACCGGTCAAAAGGACAAAGTAGAGTTACTATCATTGTCCTTTGGGTAATTAGGAGTTCAGGTACCATGGAAAACGTGTTGTAAATTTAAGAATAAATTTAAATAGATATTAATTAAAGGCTGGTGTTATTCTCACACCCATTTTTTTAAAAAATACAATCCTGAGACGGCCTGTACTGTCCAGTACGGCCCGTCTCAGTATTTGGTCAAACAATGCGTCCGACAACCTGTGCCAATGATTGGGAGCAAGACGGTCCGTACTGACCAGGACGGCCCGTCTCATTCATCGTACAGACATTCCGTGCAAGACTGTGCCAATGATTGCGAGCAAGACGGCCCGTACTGGTCAGTACGGCCCGTCTTGCCTTTACAATTCTGACAAAAGGACACTGATTTGACCCAGTACGGGCCGTATAGGCCAGTACGGGCCGTATTGAACATCTTAAAATTTGTATATAAGCTTGAATCGTTTCAACGAACGTGTAACTTTCGAATTCGAATGTATTTCAAGATAATTCATATCTGTAACGATGTCGTTCTGGGATGGGAGTTTTTTCAACTATTCCATGCCAGATTTGAACGAAGAGCCTCCTGTGGAGTATTCATACGGCACGATAGATCTGAATGCTGAACCTAATGCTGATGTCGGTTTTGACAGTCAAGCATCGTATGGGTTCGTGTATGACGACAGTAAACAAAGTAACCCGGAGGAGAGTTATGAAGAAAAGCCGGCGGCTTCAAACGTTAACTGGGAAATCAAAGAGGTAACTTAAATGAAACATAAATGTTGATGATTGTATATTATCGCAATCCATTTACGGTATTTATTATTGTTTTTATATGTCAGGAGTTTATGTCTGAGGAAGCGCTGGTAGGGTGGGTGAAAAGTAGAGCACTAGACAATGGTTACATTGTAGTCAAAAGAAGAACGAAGAAATCAAAGACAACAGGCAGTGTAATCAAAGTCTGGCTCATGTGTGACCGTGGTGGCGAGCACAATAGCATCGCAATCGTTAGACGGTCAGGCAGCAAGAAAATCGGTTGTCCGTTTCAACTGATAGGGTTATACAACAAAGTTCGTGAATCCTGGAAATTACAGGTCGTTAACGACAATCACAATCACGAACCTGCTCAGAATATAGAGGGTCATCCATATGTTAGAAGATTCACTCAGGAGGAAGAAGATCTGGTTGAGAATCTGACCGAGTGACACATGGATCCTCGTAACATACTTGCGAGCATAAAGAAACATAACCCTGCAAATGTATCCGTCTCTAGAGATGTATACAATTTACAGCAGAAGATAAAAAACAAGAAGAAATTCGGTGATACTCCGATGCAGGTCTTGGAAAACGTGCTTCACAGTAAGCAGTACGTTTACTATACCCGGGAGGATCCTGAAACAAACGTCGTGGAAGACATTTTCTTCTGTCATCCAAATCGTATTGTTGGTGGCGTGCATTTCCGCACGTACTGATGATGGACGCGACGTACAAAACGAACCAGTACAGGATGCCATTTATTCAAATTGTTGGCGTGAGTTCCACACACCAGACGTTAAGTATTGCTCACGCGTTCGTAAGCAAAGAGCGTGAGGAAAACTACGTCTGGGTCTTGGAAATGGCTAAAAGTATGTTGAATAAATGTATGGAGCCACGTGTGATCATAACAGATCGAGACCTTGCTGGTTTTGGCCTGGTATGATCAAGACGGCCGTCTTGGACAGACGGCCTGATTTTGTTTGAGACGGGCAACATTGGTATGGGCCGTCCTGGGCTGTACGGGCTGTCTTGGTCAGCTAATTTTTTTAACGTTCGCTCGTTTTTCGTTTTTCAGCTTATACTTGTACTACCAAAATGGATGCTGAGATGCCAGACCAGGAGGACGTCGCCCAGCCGGTGCCGCCGTTAGATTCGGTGACACTCGCGTTATCGCGGCACCAGTGGCTGCAGTTTGAGCCCGAGTCAGCGGTGTTGGCGAGGTGCCGTCGGATTCTTCGGATGAGCATGGGGACGCCCTGTTGTATAGATTGGGGTGTTCTTACAGCTTGCTGGGAGGCGGTGCGTGCTAGAGCCATCCTCAGCGAGGACACGCCGTGGACTCGCTTGTTCGAGATCGCAGAGCTGCCTTCGTATATGCTTATTACTGTGGAGTTTCTATCCACATTTAGATACCGAGCCAACCAGTGTGACAGTTGCGTACGAAGAATTCGGCATTAATGACATGAGCACATTTGGTCGTGCTTGAAATCCACGAGGATTTAGTAACTTTTGTTATTGGGAATTGACAGTATGTGAAAAATGATGAACGTGGGCGAAAACCGCGCGCAAAACGGAGTTCATATGCTCCCGGAATCGCGAAACGAAGTTTAAAACCAAAATGATGACGCAGGTGACGTGGGGCGGTACGCCCCACCCCAACCCTCCAGTTGGGGCGATGCGCCCCGGAACATAAGTCGGCCAAAAGTTGTTAAAGTCATCAGAACACATAGAAACTTGAAAAAAACGCATTTCTTCGACCCTGTTCATCCTCCAGGCGAAATTTCAGCTCCCTAACACCTTCAATCTTCAAATCAAAGCCCCTTAAACATCCGGATCATCCCAGGGATCATATATACAAGTTCTGATCGTCGTTCTAACCGCAGAAATTCGTCAGAACAGGTAACGGTTCGTTTTAACCTTCTAGTTTGATTTTGATTGATTAGATCTTGTTTTTGAACGTAATGAGATAGTTAGGATTGTTGATTATTGCCTAGATGATGGCTAGGATTGATTATAAACGAAGAACACGAAGTTCTAACGGTTAAATCCTTGTTTTGATCCGTTGTAATGCCCGATTTTCATGAAATCATAACTATGATTATAATGGTTTAAACCATTTGATTATGACAATGTAGGTGATTAGTTTGATTAATCTTTGAAATACAAAGGTTAAATCCAAGTGTTTCAAACTAATCATAATCATTAACATACTCATTGGAATCATTATCTGATGTTTGAGATAACAGTCAGATTAGTATGTTAAATCTGGTTATTTCACCTATTCTGATGCTACATTGTGATATTTCATGATATTTGGGTAATCAATAATAAGGATTAATCATTTCTAAGTCATTAAATCATCTAGAAACTGTTTTAGCATTATAATCAACAACATTAACTATCCGGTTAATCAGAGATTATTCTGATTAATCAAGAGTGTCATCAACTTTGAATTAGGAATCTAACGCAATGTAGGTTCCTACATTATCATACATTGTATGATATAACCTTAAATTAATTAATTATATAATTAATATCGAGTTGATGATTTAATAAGCAATGTCTTTGACATTGAACGTTCAGAAGGATCTAATCAGTAAACTAGAACATAAATAACTTATTAAAGATAACTAAATGCAGAATCATCTATATACTATCAGTTTGGTGATACTCTGCTACCTTTATATCATCAGGTGAGTTTCGTACAACCCCTTTTATTTTTAATCTTTTATAAACATCGGGGAAACTCTGCAAACTGTTGTCTGAACATATGATATGCATCAATGATATCTGTGTGATTTCATGTGATATTGTGGGATTTCATGGGATTTTGCCTGTAGACTGAACTCTATCATGGAACTGAAAGTCCTCATTTTTGAACTGTATCTAGTGAACCCATGTGTGGCCGAGCAGAAAACATTGATAGTACTATTGGTTGACACCCCATTAGCTGGGAGGGTTGCATCTCCCCTTGTGTGAATGTTTGTTATCTGTTTCCTTAACTTCTTAATGGTGTGATAGACATTAAGATAATGAGGCACTAAGATATGTACCGACGGGTAATATCTTGAGACAGACTAGACGTCCGAAAGGAACTAGATACAGGTCCCATGGTTATCCGGAACTGAACTTTTGAGAACGTGCTTATCATATCATATTGTTTTAAATTGAACTGTCGATCTCACCAGCTTTGTGCTGACGTTTCAAACTTAAATCTTTTTGCAGGAAGACAGTGACACTCGGTGAGGCAGCACTTCAAACACTAGTAATTAAATAAGTCAGTTGTGTAATGAACTTAGTTGTAAATTATGATACTGATTGTAATGACGAAACCCTGTATTGTAATTATTTTAAGTTAATCTGTGTGCTTATGATATCGGTTCAAGTAAGTCACCCCTCACCTCGGAGACATCACCACTATGCTTCCGCAACCGGTTCGGTGACGTCAGACTAGACACGAGGTGACGAGAGGTGGGGGTGTGACAGGGTGGTATCAGAGCCACAGGTTATAGAGAATTAGGTTGACTTAGAGACCTAGACTATAACCATAGGCTCGAATAGTAACACAGAGAGCACCGAACATTACAATTGAACAAAACTTGTTTCTGAATTAAGCCAGAATAATCAAGTAGTACAAATTACAGTTTTGACTGGCCAGCATAACTGAAGTTTGCAATACTTGTGCGTTCTAGTTTACTTTAATTCAAGCAGAACCTCTATAACTATAAAGACGAATAGTTGTTCTAAGATAGGGAGAAGCATTATATCATATCATGTTCATGTTTATGTTAAATATTGTTATTTAATATTTACTTCATGATACTGATTAGAGATTTTGATTGTACAGCGATGGCCGATCTAGCCGAGCAGTATATTTATCAGAGGTTCCCTTATTTGAGGTTGGATGACACACCTAGCTCTAGTGCAGGATCAGATTCAGGTCCTAGTGAGGCATCATCGGCAGCCTCACAGGCGACCCCTACCGGACCTCATACACCTTCAGACCCCAGACCTGTTACTCCACCACCACCATCACCAGTACTACCACCAGCAGCCCCCATTCTACCTAGTCCACCTCATTCACCTTTAGTTCATATTTCTGCCGAGAGGAGACAGGACTCCTCTCCACGGAGAGTCCCTGAGTGGAATGGGTTGAGGCGGATGCGAGGCCAAGCTCGCAAGACAACGGGGCTACCCCCGAGACGACAGATGGCTCCCCGAGATGAGCCACCGACGATACATGAGGTGGGAGAATCTTCCCATCAAGCAGAATGGAGAGCCCAGTTACAGCAGGTCACTCATGATCTGCAAGGGATACGTCAGGACATACAGCAGCAGAGTGCTAGGATAGATGATACCCGTAGCACTGTTTTAGAGATTTTGAATTCTCACTTGACCATTATAGATCGAGTGAACACATTGGAGGCAGACACACAAGAGTGGAGGATTTCAGTTGAGGAGCGATTGCGTAGGACGTGGGTTCGGAGGATTATTGCTACCTTCTGGCGGCAGGTTGAGTTGTTGAGAGCAGGATTGGCGAGGGTGAGAGAGTCTCTGATTTGGCTTGGGATGGCCAGTTTTGAGACTAAGATGATAGTTTTGGGCGTGATCATGGCGGCAGTGGCTATGGTGTTTTCCTGCTTATCGTACTTTTTACGATAAGCATGTTTATGTAGCTCTTTTTGGGATATCCTATGTATAGACGAATAGGTTGTTAGTGTGTGATGTGGATGGGAAATTTTGATTGTGAAATGGATCCCCGGTAGTTAGTATGGATGAATCGGTTCTGATAGTTCTTGTATTATAACCTTGTGATGTATGAAATTATGGTACTGTAATAATATGGGTGTTTTGTATATCTGTTTGTATAATGAGTGTAACACTTCGATAAATAATCTTGATATATCATTTATTTTTATTTTTATTGTTTTTATGTAAATATATATATATATACACACACATATAACAATAACAAACTCAAAGGTTTATAAAATAAAATTTTATAAATAACAATAATTATAAAGTTATAAAAGTTATTAAAAAGATATAAAAATCTATGTTTCGATAAATAAATTAAAAATTTTAGTTAAAGATTACATAGGTTTTACAAATTGTTTTATAAACTTTTTATTTAAAACCTGGAGGACTAAAACTGACATCAATGAAACTGAAATTTAGAAAGAATACAAGGAAGGACTAAAATTGCCATTACCCATTCTTTTCTTATCTTCTTCCTTACCCATATTTACCCAATGGATACCCATAACCGATCCGTGACCCATCTCGACCCAAAGCACAAATCAATTGATAAAACTCAACAAAATTTAAAATTTAAACTACCCCGAACATCATGGAGTCGATATCTAGCTGTAAGTCATCGTTTAAAAGTCAAATTTTCACGAATTAATCTCCTAAACATTCGTAAACAATCGGTTACTCGAATCCTATATAAACAAGCATAATAATCGAATTAAATCAACCCAAATGCGCATCTAACACCTGCGAAATTTTATGTACACATACACGACTTCCACGAGCTCTCCAGATCGTGAAATCAAGCTATTATAGGCCACGGTCGTTCGTTTCTGAAGCTGTACTCGAAATCACAACAAATCGCAACAAAGGTTAGTGTTCTATACACCATTAGACTCGTTTTTAGATGCCCAACAAAAGCCCCATAGTGGTTCAGTCGATCGGGATCGTATCTGATCGAATTTGGAAACCAAAAGAATTAGGGCTCGCTTTGTTAAACTGAATTGAGGGATAGGAACGCAGTTTGGGTTAAGTTCAATTCAAATGGATTTCTAACGCGAGCAAGTCTCTAGATCAGATGGTTTATGTGAGTGCGTTAAGGCTTGAGCCTCCTGTGGTCGCGGGTTCGAATCTCGGCTGGGCGGGAGGTTTGGGTTTTTGTTTTTAACAGTTTTTTTTATTATTTAACTTTTTATTTAGGAAATATTTTAAAATCTGATTTCACCTAAATTTTTATAAACTTAAAAACTATTAATAAAAATATATGTATATATATATATATTATCCAGGTTAATTAATTTAGTTAAATTAATTATTAATTTATTTCTTTAATTAAATATAAAAAGTTATATTTAGTTTATGTATTATTTATTTAATTACTTATTTCATAGAAAATACATAATTTGTGTAATTATTTTAGTTAATATTATTATAAATTAATATCTTATTATGGTTATTATAGTTAATATTATTATTAATTATTATTACATTATCAAAGATATTAATATTACTAATATTATTGATAGTATAATTGTTATTGTGAACAATTATATTTTTTATTATTATCATAGTGTTAACAAAATTATTATTATTATTATTATTATTATTATTATTATTATTATTATTACTAGTATTAATACAAATATTATTATTATTACAATTATTATTGATATTATTAAAAATATCATTATTACTATTGTTCTTATTATTATTAATATTATTATTATTACTAGTATTATTTTTCACATTACTATTATTAGTATTATTACTTTTATCACTATTATCATTATTAATATAATTATTATTATAGTATTTTTCAACATTAATAAATATTTTAAACTTTAAACAATAAAACGACTTGAAATAATTTTTATAAAATTATATTTATGGATTTGGTTATAAACATATGGAAAACAAATACATTATTAAATTTTATGCAAAGTCATAGTTACATTAGTTGTGTGCGATTGAATTATAGGTTAAGCTAAATCGTGTTGGAAATTATTTGGACTACATATTTGTCGTTTAATTGCAACGACTAGCTCATCACACAAGGTGAGTCTTCATATCCCCTTTTTATGTTTTTATCTTTGGGGTGAAACATGTTTACAACTATTACACTATACTTTAAACTATTAATCATGTGAACTTGGTTTAATGGTCTTGATGTAGTGAACTTTAGTCATGAATTTGCATTGATCATAAACTTAAACTTTCTGGTAAACAATGATAGATCTATTGGCCCGGCCAGACCCACCGTTGTTTGATTTACCCTTCGGGGGAAGCCCGCGGTGATTGTTTGCTACTTCAGCATTGTTAGGAATGCTAAACTTGGTCAAACATTACTTGTTAACATTATCTGATCTGCTTTGACATGCTTTGTTCATTATTCTAGTTCATTATGCTTTGTGTTCACATGTGACAACTATGTATCTATATTATATCAACTATTCTTGGTGTGTGTGCTCTTAAACTTGTGAAGCTCACCAACTTTTAGTTGACCCTTTTATTTTAAACATGTTTCAGGTGGAACTGCAAACTAGACTTGATTGATTATCGTATTAGAGCTTGGACCTAGTTATTTAGTTAGATTTGTTGATTTGTAACTTTTTGTAATGATGTTGGATGTAAGTATTTTACAATTTAGAACCTTGTGCTTTTGAACAATCTACACTTCGTGTACGCCCCGATGATTCCGCCGTTGGTCGGGGTGTTACAGATTGGTATCAGAGCCTTGGTTATAGAGAATTAGGTCGAACATAGTTAAAGACCTAGACTATAACCTAAGATTCCCTTTCATACTTAGTAATAGTACCATTAGAAATTTAAAGAAATTTCTAACTTTTCCCTTACTTTCTTAGCTATGTCTTCGTACTCGGCCGACAAGTCAGCAAGCTTCTCTCGAAATGAATCTGAGGACTTCATAGCAGTACCAGATGAGGAGAGTGACAGACCACCAAGGATACAGACAGATTCAGAAAAAGCTTATTGGGCAGAAGCTGAAGCAATACCTCCTCAGCCTGACATTCCATTTTCTCAACTTCGCTCATCAGATTTCTCCAGACATAACACATCCTACTGGAGTGGTTCAGTACATTGGTCAGCTTTACGTAACTACCATTTCCCATCTTTTTTTGAATACATAGTCGGGGGAGAACAAAAATCTCAGGGGTACAGACCTTTGTCCACCTGGGAGTATAAGATAGAGTTAGAGAAGGAAGAATTAAAATCAGATGCAGAAAGCCCGTACCATCCTCCTGAAGCCTCATCACTTTCCATCAATCCTCCAGAAATTAAACCAAAAGCCTCTAATGCCTCTACAAGTCCTAAAGTTTCTAAACCAAAAGCTTCAAGGCGTCCTACAAGCCCCACCAGTAGCTGTGAAAGCCGGATTGGACCAGAATCTACTACTGCTGAGCCACCACCAAAGATACGTCGCTTAAGTCAAGGCGCACGACTACCTCCACCACGTGAAGGACGTGTTTTTGCTAGGAAGCTTGCTCACACGATTGGATCGTGTTCTTGGGGAACTCACGAGGAGTCTGAGGATTAGCAGACGTTATTGTTCTTTTCTTTCATTTTTATGTACTAGACATCAAGTATGCATACCAAATATGTATGCTTATGTCTACACTTTTGATTAAATGTTCGTTTCCAAAATTCGAAGACATTATTTATTTAAATTCGTAAATGAACAATGCATATATTGATTTACAATAACTATTAACTAATATACGTAACAACTAAATATGTTATAAAATGCATCATCTTAGTGACATATGATCGAGTGAAACTGCAACCTTTATCGCACAACACTTAGCTAAACTAGAGTTAAATCTCTTAACTCTTTCCCTACGTTTTACAAAAGGATCGCCAACACAAAGACTGCTCTTACACTGTTAAGTCTAATTTAATCTTTGAATCTCGTCAATAGTCTTTAGACTCACATTAGTGAGTAGGAAATACATACAATCTGGAAGGGGGAATACCTGTACTTTGGGGAGTTCTGTCTAGGAAAGCATTTCGTATAAATCCAAATCTACCGATGGACCTGTTATGCTTTCCTGGGAACCCTTAGAGTGAGTATGAACCTATAGGCTAAAGTATGTCTTTCTGAAAGCTAATATGGACTTAAACACTTTAATATGTCAAAAAGTGTTCCTTAGGGAATGCAATTTGTGTATTGATTTGAGCTTGAATCCTCATTTGAACTATTAAATCCTTATTTTTGAACTCTTTGAGTTAATTATGATCCTTTTCATTTTAAACTCTTGTAGAATCATGCCTCCTCGTCGCAATGGTGCTAACAACACCAACAATGCCAACAATACGAATGCTAACAACAATGGAAATAACACCACAAACCCCAACTTACAAGAATTGGCGGCTGTCATTACTCAGCAAATGGCAGTAGTCCTACCTGGACTTGTGAACCAGCTCACTCAAGCCAATGGGGTTCAAAACAACAGAAATGGTGCAAACCAAACTTGCACCTTCAAGCATTTCAACTCTTGCCACCCTGCCAAGTTCCTTGGTTCGGAAGGGGCCACTGGGCTGCTTCAATGGTTCGAAAGCATGGAGAGTACCTTTCTTCATTCAAACTGCCCTGAGAACCTTAAGGTCCGTTATGCCACTAGTGTCTTTCAGAAAAGGGCACTTACTTGGTGGAATACTGAGAAACGAACGAAGGGTGCAGAAACTGCAATGGCCTTAACTTGGGATGAGGTCAAACGACTGATGACAGAAGAGTTTTGCCCTCGCAACGAAATCATGAAACTGGAGTCAGAATTCTGGAATCTTAAACAGGATAGTGGGGAAAATTTGGCTTACACGAACCGTCACCACGAACTTAGTTTGTTGGTGCCACACATGGTTACCCCACTTTCTCGTGCTATTGAGAAGTATATTAGTGGCCTACCAATGCAAATCCAAGATACCTGTTATGGGAGCAAACCGGCCACATTGGAAGATGCTATTCGTTTGGCCGCTACCTTAACCGACAATCATGTTAGGAATGGTACCTTAACTAGAAAAGGAGCCAAAAAGGTGGAAGATAAGTCCGCTGTTGATGAACCTTCTAAGGAGGTCAAAGCTGAATCTTCCAATGGTCCAAAGTTCAATAATCGCAAGAGAAAGGCTAACAATTTTGCCATGACAACCTCTGCTATCCCTGCTGTACCTGTGAATTTACAACCTCCACCCAAACAAACCAACAAACCGTATGTGGGGGAGCATCCACTTTGCACTATTTGTGGATACCACCATGCAACAAACCGACCTTGCCGAGTTTGCACCAACTGCAAAAGGTATGGTCATTTTGCAAACTATTGCAGAAATGGACCAATGGTTCAACAAGGTCAGACTGCTCCACAATTGAATCAACCACCTGCTGCACCTGCTACTGCTTTAACCAATGGAAGAGCTTGCTACGAGTGTGGTGACCCTAATCACTTTAGAAACAAATGCCCAAAGCTTGTGGGCAACGATCAAAGGGGTACAAGGGCACAAACTTTTCAACTTAATGTTCAAGCCCCTCAAGTTAACCAAGACATGGAGAACGATACATTGTTGATTAAGGATTGATAGGCTCTAGTGCTATTATGATTCTAAGACTTGAGTTTTATATTTCTTTGCAGTTTGAGGTTTTATTTGGTTGAACAAAACTAGAAGTTAACTATCATTTAATGTTTAAGTGTTTGATGATAATTCTATCAACATTTATTATATTATATTTGTGTGCATTATGAACGTTAGTGATCTTGTATCTACCCAGTTGTGTCAAAAATCAGCAAGTAGGGCAAACATGCAAGGCAAATTTTCGTTACGGGTGCACACGGAACGAGAATTTGCAGTACATGTAAATCCTACGAATGCGAGATATAGGACACAACTGTTGAAAACTTTGGGACGATTAATTTAAACTCAATTGGCTGAAAACTATTAACCATACTTATATGGCCAGCAACAGGTAAACTTGTTTTAAACTTTTATTATGTAAAACATTTTATGTTGTGTCGTGTTGGTAGGTGATTGGTATGCTTTCAAAATATTGTTGGTGTGGTGGGTTGGCTGCGGTATACCCTATATATAAACACCAATAATATTTTGGGAGTAGCACCGAAAACTTGACCAATGCTTGGTTTCATAAATTCGAGTGTGTCAATAAGATAATCATAGACAAAGCTTGTAGTTGACTCAATAAACTCTAGGTGTGTATCCTATAAAAGCCTTAGTCAGTATTCGCATATCGAAACGACTAGAAACGCGGATACGTAACATAATCATCAATAGTAATTCGTGACTAGGAGTTTTGATCTAGTCGCCAGTTGAGGTTTTATATGTGGCATAAGATTTCATTATCCTTTCAAATGATCAGAAATAACAAAACACTCACACTAAGAATCACAACTTAATCCTCGATCATTATCACCCAATTACATAAATTCATGAATACAAACCTTAGATAATTAAAATAACGTCTACTTTAAATAAATAAAAAAAAATAACGTCACTACAGGTTCTGACTGGTAAAAACTATCAAATATTGACAATGTGGTGGGTTGGTGGCTGGGTTCACCCTACACATAAACATTGTAAATAAATGAAAGATTACTCTAGTTAGAATTTTGTAGAAATTAATAAGAAAATTAACTAAAGTAGGAACAAGTATCTTTTCGGGTTACAAAATTCAACAAACATAAATCGTAATAAACAGCTATGAAAACATACATATATAATCAAAATTTTAAAAGAAAAAAAAATATTATAAAACACTTGCACTCAAAAATTTATCTAATTTTTACAGTTTCTTCTTAATTTCGGGACGAAATTTCTAAAAGTAGGGGAGACTGTAACACTTCGATAAATAATCTTGATATATCATTTATTTTTATTTTTATTGTTTTTATGTAAATATATATATATATACACACACATATAACAATAACAAACTCAAAGGTTTATAAAATAAAATTTTATAAATAACAATAATTATAAAGTTATAAAAGTTATTAAAAAGATATAAAAATCTATGTTTCGATAAATAAATTAAAAATTTTAGTTAAAGATTACATAGGTTTTACAAATTGTTTTATAAACTTTTTATTTAAAACCTGGAGGACTAAAACTGACATCAATGAAACTGAAATTTAGAAAGAATACAAGGAAGGACTAAAATTGCCATTACCCATTCTTTTCTTATCTTCTTCCTTACCCATATTTACCCAATGGATACCCATAACCGATCCGTGACCCATCTCGACCCAAAGCACAAATCAATTGATAAAACTCAACAAAATTTAAAATTTAAACTACCCCGAACATCATGGAGTCGATATCTAGCTGTAAGTCATCGTTTAAAAGTCAAATTTTCACGAATTAATCTCCTAAACATTCGTAAACAATCGGTTACTCGAATCCTATATAAACAAGCATAATAATCGAATTAAATCAACCCAAATGCGCATCTAACACCTGCGAAATTTTATGTACACATACACGACTTCCACGAGCTCTCCAGATCGCGAAATCAAGCTATTATAGGCCACGGTCGTTCGTTTCTGAAGCTGTACTCGAAATCACAACAAATCGCAACAAAGGTTAGTGTTCTATACACCATTAGACTCGTTTTTAGATGCCCAACAAAAGCCCCATAGTGGTTCAGTCGATCGGGATCGTATCTGATCGAATTTGGAAACCAAAAGAATTAGGGCTCGCTTTGTTAAACTGAATTGAGGGATAGGAACGCAGTTTGGGTTAAGTTCAATTCAAATGGATTTCTAACGCGAGCAAGTCTCTAGATCAGATGGTTTATGTGAGTGCGTTAAGGCTTGAGCCTCCTGTGGTCGCGGGTTCGAATCTCGGCTGGGCGGGAGGTTTGGGTTTTTGTTTTTAACAGTTTTTTTTATTATTTAACTTTTTATTTAGGAAATATTTTAAAATCTGATTTCACCTAAATTTTTATAAACTTAAAAACTATTAATAAAAATATATGTATATATATATATATATTATCCAGGTTAATTAATTTAGTTAAATTAATTATTAATTTATTTCTTTAATTAAATATAAAAAGTTATATTTAGTTTATGTATTATTTATTTAATTACTTATTTCATAGAAAATACATAATTTGTGTAATTATTTTAGTTAATATTATTATAAATTAATATCTTATTATGGTTATTATAGTTAATATTATTATTAATTATTATTACATTATCAAAGATATTAATATTACTAATATTATTGATAGTATAATTGTTATTGTGAACAATTAATATTTTTATTATTATCATAGTGTTAACAAAATTATTATTATTATTATTATTATTATTATTATTATTATTATTATTATTATTATTATTATTATTACTAGTATTAATACAAATATTATTATTATTACAATTATTATTGATATTATTAAAAATATCATTATTACTATTGTTCTTATTATTATTAATATTATTATTATTACTAGTATTATTTTTCACATTACTATTATTAGTATTATTACTTTTATCACTATTATCATTATTAATATAATTATTATTATAGTATTTTTCAACATTAATAAATATTTTAAACTTTAAACAATAAAACGACTTGAAATAATTTTTATAAAATTATATTTATGGATTTGGTTATAAACATATGGAAAACAAATACATTATTAAATTTTATGCAAAGTCATAGTTACATTAGTTGTGTGCGATTGAATTATAGGTTAAGCTAAATCGTGTTGGAAATTATTTGGACTACATATTTGTCGTTTAATTGCAACGACTAGCTCATCACACAAGGTGAGTCTTCATATCCCCTTTTTATGTTTTTATCTTTGGGGTGAAACATGTTTACAACTATTACACTATACTTTAAACTATTAATCATGTGAACTTGGTTTAATGGTCTTGATGTAGTGAACTTTAGTCATGAATTTGCATTGATCATAAACTTAAACTTTCTGGTAAACAATGATAGATCTATTGGCCCGGCCAGACCCACCGTTGTTTGATTTACCCTTCGGGGGAAGCCCGCGGTGATTGTTTGCTACTTCAGCATTGTTAGGAATGCTAAACTTGGTCAAACATTACTTGTTAACATTATCTGATCTGCTTTGACATGCTTTGTTCATTATTCTAGTTCATTATGCTTTGTGTTCACATGTGACAACTATGTATCTATATTATATCAACTATTCTTGGTGTGTGTGCTCTTAAACTTGTGAAGCTCACCAACTTTTAGTTGACCCTTTTATTTTAAACATGTTTCAGGTGGAACTGCAAACTAGACTTGATTGATTATCGTATTAGAGCTTGGACCTAGTTATTTAGTTAGATTTGTTGATTTGTAACTTTTTGTAATGATGTTGGATGTAAGTATTTTACAATTTAGAACCTTGTGCTTTTGAACAATCTACACTTCGTGTACGCCCCGATGATTCCGCCGTTGGTCGGGGTGTTACAGATTGGTATCAGAGCCTTGGTTATAGAGAATTAGGTCGAACATAGTTAAAGACCTAGACTATAACCTAAGATTCCCTTTCATACTTAGTAATAGTACCATTAGAAATTTAAAGAAATTTCTAACTTTTCCCTTACTTTCTTAGCTATGTCTTCGTACTCGGCCGACAAGTCAGCAAGCTTCTCTCGAAATGAATCTGAGGACTTCATAGCAGTACCAGATGAGGAGAGTGACAGACCACCAAGGATACAGACAGATTCAGAAAAAGCTTATTGGGCAGAAGCTGAAGCAATACCTCCTCAGCCTGACATTCCATTTTCTCAACTTCGCTCATCAGATTTCTCCAGACATAACACATCCTACTGGAGTGGTTCAGTACATTGGTCAGCTTTACGTAACTACCATTTCCCATCTTTTTTTGAATACATAGTCGGGGGAGAACAAAAATCTCAGGGGTACAGACCTTTGTCCACCTGGGAGTATAAGATAGAGTTAGAGAAGGAAGAATTAAAATCAGATGCAGAAAGCCCGTACCATCCTCCTGAAGCCTCATCACTTTCCATCAATCCTCCAGAAATTAAACCAAAAGCCTCTAATGCCTCTACAAGTCCTAAAGTTTCTAAACCAAAAGCTTCAAGGCGTCCTACAAGCCCCACCAGTAGCTGTGAAAGCCGGATTGGACCAGAATCTACTACTGCTGATCCACCACGACAGGGATGTACTTATAAGTATTTTGCTTCCTGTAACCCTCCGAATTTTACTGGCAAGGAAGGAGCGGCTGGTCTTTTAAGGTGAATCGAGGAGATGGAAACTAAGCTCAAAATAAGTCAGTGTTTGGAGGAGCATAAGGTGTCTTATGCTTCCTGTTCTTTGAAAGACTCGGCTTTGACCTGGTGGAATACCCAGGCCAAGACTTTGGGTGCAGCCACAGTTGATTCGATGGGCTGGAATGATTTTAAAACTCTAATTAGATCAGAGTACTGTCCCATCACTGAAATTCAAAAACTCCAGGAGGAATTCTGGAATCACTCGATGATTGGTGCTGACTGCCTTGCTTACACCGATCGTTTTCATGAACTCACTTGTTTACTTCTTGACATGTTTCCTACGGAAGCAGCCTTGATTGAAAAGTACATTAAAAGTTTGATTCCCCAGATCCGGGGAATGGAGACTGCTGCTGAACCTACAACCCTGAAACATACGATTCTTTTGACCACTAAACTTACCAATGAGGCGGTAAGGAGTGGTACTCTGTCTTTGAAATCTCAGACGGCTCATAGTCGTAGTGATGTCGGTACCTCGAACGTGTCAAAAGGTACCAAACGGAAGTGGTTTGGCAAAACCAAGGTGAAGGCTCCGGCTGAGATCAGTCAGAACAAACCAACGGTGAAGAACTATGGTGCAAATGTTCCTGAGAGGAAAACTTACACTGGGCAGGCGCCCAAATGCAATAAGTGTCCACTCCATCACACGGGACCATGTCCTGTTTGTCTGAACTGTAACCGAGTTGGACATTATGCTAAATATTGCAACCTTCCTGCTCAGACACCAAACCAAGCACCACGACAAACCACTCAAACCAACCGGTCATGTTACAAATGTGGAAGCCCTGATCATCTCATATGAAACTGTCCGAACAATAACACCAATCCGGGAACTGAAGCTAGGGGGAGAGCTTTTCAGATTAGTGCGACCGAGGCGAGACATGATGCAAATATTGTTACTGGTACGTTTCTCCTTAATAATCTATACGCATCAGTTTTGTTTGACACAGGAGCGGATAAGAGCTTTATCTCTCCTGAATTTGCATCATTAATTTCATTGCCTACGGTAGATCTAGAAACTCCTTATGTTATTGAACTTGCTAACGGCAAGTTGATCAAAACAAACAATGTTATTCAAGGATGTTCCTTGAATTTGAATGATCATCTTTTCGATATTGATTTACTTCCTATTGAGCTTGGGAGCTTTGATGT
Organism: Mikania micrantha; assembly: GCA_009363875.1. Taxonomy (NCBI): domain Eukaryota; kingdom Viridiplantae; phylum Streptophyta; class Magnoliopsida; order Asterales; family Asteraceae; genus Mikania; species Mikania micrantha. Next base: position 1,666,466 of record CM018696.1, on the reverse strand, counting down.
CGTTGTTGGTATGGACTGGCTTTCTGATAACCAAGCGGAAGTTGTGTGTCAAAACAAGGTGATCCGTATTCCATTACCTAACGGTAATACACTGATAGTTCAAGGAGAACGAGCTGGTAGAAAACTTGGTATCATATCTTGTATGCGAGCTCAGAAGTTCTTAAGGAAAGGCTGTTATGCTTTCCTGGCACATGTGACTGAGTACAATTCTTCACCCAAACAAATCATAGATATCCCAGTAGTCAAGGATTTTCCTGAAGTTTTCCCTGAGGACATATCAGGATTACCCCCAGTGAGACAAGTTGAATTTCGAATCGACTTGATTCCAGGTGCAACACCTGTTGCTAAAGCCCCGTATCGGCTTGCACCATCCGAAATGCAAGAACTTTCAGGTCAATTGCAAGAACTGTTAGACAAAGGTTTTATCAGACCTAGTTTCTCACCCTGGGGAGCACCTATTCTTTTTGTAAAAAAGAAGGATGGTTCATTCAGGATGTGTATTGACTACAGGGAACTCAATAAACTGACAATCAAGAACCGTTATCCACTACCTCGTATCGATGATCTGTTTGATCAACTACAAGGTGCTACTTATTTTTCAAAAATCGATTTAAGATCTGGATATCATCAGTTACGTATTCATGATGATGACATTCCTAAAACTGCTTTCAGAACTCGATACGGACATTACGAATTTCTAGTAATGCCGTTTGGTTTAACAAATGCACCAGCAGTTTTCATGGATCTGATGAATCGAGTATGTAGACCTTATCTGGATAAATTTGTGATTGTGTTTATTGATGACATTCTTATTTATTCCCGAAACCAACAAGAACATGCTCAACACTTGAAATTAATTCTAGAACTTTTGGCACGTGAAAAATTATATGCCAAGTTCTCCAAGTGTGAGTTCTGGTTACGAGAAGTTCAATTTCTTGGTCATGTAGTAAATCAAAACGGTATTCAAGTGGATCCCAGTAAGATTCAGGCGGTGAAACAATGGGAGACACCACGAACCCCGACTGAAATACGCCAATTTTTGGGGTTGGCAGGTTATTATCGCCGGTTTATCAAGAACTTTTCAAAGATAGCCTTGCAACTGACTACATTGACACAGAAAAATCAACCGCTTATATGGAGTTCTCAACAGGAGGAGGCGTTCCAACTGTTGAAACATAAACTCTGTAATGCACCTATATTGGCATTACCGGAAGGTACGAATAACTTCACAGTGTATTGTGATGCTTCACGTCAAGGTCTTGGGTGTGTTCTAATGCAGAAGGATAAGGTAATTGCTTATGCTTCTCGGCAGTTGAAAGTACATGAGAAGAATTATACCACACATGATCTAGAACTTGGTGCAGTAGTGTTTGCACTCAAGATTTGGAGACATTATCTATACGGAACTAGATGTATTATATACACTGATCACAAAAGCCTCCAACACATTCTAGATCAGAAAATGTTGAACATGCGACAGAGGCGATGGGTTGAACTGTTGAACGATTACGACTGTGAGATTCGTTATCACCCAGGCAAAGCAAATGTTGTAGCTGATGCTTTAAGTCGCAAAGAACGAGTCAAGCCTTTACGTGTGAAAGCGTTAGGTATGACTATTCAAACCAGTCTAATTCCTCAAATTAAAGAATCTCAACAACAAGCTTTACAAGCAACGAACTATTCTGCTGAGGGACTGAGAGGATTAGATAAGAAACTCGATACTAAGGCTGATGGACTGTTGTATTTCAAAGACCGAATGTGGATTCCCCTATTCGGTAACTCTCGAACTATTATCTTAGATGAGGCGCATAAATCCAGGTATTCTATTCATCCAGGTGCTGATAAAATGTATAAAGATCTTAAAGACTTTTACTGGTGGCCTGGAATGAAGAAACACATAGCTGAATACGTGGATCGATGTCTAACATGTCTCAAAGTCAAGGCTGAACATCAACGACCTTCTGGGTTATTGCAACAACCTGAGATTCCCATGTGGAAATGGGATCAGATCTCTATGGATTTTAATACTAAATTACCCAGAACATCACGTAATCATGACTCTATATGGGTTATCGTTGATCGCCTTACGAAATCTGCGCATTTCCTACCCATCCGAGAAGATTATTCTATGGATCGACTCGCTAAACTCTATGTTAATGAGATTATATCTCGACATGGAGTACCGATCTCTATCATTTCTGACAGAGATAGTCGATTCATGTCACGATTTTGGCAAACTCTTCAGAATGCTCTGGGCACGCAAATCAATATGAGCACAGCTTATCATCCACAAACTGACGGGCAGACTGAACGAACAAATCAAACTCTTGAAGACATGCTCAGAAGCTGTGTGATTGATTTTGGAGGTAGCTGGGATATTCATCTTCCACTTGTTGAATTCTCATACAATAACAGCTACCATACCAGTATTCAATGCGCTCCATTCGAAGCACTTTATGGACGGAAGTGTAGATCACCTATCTGTTGGTCAGAGGTAGGTGAAAGTCAAATCATCGGCCCAGAATTCATTCAGGAAACAACTGACAAGATCGCACTCATTCAGGAACGAATCAAAGCTGCTCGCGATCGTCAAAAGAGTTACGCTGATAATCGTCGTAGACCACTCGAATTTCAAGTAGGTGATCGAGTAATGTTGAAAGTGTCACCTTGGAAAGGCATTTTCAGATTCGGGAAACGAGGTAAACTTTCGCCAAGATTTGTAGGGCCATTTAAAATTCTTGAACGAATTGGACCAGTAGCCTACAGACTTGAATTACCTCTTGAACTTAGCAACATCCACGATGTTTTTCATGTATCTAATCTAAAGAAATGTTTAACTGATGAATCATTGATCGTACCTCTCGAAGAAATTCATATTGATGAAAAACTTCAGTTCAGTGAAGAGCCAATAGAGGTAATGGATCGAGAAATGAAAGTGCTAAAACGTAGCCGCATACCAATTGTTAAAGTACGGTGGAACTCGCAACGTGGACCCGAATATACGTGGGAACGTGAAGACCAAATGAAAGCAAAGTACCCACATCTATTCTCATAAACAATTGTCTTAATGTAAGTCTTCATTAAATTTCGGGACGAAATTCTTCCAACAAGAGGAGACTGTGACAGTTGCGTACGAAGAATTCGGCATTAATGACGTGAGCACATTTGGTCGTGCTTGAAATCCACGAGGATTTAGTAACTTTTGTTATTGGGAATTGATAGTATGTGAAAAATGATGAACGTGGGCGAAAACCGCGCGCAAAACGGAGTTCGTATGATCCCGGAATCTCGAAACGAAGTTTAAAACCAAAATGATGACGCAGGTGACGTGGGGCGGTACGCCCCACCCCAACCCTCCAGTTGGGGCGATGCGCCCCGGAACATAAGTCAGCCAAAAGTTGTTAAAGTCATCAGAACACATAGAAACTTGAAAAAAACGCATTTCTTCGACCCTGTTCATCCTCCAGGCGAAATTTCAGCTCCCTAACACCTTCAATCTTCAAATCAAAGCCCCTTAAACATCCGGATTATCCCAGGGATCATATATACAAGTTCTGATCGTCGTTCTAACCGCAGAAATTCGTCAGAACAGGTAACGGTTCGTTTTAACCTTCTAGTTTGATTTTGATTGATTAGATCTTGTTTTTGAACGTAATGAGATAGTTAGGATTGTTGATTATTGCCTAGATGATGGCTAGGATTGATTATAAACGAAGAACACGAAGTTCTAACGGTTAAATCCTTGTTTTGATCCGTTGTAATGCCCGATTTTCATGAAATCATAACTATGATTATAATGGTTTAAACCATTTGATTATGACAATGTAGGTGATTAGTTTGATTAATCTTTGAAATACAAAGGTTAAATCCAAGTGTTTCAAACTAATCATAATCATTAACATACTCATTGGAATGATTATCTGATGTTTGAGATAACAGTCAGATTAGTATGTTAAATCTGGTTATTTCACCTATTCTGATGCTACATTGTGATATTTCATGATATTTGGGTAATCAATAATAAGGATTAATCATTTCTAAGTCATTAAATCATCTAGAAACTGTTTTAGCATTATAATCAACAACATTAACTATCTGGTTAATCAGAGATTATTCTGATTAATCAAGAGTGTCATCAACTTTGAATTAGGAATCTAACGCAATGTAGGTTCCTACATTATCATACATTGTATGATATAACCTTAAATTAATTAATTATATAATTAATATCGAGTTGATGATTTAATAAGCAATGTCTTTGACATTGAACGTTTAGAAGGATCTAATCAGTAAACTAGAACATAAATAACTTATTAAAGATAACTAAATGCAGAATCATCTATATACTATCAGTTTGGTGATACTCTGCTACCCTTATATCATCAGGTGAGTTTCGTACAACCCCTTTTATTTTTAATCTTTTATAAACATCGGGGAAACTCTGCAAACTGTTGTCTGAACATATGATATGCATCAATGATATCTGTGTGATTTCATGTGATATTGTGGGATTTCATGGGATTTTGCCTGTAGACTGAACTCTATCATGGAACTGAAAGTCCTCATTTTTGAACTGTATCTAGTGAACCCATGTGTGGCCGAGCAGAAAACATTGATAGTACTATTGGTTGACACCCCATTCGCTGGGAGGGTTGCATCTCCCCTTGTGTGAATGTTTGTTATCTGTTTCCTTAACTTCTTAATGGTGTGATAGACATTAAGATAATGAGGCACTAAGATATGTACCGACGGGTAATATCTTGAGACAGACTAGACGTCCGAAAGGAACTAGATACAGGTCCCATGGTTATCCGGAACTGAACTTTTGAGAACGTGCTTATCATATCATATTGTTTTAAATTGAACTGTCGATCTCACCAGCTTTGTGCTGACGTTTCAAACTTAAATCTTTTTGCAGGAAGACAGTGACACTCGGTGAGGCAGCACTTCAAACACTAGTAATTAAATAAGTCAGTTGTGTAATGAACTTAGTTGTAAATTATGATACTGATTGCAATGACGAAACCCTGTATTGTAATTATTTTAAGTTAATCTGTGTGCTTATGATATCGGTTCAAGTAAGTCACCCCTCACCTCGGAGACATCACCACTATGCTTCCGCAACCGGTTCGGTGACGTCAGACTAGACACGAGGTGACGAGAGGTGGGGGTGTGACAACCAGGCAGCAGTTCGGGAGGAGGATGACGATGAGCTTCCTCCAGATATCGAGTTCTCCTTATGCGGCCAGCACTTCGAGATGTCAATCGAGCGGTTCGCCGTGCACTTAAGCATCTATTTCGAGCCGGAGACCGTTCGTGACGACTTCGCACAGGGGTTGACGCAGGGGGAGGAGGGGGTTATGAGGGCCTGGTGGCCCAGATATCCGATACACCGTTCACCGGCCATCGAGTACGGGCCACGATGATCAGAGATCCTCTGATCCGTTACATCCACCGCTGCATCGTGACGACCATTTCAGGTCGCGGTCAGAGCCAGGAGTGGGTGACGACGACATATCTGTTTTATCTGCACTCACTCATTGCTGGCAAGCCGTGCAACCTGGCACGGTGTTTTGCGATGTACTACGCCTCCTTCTACCACCGACAGGAGCGCGGTACATTGTGGGGTGGCGCCTTTGTCACCCACATCGCTCGCAGCAGAGGCATGGTTGACATGCTTGATGATCTGCCGGCGATCGAGCCTCGTAAGCTCGATTGGCGGACGATCATTAGCATGAAACTTGCCGCCGACATCCCGGGTCTGGGATTGCAGTTGATTGGGCAGGACGGCCGACCGTTTCAGCCCGCCCAGATCGTCATCATGTCGGATCAGCATCAACAGCAGCAGGAGCAGGAGCAGGACGGTGGCCAGATGCCGGAGCCCGAGCCGATTCGGGCGGAGCCGGTTCATTTACCACCGCGCGAGGAGGAGCCTCCGCAGCATCCACCGCACGTTTACCGTGCGGTGCGCCTGACCGAGCCACTCGAGGCATTGTTGCACCAGATTGCCGCCCGGTGCGATGAGACGGCTCAGCAGATGGCTGAGTCCGATCGTCGTCGAGCCGCCTCGGAGGCACGCGTCGAGCGACGGATCGATCGTTACGAGGATTTGGTCCAGTGGACGGTCGCGTCAGAGCATGCGCGACGGGACGGGTCACAACCTCCACCGTTCCCAGAGCCACGCGTCTACGCAGACGACGGATCGGACGCTGGACCATCCGGATCGTAGTTACTTCTATATTTTTGTATTTTGTTTCCTTGTATATAAAACCGTACAGTGTATATACGTATGTTTCTTTCTGCATTTGTATTGTTTCTGTTTGTGTTGTTTAATATTTGCGCGACAAACTTTATATCGTTTAAATTATTTAAATTAACGTAAACAAACTAATTATAAAATGAAATATTTAGTTAAAACGACATTTGATGTTTAATTAACATAATAGCCGTGTATCGTTCAAATAAGTTACATAATAAACATATATCGTTAAAAATTAAATTTAATTACGTAATTTAAGTTTAAATAAAATAAATAACTCATATCGTTCAAACAATTCACGTATTAAACGTAGATCGTTAAAAATTATTTAAAAACGCAATTTAAGCTTAAATAAAATAAATTAATTCAAGGCGGCCCGTACTGGTCAGTACGGCCCGCCTTGAGTTACAAAACTGGTTGACACCCAAAATGGCTTGAAAAAATAAGCTTGGTTCAAGACGGGCCGTACTGGCCAGTACGGCCCGTCCCACAGAATGTTTCACTGATTCCAAGGAATCCAATGAAATGTTTGTCTGTACTCAAGACCTGTATGACCCGTCTTGAACCGAAGGGGTGTAAAAATATAAAAGTGGGGTGTCCAAATAAAAGGGCCCTAATTAAATTATATGTTTGATTATATCTTACTATTTTAACAAACAAACATCTTCAATTGCCACAAAGTAGACCATTTTATAAAACCACGTAAAACCTACGTAACAAAACGTAAAAAAATATTTGGTTGGCGCTTTTTTGGTTTTTTTTTTATAAAAATTTGCCCAATAATGTTACAAACCAGTAAAAATAATTAAAAAAAACGTTGTTTTTACATTATTTTTGCATAGTTTTCACGGTTTTCTCATTGAGATGTGGTTTTCAAAATAACCATACCCTATATATATATAAAGGTTTCTCATTGACTTTACTTTTAATATGTTTTATAATATTAATATGTTCTTGAGACCATGATTCTGGATTATTTTTTAATCTATTATATAAGGGTTTACATATAATTCCTAAATCTTTGAAAAAATCATGAATATAATTTAGACATCCTAAAAATTTTTGTAATTGTTTTTTATCTTTTATCTCATCAGGAAATTTATTAGTAAATTCTAAACTTATATTAATAGGTATTGTGACAATTGTGAATGAGAATTATGTCATCAATGATGTGATTACATTTAGTCGTTCTAAAAATCCACGTTGATTTAATGGTTGTAATTATTACAGATCGATAGTACGCGAGAAATGATGAACGTGGGCGAAAACCGTGTGCAAAACGGAGTCCTCGATTGCCCGGAATCGAAAAACGAAGAAAAATTTCTAAGTATTGAACGATTGGACCCATCGCGGTACGCGAAGCCATTTTGGCTTCTGGTCGCGGTACGCGACGGGTGTGGCGGTGGAGAAAGTTGATCTTCTTCATCAGATTGCATGCAAGACTTTTATTGATTTTATCACTTCGAACTTTAAACTCTTCCAAACGAAAACACACACACATCTATCATCTGATCACCATTTTCAAGCCCTCGGAACGCAAGGATTGCATCAGGGATTATATCTACAAGTATTGATCGTTGTTTTGAAGTCAGATATCCGTCTGATTTGGTAATGGTTCATTTTAACCTTCTAGTTTGATAATGATTGATTATATCTTGATTTTGAACGTAATGACATAGTTAGGATTGTTGATTATTGCCTAGATGATGGCTAGAGTTGATTATAAACAAAGAACATGATGTTTTAACGGTTAAATCCTTGTTTTGATCCGTTGTAATGCCCGGTTTGCATGAAATCATACCCATGATTATAATGGTTTAAACCATTTGATTATGACAATGTAGGTGATTAGTTTGTTTAATCTTTGAAATGCAAAGGTTAAATCCAAGTGTTTCAAACTAATCACAATCATTAACATACTCATTGGAACGATTATCTGATGCTTATGATAACAGTCAGATTAGTATGTTAAACATGGTTATTAAACCTATACTAATGCTACATTGTGAAATTTCATGATATTTGGGTAATCAATAACAAGGATTGATCATTCCTAAGCCATTAAATTATCTAGAACATTGATAGTACTATTGGCTGACAACTCATTTGCCGGAAGTTTGCAACTCCCCTTGGTGTAAATGTTTGTTATATGTTTCCAAAACTTCTTAATGTAGTGATAAACATTAAGACCACGAGGCACCAAGATATTTACCGACGGCTAGTATCTTTATAGAACAAGAACAAAACGTCCGAAAGGAACTAGATCCAGGTCCCATGGTTATATGGAATTGAACATTTTGAGAACTGATAATTACATATCATATCATATTGTGGAACTTGAACTCTATGATCTCACCAGCTTTGTGCTGATGTTTTAAACTTAAACCTTTTGCAGGTAGACAGTGACCCTCGGGCAAGGAACACGTTGAACACTTGTAATTAAATAACTAGGTTTGTGTAATAAGTTGTTAATAAACTGTAAGGTTGGTTGTGATAACAGAAACCCTTGTAATGTATTTCTTTTAAGTTAATTTGTGTGCAATGATATTGGTTCAAGTAAGTCACACCTCATCTCTGAGACATCACCACTATGCTTCCGCAAACATATCAAGATGACGTATAACATCATCTCAGGTGACGAGAGGTGGGGGTGTGACAGGTATAATAGTTTCTTGTTTAATATTATGACCCAAAAATCTAATTTCTGTTTTAAATAAATTAATTTTGGTAGGAGAAACTACTAATCCATTTTTATGAATAATATCATAAAATATATTTAAATGTTTAAAATGTTGTTCTAAAGAATTAGAGTATATTAAAACATCATCAATATAAACTATAGAAAAATTTCCAATAGGAATAATTATATCATTCATAATATTTTGGAATTCGGATGGAACATTTTTTAACCCAAAGGGCATAACATTCCATTCATAATGTCCAAATGAAACATTAAAACCTGTTTTATATTTATCTTTTTCAGAGATTTGAATTTGCCAAAACCCTGATTTCATATCAAATTTTGAAAATACTTTAGCTTCATATATCTTTTTTAATAAATCTCTTTTATTAGGGATAGGGTATCTAATTCATTCTAAAACTTTATTTAAAGGTTTATAATTTATAACCAATGTAGGAGAGCCTCTTTCTATTTCGGCACTATTATTAACATAAAATGCTGAACATGACCATGGAGATTTAGAAGGTCTAATTAATTTTTTATCTAATAATTCTTTTATTTCTTTTTTACAATGTTCTTCTAATTCTTGATTCATATGTATAAATTTAGATTTTGTTGGTATATCTTTTTTATTAAAATCTTTTATATATGGTAAATTGACTATATGTTGTTTCCTTTGCCAAAAAACATTAGGTATATTAGAACATACGTTTTTTAAAAACTTATTTTCAATACTTTTAATTTTAGTTATAATATTTGTATCATTTAATTGTTCTTTTATTCTTTCATTTTTTATTTCATTTATTAAAAACTCTTTTTGTTTTTCTTTTAAATTAACCATATTTATTTGTTTTGTTAATACTGGTTAAGAAAATTCAAATATAATTTCTTTATTTAGAATTTTTGTACTTATTCCATCACTATTTATTGTAAATGGATATAATTGAGTTATAAAAGGTATTCCTAATATAATTTGTGATGTTAAATTTTTTACTAATATAAATTGAGTTTTAAAACAATAATTTTCTTTACATATATGTACATTTGATAATTTATAATTAATTATAAGCCTTGAACCACTAGCCGTTGATAATCTATAAGAAGTTTTTTCATAATATTTTGTAGGTATAATACCTTCTTGAATACAATTCATATCAGCCCCACTATCAATTAGAGCTGTTAATGTAATTCTAAATTCATTATTAACAATTATGTTTAATTTAGTATACCATTTCTGATAATTTAATTCTTTTATCATATTAATTTCATTGGTTTCGTTGATTATTATACAAGTATTGCTTTCTTTTTCTCTTCCCTTTTCTATATTTTTGATTTGTATTTTAATCATATTAATATCTTGTTTTATATTTTTTTAATTCTTCTTGTAACTCTTGCATTGTTATTGGTTTTTCAATTTTCTTAAATTTTTTAAAAACATCTTCTAAATTATATATTTCAGTATCTTTTTCTATTGTTAATTTTTTATTAAAATTTTCTTTTAATTTATCTAGATATAAGTTTCTTAAATTTATATCATCAGTTTCTTCTAATAATTTTGAAAATATTGTAACCTCTTCATCATTTATCATATTTATAGATCCAATATTACATATACAAGGACCAGTACATTCACATCCTTCTTCACTAGTATTATTTTCATTACTACTAGAGATATAATTTAAATCATTATTATTATAATCTGAAAATTCCTCATCACTAATTTTAGTATCTAATATCTTATTTATTTGTCCTTTTAACTCATCTGATAAATTTAATTATTTAATTTTTCTTTTTGAATAACAATTTTTTGAGGTATGCTCTCTTTTTCCACAAGTATAACAAGTTATTACATTTCTTTTTTTATAAGTTTTTTGTTTCTTATCTTTTTTATAATATTTTTGATCTTCATATTTAACCTTTTTATTTTTATTATAATTTTTTCTAAAATTTTTTCTTTCTATATAACTATTTTTTCTTTTAGAGGTACTTGGTAATTTTATATTTTCAAAGCAATATTGTTCACAAAAATTTCCTAATTCATTTCTACTGCTTATACCATCTCTTTTCATTTTTTGTTTTAATTTTAAATCATTACCTATTTTTAAACCTTCTTGATTTATATAATTTATTATTTGTCCATATGATAAATCATCATATGGTATATTATTATTATTTTCTCTTTTAATATTTTCTCTAATTTTTTCAGCAAATAATTTTGGTAATCCTGCTATAAATCTTTCTTTCCAATATGATTGTCTACAATCATTTCTTGTCATGACTTTAGATATAAAAACATCTTTATACCATCTAAAATCTTGTAATTTTCTATATGTTAAATTTAGTAAAATTAAAGAATTTCTTTCTTGATAATCTGAAGGATTTTCTATAAAATTTTTTATAATAGCGAATATAAGTGTATTTATTATATCTGTTTCTTCAGTTTGAACCTGTATACCATTTTCTATTTTTATCTTCTTTGCATTTACTATATATTGTTTATCAGAATCTGTTATATAATTATCCCACCATCCTTTTAAATTTCCAGTAAAACTAGAAACAATCATTTTAAGAATTTGAGTTTCATTATTTCCATTTTGTTTATAAGAATTAGATGCCATAGTCATTTCCTGTAATATATTTAGAATTTGATATTCAAATTGACCATCTATATTCCATTCATATAATGCTTTTCCATCATATGAAATATAAGTTCTAGTATTAATTTCTTCAAATTGTAAATCTGGGAGAGTTGGTCTAGGGTACCAATTCCTTGTATCTGGTCGTGGAGTATAAGTATTATATGTATTTCCTTTTAATTTATTTACAGTTTCCAATTTAATATTATTAAATTGAAATTCTAGTTCATCATAAGAGGAATCTGTATCATCTGTATCTCTTATCGTATTTAGACTTAAATTTTTTAATTTTTCTAAAGTTTCTAATTGTTCTTTCATTAAATTTAATGCTTTTTCTTTCTTATTAAGAATAATAGAGGTATCTATAGTAAAAGGTTTAAATATATGATTTTCTATCATTATTCCTTTACCTTTATCTTTCTTATCATTTTCTTTATTAATCTCTATTCTTTCTAATTGTTCTCCTATTGTATTCAATTTTTCATTTGTATAATTATTTTGAAAAATAATTGTATTTAAAGTTTTAGCTTCATCTTCATAAGTTTTTGATAATGGTTTTCCTATATATTCTTCTTTATCTTTTATAATTTTTATATCTTCATGAGGTGGATGAATACTTATTAATTCTTCATTATTTTTTATTGTTATATAATTTTTTGTAATTTTATTATTAACTGATATTTGCTCAATTGTAGGATATTTAATATTATTCTTTTTACAATATATAGGTAACCAAGTAAAAAATGTGATATTTTCATTATTTTCTATTATATATTCTTCCCATTCTTTTCTATGTAATAATCTAGAATCTTGATCAAAATTTTTATGATACAATTTTAAATTTTCTATATTATATTTATTTAATATTTCACATCTTAAAAAACTTAACATTTTTAATCCATTTTAGCAAGTATATATTGATATTTCTTTGTGAATTATTTTTAATATTCTAATTTGATATGTTATTTCTTCTCCTAAATATATTTGTCGATCTGTATAATAATATAATTTATTTACTTCTTCTATTATATTATTATCTAATCTATCTTTATTAAAATAATTATTTATTTTTATTAATGATTTTGAAGTTTTTCTAAATTTTTTATACATTCCTTATTTAAGGATTTATAATATCTCATTATAGGAGTTCTTATTTGCATTTTTGTATCGCTCATATTTAACGAGTATATTTTGTTATTTATATAGAACAAATTTTTATAAGCTCTATTGTAATTTTTATTTTATCTTCCAAAAAATATTTAAAATTCATATGATGATATTTTTATATATTAGAATTATATTTATTTTTGTTTAAATAATCTTTTACTTCTTCTAATTCTTTATAATAAAATTCTAATTTATTATAATATTCTTTTAACGATGATTTATAAAACTGTACCTGAGGATTTTTAATTTGAATTCTAGTGTCACTCATTATAATGATTCATAATTTTCCATATCAGATTTAGTTGGTGTATATGATTTATTATCACTTTCATCTTCATATAAATTCCTAGGTATAGAATTTGAAAAATCTATTCCTGATAATTTCATAGATTGTGATCTTCTAATAATACTTTCTTGTAAACTATTTATACTACTACTTGATATAGAATGTCTTGGAATATAATTATTAAAAGTTATTTCTATAGATCCATCAGATTTCTCTATTATACTTGATGTTTGATTTTCTGTATCTATAGGTTTTGGTGGATTTATATCTTGTAAATTCCATGATAATGATTGTGTAATTTCATTCTATTTTAATCTTTTTGGAGTTATAACTTTAGCGTGCATAGTATTTGCTTCAAATAATATAGTTTCATCTCTTGGAGATGATAATCTAGTTTTAGGTTCTATAGTTGTAGTCATAGTTTTATAATAAACTCTATATATTACTACTACAGCATTTGTCTTTTCTTTAAACTCTAAATTTCTTGTTTTAATTGTTAAAGTTAAAGTATCAAGAATATTTGGATCAAATAATCCTATAGAAAAGTTATGATAACAATTAAAATATATAGGACCATTAGATATATTTGATTCAGCCATTGCTAATAATGAGTTATTAAAGTTAGTATGCCTAGCATCTCTTAATATAAGTAATACAGGAGCATCTATTCCTAATCTGAACATAGGTTTTATTGCTACCTGAACTAATCCTATATGTAGAAATTTATAATTTTTTCTATGTCTTAATATAGCTTCTTTAGTTAATAATTGTAGATTTTGATGTTCTTTGTTTATAGGTATAGTTTGTTCAGTTGTTTTAATTGAATAATCTTGTAAGAAATCAAAAGTTCCTATTTTATATATAGTATTTACATTTTGTTTTGGTATATTCCAATTTAATAAATTTATTTCAATTTGAGAAATACTAATTTCTAAAGAATTCATATTATTATTTAAATCTTCATCCTGATCATTAGCAGAAGTATTTGAGCTGTGATTTCTCAAGTGATAAAAGGACTGGTTATCTGTTTATAATTATTTGCAACTGTTATAATGAAAAATTTTATTGAAAAAACAAAATCATATTTTGAAAATTTAAATTTATGTTGTGTTGGCAAGTCCTGTCGGCCAGTCGGTTGGTTTAGCGTAAGGCTCCAAGAGAGAGCAGCCGGACCACGACTAGGGTATTGGGGATGTTCCCTTAGTGTGTGTGTGTGTGTATATATATATATATATAGGGTGAGGTTAATGTACAAAATGCTAGTTTTGTAAAAAGTGTAAAACCCAAAGTGTTATTATAATATTTAACAGTTCCTTCTTCATAATAGCACTTTGTTATTTATAATACCACTTTACTTTTTACTCTTTTTACAAATCTATCAATTTGTATTTGATCCTAACACTATATATATATATATATATATAGGGAAGGGTATAAAAAATAACCCTCATCTTTTGCTACAACTACATAACCCATTTAAACCAATCATAAACTTACACATAAGCATTACATTAAAATATTAAAAAGGGCATCATAGTCATTTTACCCCTTATAAGTTTCCCCCCTCTTTTTTAAACATTAATAACTTTTTTATAATATATTATTTTTTTAAAAAAATTGCACCATTATATTCGTCTCATTTTTCTCTTTAATTCTGTTATAGTCTCGACTAATTTTTTTTACTTTTTTTAAATGTCCTATATTTACATCATTGTAACGAGGTTAAATATAACAAATTTATTTGATTTTTTTTAAAAATGATAAATTACAGTGATGTAATTTTCGTTTACGTAATTTATCGTGATGTAATTTACATTGACGTAATTTATCGTGATGTAATTTACATTGAGGTAAAATTCGGTTTCGGTTTTTTCGGTGAATTTGGTTTAAATTACAGTGATATAATTTAAATTGACAACAAATTAGTTTAAATTTTTTTCGAACAATGATAAATTACATTACTATAATTATCATTGTGAGAGAAAAAAATCAAAATAATGTGTTCTATTACATCACTGTAATTTATCATTGTAATTATCATTGACGTAAAATTCGTTTTCGGTTTTTTTCGGTGAATTTGGTTTAAATTACAGTGATGTAATTTACATTGACAACAAATTAGTTTAAATTTTTTTCGAACAATGATAAATTACATCACTATAATTATCATTGTGAGAGAAAAAAAATCAAAATAATGTGTTCTATTTACATCACTATAATTTATCATTGTAATTATCATTGTTAGAGAAAAAAAATAAAATAATGTGTTACGTCACCGTTAATTATGTCATTGTAAATTACTTCATTTTGTGTTACATTACTTCATTTTTTGTTACATTACTGTAATTTACCATTGTTAGAAAAAATTTCTAATTAATTTGCTATCTTTAAGCTCGTTACAATGATGTAAATACATGACATCAAAAAAAAAAAAATAGTCGAGACTATAACGAAATTAAAGAGAAAAATGAGACGAGTATAATGGTGCAATTTTTTTTAAAAAATAATATAGTATAAAAAAGTTATGAATGTTTAAAAAAAATGGGGTAAACTTTACTTAAATAACAAATGTCTTAAATGCCCTTTATATTAAAAAAAAAAAAAAGAATCTGACACGTGTCACCATCCTATACACTTACATTTTTAAAGCAACCATTGGATGATGGTTAATGGGTTGTAACAAAAGATGAGGGTTATCAAAAATTCCATGCCATGCCCTATATATATATATATATATATATATATATATATATATATATATATATATATATATATATATATATAGGGAAAGGATCTAATGGTAACCCATTGTAATTGAGATAACTGAATAACTCAATCCTAAGTGATTAAAATCTCATAAGATGCTGATCTAAGGGACCACATTAATTTAACATATTTAATTAAGGTAATTGAAGACTGATGATTACAAAAGGGCAAATGGGTCTTTTGGCTAGTTGCATCTTTCTGACAGTTTATCACATCGAAGGAAAATAAAAGAGGATTCAAATCTTTAAAGAAAACTATTAAACCTTCAAATGATTCTCTTTAAAATTATAATCACCACATGAAGAAACTGCAAATCGAAGGTGTATTTGAAGATTTTTGCTCACGAACCGTTCCTTTCAAGACGTATCTTTGTAATCAATCAATCTTCGATTAAAGGTAATAACCCATGCAATATGATCGTTGAATAACCTAATGTATACAATCAACGATCTTAGCTTTGATCGGTCGAATACCCTGATGTATACAATCGTCTCAGTAAATTATCATCAAGGCGATTAACCAACTGAAGCATGTTGCTCTCTGACGAAGCATTCCATGGATTACATAAAAAACAACAACTGAAAGGTAATCATCCATGAAATTTTTTACCATCATATGACCTGCATAGCTTTGTAAGCAATCAACGAACATACCAAACATGATATTCTAATTGAGACTGTATTATGATCAAGATGTTGCTTTTGTTTTGCCTTTCTAGGGTTTGATGGTTTTGAAATTTGGGGATTTCAATGTTTTTCTTATTTTCCAGATTTGGTACTGATATTAGACCCTAAAAATCTAATATAACCATCATTTTTTATCCAATTTCAGATGAATTGATTAATTTAAGTGACAAACAGATCTGAGGAGCAGGAAGAGAACTATTACACTTGTACCAGGAAGCATTATACTAGTACACTGCTATCAAATGGTTTAAACTAGTTGTACAGAGAAAGTATTTCACTTGTACCTTCATAAGGTAATGTAATTTTATTTTTAAAGCATGATGATGCATTTTTTTTTCATTTGCAACAATATATATATTTTTTTTCATTTGCTACAATGTAAACATTTCTGTAAAGAAACTAAGATGATCCATCATCACATCAATTTAAAAGCCTGAATGTTGAAAAGTGGTGAGTCAAGCAGTTGAGTCACATTACTGTAGTTGCAACTATTTAATTTTTATAATTTGATCTAATTGATTCAATGTTAATAAGTGGTGAGTCAAGCGGTTAGAGATTTGTTTTGTTACATCAATGTAATTTATGTTTGTTATACCAACGTAAATGTTTGGTTAGAAATTTATTATTTGTTAAAGCATTGTAATAACCAGATGCTATGATTGATGTTTAGATTTCTTGTTGATTATATGATTATTACCAATTTAGGACATACAACTTCAACAATATTTACACATTTAGTTATTCAGTTTGGTTATATAACACGTTAAACATTGTTTTGAATTGGTCATTCATTTTTTTAATGTATTTTGATTTAATTTTATAAGCCCAAATGATCGTCTTCAAATATTCAAGTATTTATCACTCAACAAAGCTAAACATGAATACCAGGTACCATGTATCTGTCAACAATGTAAAGAACAATTACATCAAAGTAGCATTTTTTTTGTTTAATGTTAAGTTTTATTTCATCATTTTGATTCATAATATTTTTTTTGTTACTATTTTTTGTAGGTACTCACAATAGTTTACTATATCAAACCCCCAATGGTTGGTGCCTAATGGTACTAAAAAAGAGGAATACGTACAAGAAAATATGATGATTTCTTTGATAATCACATTCGGATGGAGGATTCGCCGAAGCCAATATTTATCCTTATTACGTGTATTTTATGGTACATTGGTAGTATTTTTCGAAGTTAGTGAATGTTATATTGTTATAAATGGCAAAAAAATCAAAATTTTGTTAGTTTAGACATGTTTGCCCTTTTGTAAGTAACATAGTTACACTAATGTAATTCTAATGTTTGCACTAATGTAGGTAGCAAGTTTACATCTAAATTTTAATCACGAGTGAAGCTTGAGATTCCTATTTGCGATGGATTAACAAAAAATAAAAGAAAAATTAATATGTCAATAATTACATCAATGTAAAGAACAATTACGTTAGTGTAACGAAGATGATCTAAGTGTCAATCTCACAACTAATATATAATAAATAACGGAATTCACCAATAACATATTATTGTTTTGTAATTTCTTTAATGATTATACACATTACATCAATGTAATGGAATATTACATACATATTAGAGCAATGTAATTACCAGGCTTTGCTGCCCTGTAAGATTGTCTCCACACATGTACACTAATGTAAACAATATGCTCACACTAATGTAAATGGCATGTTTACACTAATGTAGGTAATATTCTTACACTAATAATGTAATTAATATGCTTACACTAATGTGTGTAATATGCTTACACTAATGTAAGTGGTTTCAAGAAAACATTTGAATGTGGTTTCAATAAGGGGATTAAAATTTTGTAATGTATGTAATATTAGTGTAATATGCTTACACTAATGTATGGAAAATTTGTTGATTCAACATCCAATAACTTTTGCTTTTTTACTTTGCTTGACAATTATCGATCACATATGTAATATTAGTGTAATATGCTTACACTAATGTATGTAATATGTTTACACTAACGGAATTCACCAATAACATATTATTGTTTTGTAATTTCTTTAATGATCAGAGCCCCGTAATCCTTGTTTATGGGGGCATGTTGCAAGTATATTATACACATTACATCAATGTAATGGAATATTACATACATATTAAAGCAATGTAATTACCAGGCTTTGCTACCCTGTAAGATTGTCTCCACACATGTACACTAATGTAATTTATGTTTTGTTATACTAACGTAAGTTTTTGGTTATAAATTTATTATTTGTTGAAGCATTGTAATAACCAGAATCTACGATTGATGTTTAGATTGCTTGTTGCTTATATGATTATTACCAATTTTAAGACATACAACTTCAACAATATTTACACATTTAGTTTTGAGTTTGGTTACATAACACGTTAAACATTGTTTTGACTTGGTCACTCATGTTTGTCTAATGTATTTTGATTTATTTTTAGAAGCCCAAATAATTGACTTCAAATATTCAACCGTTTATTACTCAACAAAGGTAAACATGAATACCAGGTATCTGTCAACAATGTATAGAACAGTTACATCTATTTTTTCGGTTTAATGTTAAGTTTTATTTTATCATTTTGATTCATAATATTTATTTGTTACTATTTTTTGTAGATAGCCACAATAGTTTACTATATCAAATCCCCAAAGATACCAGGTATTGGTGTCTAATGGTGCTAAAAAGAGGAACACGTACAAGAAAATCTAATGATTTTTTTGACAATCACATTTGGATGGAGGATTCGTCGAAGCCAATATTTTTCCTTATTCCGATGTTATACATTATTCCGATAGTGTGGACTTTTTTTCTAGTTTTTCCAATGATTTAGTTTCAAAGATGTAACTAGTAGTAATGAGTATATGCACATTTGTTTAATGTTAAGTTTTATTTCATCACTTTGATTCAAAATATTTTTTTGTTACTATTTTTTGTAGGTAGTCACGACAATTTACTATATCAAACCCATAATTGTAAGATTATTTCTACACATGTACTTTATGGTAGGCTGGTAGTATTTTTCGTTGTTAGCGAATGTTATATTGTAATAGATGGCAAAAAAAATCAAAATTTTGTTAGTTAAGACATGTTTACAATAATTAAAGTAACATAGTTACACTAATGTAATTCGAATGTTTACACTAATGTAGGTATCAAGTTTACATGTAAATTTTAATCACGAGTGAAACTTGAGATTCCTATTTGCGGTGGATTAACAAAAAATAACAGAAAATGCAATATGTCAATAATTACATCAATGTAAAAAACAATTACGTTAGTGTAACGAAGATGATCTATGTGTCAACCTCACACTTAATAATAATAAACAACGGACAATAACATACTACTGTTTTGTCATTTTTTAATGATCAGAGCCTCATAATCTTTGTTTGTGTGCATGTTGTAAGTATATTATACACATTACATCGATGTAATGGAATATTACATACATATTAGAGTAATGTAATTACCAGGCTTTGTTGTCCTGTAAGATTGTCTCCATACATGTACACTAATGTAAGTGGCATGTCCACTAATGCAAGTAATATGCTTAAAATAATGTAAGTGGAACGTTTACACTAATGTATGTAATATGCTTACACTAATGTAAGTGGTTTCAAGAAAAATTTAAATGTGGTTTCAAGAAGGGGATTAAAAGTTTGTAATGTATGTAATATTAGTGTAATATGCTTACACTAATGTATGTAATATGTTTACACTAATATATGCAAAATTTTGATTGAGAAATGGTTAAAACTAATATAGTTCCAGTAAACAAGATTTACTTACATCAACGTAAGTGACCTAAAAGAACATGTTGTTTACCTAAATACAAGACACTTAAAACAATGACGTAAAGAACATTTTGTTTACATCGATTGAGACGCCCCATTCCCCGGGAGTCTCTCGGTTGGTTAACATCAATAGCATAGCTCTTAAACCGTAGAATAATATTATATTATAACAGCGGAAATCGTTACATAATATTTAATCTTAACAGGAATGCCAGTTCTTGAATAGGTAGTCCTCATGCCATGCCACGAGCCATCCTATCTCCATCATAACCTGCTTAACCTGACATGCATGCTAAAACAAGTCAGCTTTCGCTGGTGAGTTCTGTGTTAACTTTTCATAAAAATCTTTTCTTATTCATATCTTTATATAACACAACATAAGTCATAACATACATTGCATCATAACTTACTGCTGACCGAAGTCAACAGTCTCAGTCATACTAAACATAAAACATTAGCCTTCACTATTGACCCAAGTCAACAGTTTCAAAACTTATATAATATAACATAATTCACAGGTATAACATACCTGACCTGACATCATAACATCAATACATTTCATACCCATTATCATAACATCAATCATATTGGACAGAAAACTTAGCCTCAACTGTTGACCCGAAGTCAACAGGCTTGTGCAGCACAAGACACCTCAACTGACGACCCGAAGTCGACAGGCTTGTATAAATACAAGACACCTCAACTGCCAACCCGAAGTTGACAGGCTCATACATGTATAAGACTTCCTCAACTGGCGACACATAGTCGACAGGCCTGTTCTTTCACAGGACTTCTGCCTGTTCTTTCACAGGACTTCTGCCTGTTCTTTCACAGGACTTTTTAAACCATCAACCGAAATTGACGGCTCATACCGGTACAAGACTTCTTGACATACATCATTCATACATAACATGGTTTAAAGCGTTAAACCATCATAATCATAAACGGTCTTTCGCACCGCAGTGCTCAGGTTTTGCCCAACCGCAGCCGGGACTTCATTATCACATTTCCTGCTCGACCTCGGTCGATGTCTTTCAAAAATCATTTTCCTTCTCAACCTCGGTTGAGAATTCAAACATTCATTATACTCTCAACCGCAGTTGAGACTTTAAATCATTCTTTACACCTTAGCTGAGGCTTTTAAAATCATTCATTTCTCAACCGTAGTTGAGACTTAAAACATTATTTACTTTAAAACATTCTTTACTTGAAAACATTATTTACCTGATCTTAATCAGGTTAGCTTCACTTTCATACAATAACTTTACAACTTGAAACATTCTTTATTTTAACATATTCTCTTATCTGACCGTAGCCAGACAAAACAATCATTTACATAAAATAACTTTATAACACGCATATCAGCCCTAAAACGTTAAATTAGTAAAAGAGGGCTCATAGAACTCACCTGAGCTAAAACACAATTTGCTAGCTCCTCTTCCTTTCCTTACTTTCTCACTTCACAATGATATCCTATTAATATGAACATATCATCATGATTATAACCTTATCATGAAGGTTCTCAATTTAAGATTACCGCTCAAAACTTCGGCATATCGTAACTTTCATTCGGAACTTTATTTCAAAATTCCGTTTACACTCATTTTGATCATTCTTATCTCTACAATCTTGTTATGCTTAAAGATTGCTTATTCGTTTGGCTTAAATAAGCGTATTCTCTTATTTACTTAATTCGTCTTAGGCGTTGCTAACTTACTGATTGAATCTTTCTGAACGTTCAATGTCAAAGACATTGCCTTGATAGTCATCAAATAGTTAATGTTGTTGATTATCCCACTAGACAGGTTCCTAGACAGATTAATGACTTAGAAATGATATTCCTTGTTATTGATTACCCAAATATCATGAAATATCACAAGGTATTATTAGAATAGGTTTAATAACCATGTTTAACATACTGATCTGCCTGTTATCATAAACATCAGATACTCGTTCCAGTGAGTATGTTAATGACTGTGATTAGTTTAAAACACTTAGAATTAACCTTGTATGTTCAAAAATTTATTAAACTAATCACATACTTTGTCACAATCAAATGGTTTAAACCACTATAACCATTGTTATTATTTCATGCAAACTGGGCATTACAACGGCTCAAAACAAGGATTTACCCGTTAACAGTTCGAGTTTTTCGTTTATAATCAATCCTAGCCATCATCTAGGCAATAATCAACAACCCTAACTATATCATTACGTTCAAAAACAAGATTTAATCAATCATTACCAATCTAGAAGGTTAGAATGAACCGTTACCTCTTCAAACGAAGTTCTGCGAGTAAAAAGATGATCCAGACTTGCAGAAACGTTCCCTGGTGCGATCCACTTGATCAAAATGCTTTAAAATTGAAGGTTTGATGGATTGGAGGCTGATTTTTCGTGTGTGGTGGCTGGAATCGTCGAATGGAAGGATAAGGATTGCATTTTCTTGACAAAACTGACTTTTTAAGCCATTTTTCCGCCTTGCTGACGTCAGGCGCATCGCCTGACTCGGGACGCCGAGTTGGGGCGTACCGCGCGGGTCCATGGCGGCCAGATTTTTGTCTTATCTTCGTTTCGCGATTCCGGGAGCATACGAACTCCGTTTTGCGCACGGTTTTCGCCTACGTTCACGATTTTTCGAGCTCTTTCCAATGGTTATAATCTCAAGACCTAAAGAGTTCAAAGTATTTGACCTCTAATCTATTGCTATATTCGATTCAGTGTATCTTGAAATCGGAGCCTCGTTTCACGATTTCGCTTACACTCATTCTCTTCATTTTCGAGTTATGATTCTAACCTGAGAATTTTTTGAGTTGTCACACATATCATCATGGATTTCAAGCACGATCAAATGTGATTATTTATTTGGTAACGCAATTCCTCGAACATCAACAGTTACTGAAATCTCCCACGTTTATAGTTAAGCTGCTAAATTTTCGGGTGTTACAAATCTACCCTCCTTACAATAGGTTTCGTCCTCGAAACCTGTTACGTCTCCAACAAATGTCGATACAGTTATTTCTTCTCATATCCAGTCTTCCCTGTAGCCTCCGGTTCTTTTCGGTGTTTCCATTAAACCATAATTTGTCTGATTGTCTTGTTATGCAATTGTTTTTCTTTCCTGTTAACAATTGCCACAGGTTCTTTTTTTGTAGCTTAACATTTTATCAACTTCCGTATCGTTTAATGACACATATCCTACATCATCTGCTAGACATTTTCTTAAGTGTGATAAGTGGAATGTCGGATGAATTTCACTCAACTTATCGAGAGAATATAATCGATAGGCTATCCCATTGACTCGTACCATTACTCAAAAGGGTCCAATAAACTCAAACTTCGTTTTCCTCTTTTTCTGAATCTAATAATTCCTCTTCATAATGAAGCCTTAAACAATACCTGATCGCCTTTCTCGACTCTATTGGTCTTTGTCTTTTGTCAGCATAGGACTTTTATCAATCCTGTGCAACTTTCCTCCGTACTTTAACTAGTTGAAACTTTTCAATTAATCTTACTATTACCACTAATGGTAAATGACCCTTTAAAGGAACATGTGCCTGCTCGTCTGCCAGACACTTCCTAATCATCATACAACCTCTACCAAGCGTAACCATGGGCTTATGCCGGCACACACAAGACTCCATAATCGTTGATCTGAACCGCTGAAGCGTTCTGCAGATCTATAATTACCCAGTAACAAGTATTGGAGCAACCATACTTACCCAATACGAATATGGAAGCAACATCATACTTACCCCATAACAAGCACGGGAGCAACCCTCCTTTATTATAACATGTTATACTAGCACTATATCATCATTCAACATAACATCGTACATTATCCTAATAACATAGGATTACTCATAATATGCTTGGCTAATATCATATCGTCATAGCATCCTAGCATAATACCACGTCATGCTAGTAACATATCATCATACCATGTTATCACACAATTCATCATCATAACTTACTAAAACACATTCATCATACTTAACATACTTGCATGCATAAATCGTGCTAACACTTAAACATGTATACATAGTCATGACCTATCATCATTCGTTTATCAGCATCATAATCACCGAACAACATAAACATAACTATAAGCATGCTTTAATCACACATTGAAGATCACATAGTAACAAATCGTCTTCCCCTTTATGTCATACTTTAGCTGTGACAGGTAGCTTATTATGACACTTAATCCTTACGTCCTTATCTTTTCCTAACTGTATGCTACCACATGTCATATTCTTTAGCTACAGCATGCGTTATTCTTTACTTTGTTGACTGTGCTAACATTTTCACATTTAATCTCTACCAACACTTATCTCTCTTGGCATTAAACCATTTACAAAGCACTTGTTGGGATTTGGTCATAATTAACTTTTCTTAACATAACTTACATACATATCTTAACACATAAGGTTGTCAATGCATAAAGCCAACCAAATTTTTCATTGCATAAAAACAAACCAAAACCAAGTCTTGGTATTGTTACAAGATTTCATTAATAGCATTATAATGAGGATTTCTTGTTTCTCTCAATAAGAAGGCTTCATCATTTACCTCATCATTTGCCTCATTAAGAGGACTTCATCATTTTCCCTTGTTAAGAAGAACACTTTATCGTTTGCCTCAACAAGGAAACTGCATCATTTGATCCACTTTATGCACGGAAATCTTATCATAAAACCTTCCTTTGATAACATACGTATGCACACTATCACATAACAATACCATGAATTTTCTTACACATGAGACAGTGGCAATCATCCTTTATCTTTAAGCTTATACTAATACAAGGCTACTTAAGTAGTTTCTTGCAACAGATGCAAGACTCTCTTAACACCGGTAACCGTATTAAACCCACATTTTACAATCTATACTTTAAGCTCCATACATATTCTATACATGTTCAACATCTGTTATCCTGTGAAGACAAGATAGTTCATTAAACAATATCGATATTGCAACACTTATGTATCCTCCTCTAGCATAAATAGCTTTCCGTTAGAGTTATTAAAATCATCTCTAACATCTTTAGCACTACTAGTTCTTGGTTCAATTGGTCTTCACATCAATTCTTGTCAAAAGCAATTCGTATTATTTCAACCTTTCATAACCTTTGAACTTTCTTGATGGTTTATCATTTCTTTTCATTTGCATTTGACATAAGACTAACTCTATACTTTTCATTCACTTATACCTAATGCTAGGCATGCATTCATTTTTCTTCGCTTATCAATTCCTAACCACACATTTATCACACACGTTCGTGTAGTCAGCTTTACTATCTCACTTTAACGTTTAGTAAACACAGGTACAATTCTAAATTCTCAACCTAGTGAAACCTTGTCAGGATTTAGAATACTAATAAAGCGTTATCATTCATGACATAGAGAATAATCTCATCAAATCTCTAGGTCAAATTTTTTTTTTTTAACTTACATTACCTCAATCGGATGTACTCATCCTTACTTTATAATATTATTCATTCACAAGTGATGAATAATTCATCCATAAATAAGGTTCCTTGTTCGCTCGTAAGCCGTTTCCCTCATTCGTAGGTTAGTTTCATCATTCGTAAGTCAACTGAATCACCTACACATAAACTCACTCACCCGTACTAATTCTCTTCATCCATATTGATATACATACACTCCTATCATCATCCTGATATCTTTGCCCGACTGATTACACAATGCGTTGCATTCACCGTTATTTGTTCTCATTTATTTCCCTTTTATGCTTTACTTCTTGGACCGTCATCATCTTCAAACTACATTTCTATCGTTGATCGCACTCCGTTTTCATGTTCCAATGGTTTCTTTCATTATCGACCTTTTAGAGTAGGTCCTTCACCAATAGCTTCCCAATAACTTCAACGATGAAGTCAATATGACCATAATACAATTTAGGATATATAAGGTATTCATATGATAGAAAATAATACAAACTCAGTTGTATAGCAAATCATTAATAACAGTGTCCGGAATGTCATTAATCATTTACCTTTCCAACCTTGTTTCTATTATTCTCATTCATACTTTATACCCATTAATCCCTGTATCTTTGTCAAACCAATAAAGTAAGACCTTATCCGGTATTCATATGACTACACAAGCATTCCCACTAGTTTCTATAACTCTTTCAACCTTTCTAATCGCATTTTGTCTTAACCTTTATTGGCATCGAATAGCTATACTTTGTTCAGTCATTTAATCTTTCCTTTGGCGTCCAAGTCATGTGACAGACGAAACCCGAGCATTACTCATATAGATAAATCCGTAACCGCAGTAGCTAATTGCGGTCACTATTTATCTGTACTCATGTGTCTAGGGTTTCTTCCACCACATGCTTAGTTCATTTCCTAATAAACATTATTGTTACCAATAGTCTAAACAATCCAACATATTCATGCATCTTAACACATATAAGCACATATACATGTAACTTTAACTACTTCACATTAACTTTCAGACATATACATATTAAATCTATTTACACTATTTCATAACATATACTCTTTGCTTTAGCATGACGCTCGTGGCATTGAACTACCTTTGACTGGCTTCCTTAACCTTGGTCCCATTCTCAGTTTAAGTTCAGGCATCAGGTTATGCCCGAATCTCTCAAACTATGGCTCTGATACCAACTTGAGACGCCCCATTCCCCGGGAGTCTCTCGGTTGGTTAACATCAAAAGCATAGCTCTTAAACCGTAGAATAATATTATATTATAGCAGCGGAAATCGTTACATAACATTTAATCTTAACAGGAATGCCAGTTCTTGAATAGGTAGTCCTCATGCCATGCCACGAGCCATCCTATCTCCATCATAACCTGCTTAACCTGACATGCATGCTAAAACAAGTCAGCTTTCGCTGGTGAGTTCTGTGTTAACTTTTCATAAAAATCTTTTCTCATTCATATCTTTATATAACACAACATAAGTCATAACATACATTGCATCATAACTTACTGCTGACCGAAGTCAACAGTCTCAGTCATACTAAACATAAAACATTAGCCTTCACTATTGACCCAAGTCAACAGTCTCAAAACTTATATAATATAACATAATTCACAGGTATAACATACCTGACCTGACATCATAACATCAATACATTCCATACCCATTATCATAACATCAATCATATTGGACAGAAAACTTAGCCTCAACTGTTGACCCGAAGTCAACAGGCTTGTGCAGCACAAGACACCTCAACTGACGACCCGAAGTCGACAGGCTTGTATAAATACAAGACACCTCAACTGCCAACCCGAAGTTGACAGGCTCATACATGTATAAGACTTCCTCAACTGGCAACACATAGTCGACAGGCCTGTTCTTTCACAGGACTTCTGCCTGTTCTTTCACAGGACTTCTGCCTGTTCTTTCACAGGACTTTTTAAACCATCAACCGAAATTGACGGCTCATACCGGTACAAGACTTCTTGACATACATCATTCATACATAACATGGTTTAAAGCGTTAAACCATCATAATCATAAACGGTCTTTCGCACCGCAGTGCTCAGGTTTTGCCCAACCGCAGCCGGGACTTCATTATCACATTTCCTGCTCGACCTCGGTCGATGTCTTTCAAAAATCATTTTCCTTCTCAACCTCGGTTGAGAATTCAAACATTCATTATACTCTCAACCGCAGTTGAGACTTTAAATCATTCTTTACACCTTAGCTGAGGCTTTTAAAATCATTCATTTCTCAACCGTAGTTGAGACTTAAAACATTATTTACTTTAAAACATTCTTTACTTGAAAACATTATTTACCTGATCTTAATTAGGTTAGCTTCACTTTCATACAATAACTTTACAACTTGAAACATTCTTTATTTTAACATATTCTCTTATCTGACCGTAGCCAGACAAAACAATCATTTACATAAAATAACTTTATAACACGCATATCAACCCTAAAACGTTAAATTAGTAAAAGAGGGCTCATAGAACTCACCTGAGCTAAAACACAATTTGCTAGCTCCTCTTCCTTTCCTTACTTTCTCACTTCACAATGATATCCTATTAATATGAACATATCATCATGATTATAACCTTATCATGAAGGTTCTCAATTTAAGATTACCGCTCAAAACTTCGGCATATCGTAACTTTCATTCGGAACTTTATTTCAAAATTCCGTTTACACTCATTTTGATCATTCTTATCTCTACAATCTTGTTATGCTTAAAGATTGCTTATTCGTTTGGCTTAAATAAGCGTATTCTCTTATTTACTTAATTCGTCTTAGGCATTGCTAACTTACTGATTGAATCTTTCTGAACGTTCAATGTCAAAGACATTGCCTTGATAGTCATCAAATAGTTAATGTTGTTGATTATCCCACTAGACAGGTTCCTAGACAGATTAATGACTTAGAAATGATATTCCTTGTTATTGATTACCCAAATATCATGAAATATCACAAGGTATTATTAGAATAGGTTTAATAACCATGTTTAACATACTGATCTGCCTGTTATCATAAACATCAGATACTCGTTCCAGTGAGTATGTTAATGACTGTGATTAGTTTAAAACACTTAGAATTAACCTTGTATGTTCAAAAATTTATTAAACTAATCACATACTTTGTCACAATCAAATGGTTTAAACCACTATAACCATTGTTATTATTTCATGCAAACTGGGCATTACAACGGCTCAAAACAAGGATTTACCCGTTAACAGTTCGAGTTTTTCGTTTATAATCAATCCTAGCCATCATCTAGGCAATAATCAACAACCCTAACTATATCATTACGTTCAAAAACAAGATTTAATCAATCATTACCAATCTAGAAGGTTAGAATGAACCGTTACCTCTTCAAACGAAGTTCTGCGAGTAAAAAGATGATCCAGACTTGCAGAAACGTTCCCTGGTGCGATCCACTTGATCAAAATGCTTTAAAATTGAAGGTTTGATGGATTGGAGGCTGATTTTTCGTGTGTGGTGGCTGGAATCGTCGAATGGAAGGATAAGGATTGCATTTTCTTGACAAAACTGACTTTTTAAGCCATTTTTCCGCCTTGCTGACGTCAGGCGCATCGCCTGACTCGGGACGCCGAGTTGGGGCGTACCGCGCGGGTCCATGGCGGCCAGATTTTTGTCTTATCTTCGTTTCGCGATTCCGGGAGCATACGAACTCCGTTTTGCGCACGGTTTTCGCCTACGTTCACGATTTTTCGAGCTCTTTCCAATGGTTATAATCTCAAGACCTAAAGAGTTCAAAGTATTTGACCTCTAATCTATTGCTATATTCGATTCAGTGTATCTTGAAATCGGAGCCTCGTTTCACGATTTCGCTTACACTCATTCTCTTCATTTTCGAGTTATGATTCTAACCTGAGAATTTTTTGAGTTGTCACACATATCATCATGGATTTCAAGCACGATCAAATGTGATTATTTATTTGGTAACGCAATTCCTCGAACATCAACAGTTACTGAAATCTCCCACGTTTATAGTTAAGCTGCTAAATTTTCGGGTGTTACATCGATGTAATGGAATATTACATATATATTACAGTAATGTAATTACCAGGCTTTGTTGCCCTATAAGATTGTTTCCACACATGTATACTAATGTAAGTAATATGTTGTTTACACTAATGTAAGTGATATGCTTACACTAATGTAAGTGGAATGTTTACAATAATGCAAGTAATAAGCAACTCAATAGGTCTTCACAACGAGACACATGTAGTTGTTTATGGGAAGCTACAAGAAAACATTTGAATGACGTTTCAAGAATGGGAAAGCAAAGCAGATAAACCAAATCATTGCACTAAGAAAGAAATATGCATTTAGAATATTCTTATCTAATGTTAATGTTCAGAAAGGAAGGGTTTTAAAGAAAGTAGGTTTAAAGTCCAACAAATAGACATGGCATTAAATATGTATATTACCTAACCGGGTAAGGGGTTTATGGTTTGAACACTTGGTACACTTGAGATCATTTTTACATTAAAAGAAATTATTTATGGTCTAGTTGCTGTAACAAGATTTACTTACATCAACGTAAGTGACCTAAAAGAACATTATGTTTACCTAAATACAAGAAACTTAAAAAAATGACAAATTTTCAAGCTATCAACGAACATCGGTCATGTTATAGATTTTCAATTACAAGAGAATATTAAAAAATCACTACGAAATGCGCTTTTAATTTTTACATAAGCAGTCACTTTAGGCCATGGGCCTTCATCAAAGGCCTTGCGAGCAGCAAAAACCGTACAATCAATATCTTCTGCATCGCCTTCAGCTACATTGGCTATGACTTCCCCTGTATGTAGATCCAAAGCTAGAAATGTTTTCCAAAAAATTGATATATAAAATTTGTAAGTTATTTGTTTTTTGATGACTATGAGAATCTGTTAGTATAAAACTCATTTCATCAATACCATGCTATCCAAAAGTATCTAAGTTCTTGTTAATGTAGTTATATATATTAAGAAACCAAATTCATGTAGCAACTGATACATATGTGATCAATAATGGTCAAGCAAAGTAAAATAGAAAAAATTACAGGATGTTAAATCAACAAATTTTATATAAGCTGAGTGTTATTAATATTAACAGGTGGAGTAATTGGTTCTTTAAGTGTTGCAAAAGTAGCAAATCTCTGTACTGTATATCCTAAATTGGAACTGTTTCCTAAATTCATCTTAACAATTTGACACAAAAAAAAAAGTTAGTTAGGAGCTCATCATTAGGAAAGACAATCAACCAACAAAAGTTTTAATATTCCTTTTCCAAATGAATATTACAATAGATATGATGTCAATAACCATAACTGCAAATCACAAAAGATAATTTGCAGCAAGTTTGTATCTTTGTCATACCCAACAAAATTTAACAAGAAACCCCTCTTTGCTTTCAAACTTTTATCAATCTTCGAAGAGATTAACAATATACAATGATCAAGAAATCAAGATCCAAATTCAGCTAAAAAAGGCTACTTTGAGTATCTTACCTCGAGGAGAGATTGAAGAAGAAAGTGGCCGGAGAAAAAGTGAACGGGAGACAACGCTAGAGATTCTTCGAGCGGCCATTTTTGTCAATTACTGGACCTGCTGAACACTATTGTCACCATGAAAAGCCATCATCAACTTGCACGGGATCGTCAACTTGAGCAGAATCATCAACTTGATCACACCTCCCATTTTTGAAATTCTGATAATCAGAAGAAAGAGAAATGCTTATTAAATGAGGTTAAATGATATTAAATAAGATAAATAAAATAAAAAGGTGATTAAAAAGATAAATCATAATTATAGATGTGATGTGCAAAAGTGGTGGACATGATAAGTAATAAAAATGACTATAATACCCTTTCAATTTTTTAAAGAATTAAGTGATGTGTTAATTTGTTATTGGCTGGAAAGGGTTTATGGGTTACTTCAATTAACATGGGTTATTATATGAGCTCATCCCTATATATATATATATATATATATATATATTATATATATATGGATTTATTTTAATAAAAACCAACAAATTGTAAATAAATAAAGAAACCACATTTATAGACACAAATTTTGAAGGGTATAAAAGTAATTTTTCTTTGAAAATAGAGATAGTCAACTTTATAACTTTCAAAGTTGTAGCTAAAAATGGTTTTTTTAATTATTTAGAAATGGTTCTTTTAATTTTTTTATTTACATTGGTTGTCAATTGAACATCCTTATATATGTGTGTGTGTGTGTGTGTATATATATATATATTTATCGTAATAAAAAAGGGTTACCAATTGATCATTCCATATATATGTGTGTGCGTGTATATATATACATATATATATATGTAGGGCATGGAATTTTACATAACCCACTATTTCCGCGCTAACCCAAATAACTTTGGCAAGATGAAACCAAATCTTGGATTTTTTTAACATCATTGTAACACATTTTAAACACCATGTTCTTTTATGAGTTTGGGCTAATTCATCACCGTTTAAAAAATATCATCGTTGTAAATTTTGTGCTACAGTACTGTAAGTTTTAAATATTTAAAAACTTACAACACTGTAAGGTTTTAAACGGTGATGAATTAGCCCAAACTCATAAAAGAACATGGTGTTCAAAATGTGTTACAATGATGTTAAAAAAAATCCAAGATTTAGCTTCATTTTGTCAAAGTTATTTGGGTTAGCGCGGGAATAGTGGGTTATGTAAAATTCCTGATCCTATACACACACACACACACACACACATATATATATATACATGGAACGATCAACTGGTAACCTTTATTATTACGATAACCGAATAATTGCATTTTATTACTTTGGGGCTCACATTAAAGTAAATCTAAAGGTGTATGTTTTTACTCGTTTTAAATTAATGTGAAAATCGTGAAAACTATAATGTGCATCTGTAATTTAATATGGAATGTTGATATCGAAAGTTATTTTTTGTTGAGATTAAATGAGATGCTTCAGTGGTTAAATTGATTAAAACATTTGAAGAATTCTTTGAAATTGATTATATAAATGTAACATACGCGTAACATAAGTGTAACTATGACGTAAAACATTATTTCAAACACATTTAACAGAAACCTTCTACTAACAGAACCAAAAGACAACTTTTGTGAAAACATAACACAAGAAATTAAAAACCCAATCAAAAGAACAAACAGTTTGTAAGTTTTTTTACAACCTATTCAATTAAAATCAACTGCTTTTTTTTCAAACACTTATCAAACGACGTGTCTTCTCACAACTTTTGTTGTGAATACTTTGAGGGTAGAACATCTTTCATCCATCTTTTAACAATATACTCAACATGGATCGAAACTATTTTATTAACCCTAAAAACACGTATTACATCCCAACAAAGGAACCCGATTCCAGTAGCATTCAAAATTTTTAATCCATAGTTCCACTGTAAAACATTAATTGATAAACATTAATTTGTAACGTATGTAACACAGTTGTAATATGTAAAACATATGTAAGTTGTTAATATGTAAAACATTAATAACTAAGTTGTAATTTGTAACGTGTGTTGCAATAAAGTGAAAGAAAATTTGTAGCGGTATTAATTTGACTGGGCTAAATTATTACAAAAGACATTTTGAAAATATATAAACCCATGCCAGATTACTAGTTTGTGGTGTTAGCTAAATATATTATTCATAACAAAAAGGCAATGGAACATAACCATCACCATCGTCAAAGACATCAACAGAGTCTTCATTTAACGAATTTACTTCATTACGTTCAAATTGCAAAAATCATGAGAAAGATTAAAAAAGTGAGTAATAAATAACGTAAAGCATCAAAAACTTCT
Organism: Mikania micrantha; assembly: GCA_009363875.1. Taxonomy (NCBI): domain Eukaryota; kingdom Viridiplantae; phylum Streptophyta; class Magnoliopsida; order Asterales; family Asteraceae; genus Mikania; species Mikania micrantha. The sequence continues at coordinate 1,632,869 of CM018696.1, read as the reverse complement.
TGACATCAACAATTATAAATGAAGCATCATCAAAGAAGACAAATAAATATTTAAAAAACAAATTTATCACCTTGTAAATAAAATGTAATAAATGAGCCCAATGTCGGCTTCATTGACAAGTCATCTTTCTCGTCGTATCTTGCTAACAACGAATCAAACGTAGAAAGATCTACTATGAAATCCGTTCAATAACACAAAACATCAAGGGAATGACTTCAAGTAAGGGAAATAGCTTTTGTGAGTTCAAAATTCAAGAGAGAATTTTGAAAATGATGACATACAAATTTGGTGAATAAAACCTTTACAATAGAATAATACGACGACTTTGATTTGTTAATGAAATCTAGCGTAAGAGTTAAAAAAAAAAAAAAAATACATGGAAGTATAGTAATAAAACAAAAAAAATCAGGTACTATATAAAACAAATAATGTGTTAGAAAAAAAATCATATTAACACGAAATTTTATATAATTTTGAATTTTCTGTTATATCATGTTTATATTTATCTATTATAGGCATAAATTACATCTATAACAACTTTGATCTAAGGTCTCAAAATGCAAAACTTAATTACTAAAAGCTTTTATCATTTTAATTTTTGGTATTATCTTAAAACTTTTAAGGTCAACATGTATTGCTACTATGTGGTCATTTTATATGTTCAGCATAAAATTTACTAAAAATCGAACGAGAATAAATATGTTTTCTTAACGTTAACATTCGTGTTTCTTAACATTCATTTAGGTCTCGATATAAATTTTATTCAAAATTAAGACGAGTCAAAAATGATTTATTTTTAAATTTACTAATATGTTTCTTAACACGCATTTTTCCGGCAACACTTTTAGATTATATTCTAGTAGGTTTTTTATATGTATTTTGATATAAATTTATTTAAAACCAAATTATTTAATATAATTATTTAAATTCTCTTTCATGTTTTGTAACATTCCATATATATTCCTGAGAGTGAGAATCTATAATAGAGGTCTAAGGTTTAAAGCATGACACCATACAATTTTCCTTGGTTCACGCGATTTACCTCCCTCATATTGGTCGTTAGAACGGTCAGTGAGGGGCGCCTAATGATAACGGTTACAAATTAAAAAAATGTTTAGTAGTATGTAAAACAAACGTAGCCAAATTATCATCTAGTTGACCGTAAACACATGGGTTCTTTTAAATATTTGTTACCTTTTCTAAAGAATTCTATTATAACTATTGCTTGTTTTAATTTAATTCATTTTGATGTTTGAAGCAAGTATTGTAACTTGTCTATTTCCTTTGCTAGATTATTCTAGATAATTGCGTATGATTTTTGAAAATGGTGTTATTTTTTAGTTAGACACAAAAATGATCGATACTAGTGAATGCTTGATGAACTTTCACAGGTTTGTAAATACTCAATTTGAAAATTAATAAAAAAGATCCATTCTATACCTCTAATCGGGTGATGAGTCTATACATTCAAGAAGGGATGTTTTTTTTTTCTTGTAAATCTAGTGTATTAAGGTAATAATTATAAAAAATAGAATATTGAGATGGTAACTTGGTAAGTAAATGTTCGGTACAATGTAAAACACATGTAACCAACCTTTCATCTTGCTTTAACATGAGCAAATGCGCTTCTTTGAAAAACAAAAATTTAAAATAAGCCGTACTTCTTGTTTGTGCCGTGTAAAACACATGTTACAATGAGTTACGTTCCATCTAATAATGAACGAAGAGAGGAAAGTTGATATGATGGTTAAAGTAGAAAATGGTCAAAATACCAGCGTGTTTTTCTTATATTATAAAGAGGCAAATGACATGGCACAATATTACCACAAATTTTGGGTTTGAATAGTTTTTACACCAACATGGCAAAATTATAGTTTGAGATGGCATATAAGTATCTCTTAGATAAGAATTAGTTAAGGATAATTGTTGGATTGTTGATCCCATATTGGATTATGATTAGGTATTTCTTTATAATTATGTTAATAACTTGTATAATGATGTTGGATTGTTGATTCCATATTGGATTATGATTTGGGTTTGCATAGTTTTTACACCAACATTGCATAGACTCGTTTTCTTTCTTCCTTGGAATATTTTTTTTTCATTTTTCTCAAATTATCTATGATTTGTTTATTAACTATATGAAGGGCTATAAATCAATAATTATATAATTATATAAGATGTATGCATCACTTATTAATTCTATTATGTAGCATTAAACTAGACTTAACCACTAATTAATTTTCATTGTTTATTTTGTAGAATGAAAAGTTAAATGAGATTATCGAGGACCTTGTGAAGGAAAAAGAAGAAGAAAAAAGATTAAATGAAATTATTGCATAGCTAGAGGCTGAAAATGAAAAGAATAAGATGGAGAAACTAGCAATGAGCAATAGGATGTCAAAAATTGAAGACATGTTGAAACAATGGTCCTAAGATAAACTATAAAACACTTTTATTTGATTATTTTGAATTTTCGTTATGTTAGGTTAATTTTTATTACATTTGATGTTTAATTTGCGTTTATTACTTGAGATATTATATTTAGAATTTATTTTATATTTGGTTATTTTGAAATTTAAATAAGTCTAAGGTTTGAGATGTGGCATTGGAATGAATGATCGATGAGACAAGTGGAAAAATGTTGACAAATGGTGATACAGTATTTTGGTGGAAAAATAGTGGCAATTATATTTGGGATTGGTAGAACAATGGGAGAAAGGGATGTAACAGAACTATGGGTTTTGGTGGCAAATAGAAGAAGTTATATTCGGGATTGGTGGGAAAATGATAGCTAATGATCCTAACATAACATAGCAAAATGGTAGCAACCAATATGGTAGCAAAATGGAAGCAACCAATATGGAAGCAAAATGGTTGCGACAGTTTTGACCATTTTCTGGTCGCAACTTTAGGTGGCAAAAAATATAACAGTGGCAAAACGGTAGCAACATGTCATTTGCCATCAAGGTTTTCCCATCGCATCTATAGTCGCAAAATGGTCTCAAAAGGAAAATTTCCACCATTTTGCAACCATAATTTTGAAGGCAAATCCGTAATGCCTCCATAAGATTTTTTTTTTTAATTTGTCACTAGCCATAATCTAACATTGTTTTGAAATGATGCTGGAATCCTTTCTCTTCTATGTTCTACCTAGAGTGATAATCATTTTTTCTTTATACAACTTCATTTTGTGAAGTTGCGTATGAAACTAGCCTCAACATGCTAATCACATAGCACAAAAATCAATACTCTATGTTGTTATATTCAACTTAATTTAGCTGGTGCTTGTTTTATAAGAAGTAAAATGTCTTTATTCAGCAAACCATATTTGCATACATATGTAGAAGAAGAGGCAGACAAAATCTCTGTAGTCTATAAGAAGAAAGAATGCTTGTTTTTAACAGCTAGCTGTTGACTATTAAAATAAACTGGTGCTGGTGCTGGTGCAAGTGTTGGTGGTGGGCGATGGGGGTGGCCTGCGGTAGTGGACAGTGGTGCAGGACGGTGGTGATGGAGGGTGGGTGGTCAATGGTGGTGATGGATGGTCTGTACAGACCTAATAAGATATTAGAAGTGACTGAGCCACATCTGCATCAAGAAGAGGTAGCGCAAACATTTTTTAATGAAACATTTTCGAAAAAACAAACAGTGTGCAGATGACAATGTTTGCGCGTGATTTGCGCAACGCAGACAGAAGAGCTTTCGCAAACTCTTTAGAAAAAACAAATACCACCTTAATTTGACTCGAACACTCAATCTTCGCGATTGTTTCATTTTTAGCGTCAACTTTTCTACTTCTTTAATTAATCATGACGATGAAAATGTAGTTTATGTTTTGGAAAATAAATGCAGTCGAATGATAAATAAGGATTATAAACTGCATACATCTATCCATCATTGAAATTGATTAGGGCCAAAAGATGTCAACTCCAATATCTTGAAATTAAGATTTGTATTTTCTCTCTTTATTTGATATCCTCTTTGTTGAGTACATTGCTTGTACACGAGTTCTAAGACGAGTTGTTACTAGGGTAGCTTGCTTTTATACAGCTTGGCATCTGATCGCCTTTATGTATGTATTGGTCAACCTAAAACGCGTATTCCTTATACTAAGATCTTAGGTGAAACATCAAATAAGAAGAGAGTTTTTCCTAAAAACATAAATTAATAAGTGTTTAACATATATCATTCTAAAAAAATGAAAGAAAAATAATTTAGTTATAACATCTTATTTTTTGTACTAGATTTTTGTGTACTGGATTCTTTTTTTGTTATGTATTATTTTGTATTGAATTTTTGTTATTTGTACTATAATTTTGTTTTTTTATAGTAAATTTTAGTTTTTTTTGTACCACACTTTTGATTTGTGTGTGTTGGATTTTTCTTTTTTTGTACAAAATTTTTATTTTTTTGTAATGGAGTTTTGGTTTTCGAGTGTTGGATTTTTGTTTTTTGTATAGGATCTTGTTTTTCTGTACTGAATTTTGTTTTTTTACTAGATTTTTTTTTTGTATTAGATTTTTATTTTCAAGTTTTTGGAATGTCACATGCAAGAAACTATTCTTAACCTTAAGCAAAATTATTTTCTTATTGGATCCAATCCTAAGATCTTATTTGGTAGAATATGCCATTAGCTCCACAAGACAACGTAAAATTGTAATCAAGCATTTATGATATGGAAGAAGCAACATTTTCTTTGAAGAGTTGCATAGAAAACAAACTAAATTAACAACATTATCTTTGAAGAGTTGCATAGAAAACAAACTAAATTAATAATATTGAACCTACGTTTCATAAATATAATTATTTATAGAGTTAATTATATGGATGATCCCTTTGTTATGTTTATTTTGTACCGAAGATCTTTAACTTCGAGAAACTGCATTGGTGGCGTGGTCCCGGTAGCGAAAAGACGTTATCTTATACTGTCAATTTTTTAAAAAAAAAGACAAAAATACCCTTCACCATTACCACCCATTTACGACGCAACTTTCATTTTTCACCTCTCATCACTACTATGTCGTATATTGAAAGCAAAATTTAGGTTTTTTCCTAAACTGAAAAATGTCATTAGTGCGTAGCAATTTTGCTACACATTTTATTTCGTCATAAATTGTGGTAGCAAAACTCATTTTTTCTAGTAGTGTACATCCATTTAACTGAAAAAGATAACGACCATCCGCCCCAGAGACCACCTGTATTACATTTTTGCAAACAGTTCGGCCACGGCTATAAATTCTCAAAGTTAGGGACTATTCGTGCAAAACAAGCATATCACAGGACAATTCGCGTAATTAACTCTTATACCCTCCCCCCATATATATGGATCTATACGGATCATCATACACATCCACCACCGCTAACAATTATCACCACCCAAAAGCACCACCACCTACCATCACATGTCATCATCCTTCCAATCTTGTCTCCCTAGGTCCAACGACACAGAAAGTTTAATGAGTACATGTTTTTCCTACAACCAGGGTATGATGCCAACTTTATGTTTGGAGAACCCACTCTGAATTATTGGATGAACCGAAATTTTGGTACTCACTTGAATCAACATTGGGAAGCTCTAACTACCCTTCATGAGCGCAAGATAACTCCCCCATTTCAAGCCTTGCTCTCCAGCACCATCTTGAAAAATTCCAAGCCTTGATCCTCAATTTCAGCAAATTTAAAATAGTAATTTTGTTTTTCTACGCTTAAAGAAAGAAAAGATGATAAACAAAGCTAGCATAATTTATTGTTCAACTAAAAATAGTATCATCAATGAAACTAAATCTGTGGCTTTCTGATCCTTATATTCACCACTAGCTACTGTGTTTATACCCTTTTTACGGCCATTGAGGTCATCATCGGCGGTGAGTGGTGGTGTCTGTGGGTAGTGGCGGTGACATCTGATGCTAGGTGGCGGTGGTGGTGGAGATGTAGGTAGTAATTTTTATAATTATATGTATATTGGTTTATAGGAAAATGATATTTTGCAAACTACCTTTAGTTGTGAAAACTATGAAAATCATGGTAAAATTCATGTATTATGTTTTGTTAAAAACTTTAGAATTATTATAATTTTACAAAACCTTAATATAAGTTTTGTTAAACTACTAAATATCATGGTTTTACAACTATTAAATTTAAAACTTGCTTAAACTCAACAACAAGTGCTTCGATTCTGCCCAAAGGTGATGTGTTACACCATATTATTGGAGTCTTATTAAGCTTTGTCACTTAATTGTGTATATCCTTAAACATTAGATATTCACATGACTGATGAACAGAGGTTTGGATGTGAACTTTAAGTGTTAAATGATTGTTTGTATGAGCTTTCATATGATGATACATTTGAATAGTTTCTATCGTATTTCCTTGTGTGTTTGCAGGTTAATTGGAACAATATGGTCGTTTTGGATGAAAAGCGTGTAATGGAAATCAAGAACAAGTGCCATGGAAGGTGAAAATACCATTTCTTAGATGGCATTGGCCGTACCTTATCCCTATTGGGGTGTAACTTACGCTAGGGTCCTTCAAATTGTAACTGACACCGTAAACCAGAGAGTTTAGGCTATAAATTGAAGTTCGTTGTGCAGGTGGGTGTAATTACGTCTAAGGGGCGTAACTTAAGTCGGGGCTCAGCCGGGAAACACCAAACTTTGTGATTTTAGAGGTATTTAAGGCCCACATCAACCTTAGTTGCATATCATCACTTTGGGACAACAAATTGGATGAACATAGGGATTTTGGAGCAAGTCAAGAGCTCAAATCATCAATCAATCCACTGAATTGAATATCCAATCATCCAATCTATCATGAAACGTGAAGATTCAACCGTTGGAATGTATGGCTAAGTTCGTAGTGATCATCTCTGGGTGAAGAGTTAGTTTTAATAGTTAGGTTAACTTTTGATTTGTTAAATATTGGTATTGGACTGGTTCTTCGATTGAATTGTGATAACGGTTTTAGTTCAGGTTGTAATTTCAATTTTGATTCTATTACTTTCTTTTCATTCTTTTTTTGAGTGAATGAAAAATTGATGGAATTGGGTTCTAAGTATTTTGGAAATCATTTTTTTTTGTAAAACAAGCAATTTTTCAAGTCAACAACATTGGTCTAGCTATCAATTGTCAACAAGATCACTAATTTGTTTTCAAAATCATATATGTTAACTAATCTAAGCATAAATCATGTCTATGCGATTTTTTGATTAACAGATCATTATAATTTAAGTATTTTACTAATTTGAACCCAAATAAAACATCTTTTCATTTACTGTTTACATTTCTTTTAATTAAGTGTTTTAATTCTCAGAAGTTTTTTTTGTTAACGCTAAAAATCCAACATTTTAAAGTTACGTGTAATTTCATTTAGTTAATTAATTTAATTGTTTTCAATAGCATTTTCCACTTGACTCTTCGTGGATCGATACCCAACTTTCCTATCTAATGGGGTAGTAGGAATTGAGTTTAAAAATCATATTTGGTAATTCGACATCGATCAATGACATTTTGCCTTAAAACATTGATGTTTCACTTCTGCCCAAAGGTGATGTGTTACATCTATGATTGCAAACTTAACATGTTCATAATACTTACAATGTTTCACTTCTATCCAAAGGTGATGTGTTACATTCCTAATACACATCTCATTTTCTAATTAATTGTTCCTAATACTTAGATAAATGGTTATTAACCAAAGTGAAAGTCATCTGTCTAAGTAGAACCTAATTTAGTGTAATAATTTGATGTTATAGTAGACTTAATCACAACTTCATATTATAATGGTCCTTACGTCTTCCGGCCTCAGATCTAAGTTATCCCATAGTTCACTCTAAGTTATTTTATAGCCTTAGTATGTTATTATATCTCATATAACTTAATCCACACACCAAATATATGAATTGAAACCTTTACTAGTGTGAACTACTCTTCAAGGAAAGACACACTAATTTTGATTCTTGGGAATACTGAGTTTGACTACGCACTGAGAGAGCCGCATCTCTTGCCATTACTGACATAAGCACTGCTGAAGATAAGTTGTATGAGAAATGGGAGAACACTTATAGAATGGCTCTCATATTTATTAAGAACTTCATCAGCCCAGTCATCTAAGAAGCCATTCCTGACTTATTAAATGCTAAATCCTATCTGCATTATGTGGACAAGCAATTCAAGGAACCTCAAAAGCGCATGCTAGCACCCAGTCTTGAAACTGGTGTCTGCAAAGTATGATGGGATCAGTGGCATGTGTGAGCACATCATGATGATGAATGGCATGGCCTACAAACTCAAGGGATTAGAGATGGAGATATGTGATGGTTTCTACGTTTACTTAATTATGACTTGTCTTATAACATATTACGAGGCTTTCAAAATCAACTACAACACCCACAAAGAGAAATGGATGATGAATGAGTTTATTGCCATGTACGTACAAGAGGAATAGCTTCAGAAGCTCGTGAAACCTGATGTCACTTACATGATGGAAACTTGTTAAAGAAAAGGAAGCACAATACTCACAAATATGCTTCTAAGGTCCCTAAATCCAATGCAAGTGCTTCTTGCGACTCTTACAATTCCAATTGCAAGCCCTTCTGCAAGTTATGCCGAAAGGTAGGATATAAGCAGAAAGATTGTCCTGACTTTAAGGTATGGCTGGATAAAAGAGGTAACCATCTTAATATGATAATTGAGTCCTTTAATTTAAATGTTCCAACTAAAACATGGTGGTTTGACTTAATAATGAAACCAAAGAATATTTAAGCTTGGGGATGGAAAGAAAATATATGTTGCCGCTGTGGGAGCTTTAGAATTAATAATGAAAACCGGTTTATGTATTAAAATTTATGTTACCTTATATTTTCTTGAAATTTCTAGGAATCTTGTATCAGAACCAAAGTTAGACATGGATGGTTTTTATGTTTCTCATGATAATGACAGACTTACTATTAGTTGTAATACTCAAGTATTTGGTAATGTTCTTTTGGATTGTGGTCTCTATAAATTAGAACTAAATTATTATTTCTCTAAATCTTTGTTGTCATACAACATCAATGAGAATTGAACAAAACTAAAAGAAACGAGTCTTAAAAACTTCATCCATGTTGTGGCATCAACGTTTAGGCCACATTTCACGGTATCGATTGTCTCGATTTGTGAAGGACGAAGTTTTAACTTATCTCGATTTCACCAATTTTAAAACATGTGTCAAATGCCTTAAAGGTAAAATGACAAAAACAACTAATAAAGGTGCCACTATAAACTCTAAATTATTAGAGCTTATTCACAATGACATTAGTGGCTCTTAAACCAGTGTTGTAATAACTAAACATACTTCTTTTATCACTCTCATTCATGATTATTCTTGTTACATGTACTTTTATCTAATCAATGATAAATTTGAATCATTTAAAACTTTTAAAGATTATAAAACTGAAGTTAAAAATCAACTAAATCTTAAAATAAAAGTTGTGAGATTAGATAGCGGAGGTGAATATTTTGGTAGACATACTGATGTGGGTCAAGCTCCTGGTCCATTCCAAGCCCACCTTAGAAGATGCAGTCAGTAAGCTCTCACTTATTTTCTTCATTTACTATGAAAATAGATAGATAAGAAAAGATGTGTGACAATCCGACTTTTCAAAGTTAACCTTGTTAACCTCCGTAGGCCCAACAAGGCCAATGAAGGCCCAATAAGGTCCAATGAAGGCCCAGTAAAGCAAGGAAGGTCCAGTAAGGTCAAGGAAGACTCAACAAGATCAATTAGGCCCAACATAGTCAGTGTAGGCCCAATAAGCCAAGAGAGGCCCAGTAAGGCCCAATAAGGGGCAAATGAGGCCCAATGTGAATAAAGTAGGCCTAGGGAAGGCCAAGGTAGGCCCAGGAAGGCCCAGTGAGGTCCAGTTGTATTTAAGAGGCTTAATTGGGTTAATCAAGCCCAACAATGTTCTAAGAAGCCCGATTTTGTGACAATTTGAGATTTTCGGTTCAACTTTGTTAACCGAAATGTTATGTAATTGTGCCAAATCAAACCTAAGGGCTTGAAATTAGTATAAATCAGTTCCAATACACTTAAATTGCTAGGATTAATGATGTAATTACCCTAAGTCATGGAATTTTGACTATCCAAAGTCAAAATTCGGATGTATGTCCAATTGAACCATAATTCGATGATTTTAATAGGTTATAAGCGAATTAAATATCAATAATCATCAGGAATATGATTATATGTAACTGTCAGGCGTTATTGGATCAATTAATCATCGAATTAAACTCAAACATTAAGGCCAAGTCGAAACCGTTTCAAAATTTCAAGCAATTCGTATAAATTGAACATCACTCGCACAATTCCTCTTCCCTAAACATTAGTCGGCATCTTTAGGGGTGATTTCAAGCAGAAATTCAATCAGTAAAGCTTCAATTGAGAGATACGGTTTCAAGGAGGCCGAATCTTGGACTTAAAGGCAATCGACTCGAATTGGACATCAAATCTTGTAAGTAATTCTTTCTACACACTCTAATATGGCCGACTAGGACAATCCCTACGTTAATTCGGGGTTCCAATATAGAATTACAAGATTTCCACTTCTAGGGTTCTTAACTCAAAACGATTTGGGGGTTGTGATCTTAGAAAGTTTAAAACTGAAATTAACATGCATTGATAGTTTCAGAAACTTCCGAATATGCTAACTGGGATATCAATTTCATGATGCAAACATGAATTTAATGATCTCGAATTCTAGGGCTTTGGAACAAAACTGTTTTGGGGGTTTCGATCCTAGGGTAATTAAAAATCGAATTGAATGTTATAGAAAGCTTCATAATGGGCCGATCAAGCTTATCCCTAACTGTAATTTGTGTAACAACATCGAATTGATCAAGTTTGATTCTAGGGTTCATCCTAGAATCGGTTTTGGGGGTTTTCGACCAAATTAGTTTAAGAAATAAATTAAATATCATGGGCAGATTCAGAGGGTGTCGATTAAGGTTAAGGTTATGCTAATTTCATTTTAGAACTAAGAATTTGATGAATTCGATGTTAGGGTTCATGAGATGAATATGCTTTTGGGGTTTTTGATGCAAATTGATATGTTAGTCGAAATTGATTAATCATAGAGGTTCGGAAATTGTTGTTAAATGAAAACCCTATGGTTTTGGGTTTGAAAGGAATCGAATTCACGATCAATTAAGGATTGAATGCTTCGGCTAGAGTAAATTCAAGGGAACCAGATTAGATGGAATTAAAACAATTAAATTCCATAGTAGAACAATAAAATTTGATCAGACTAGATGGTAAGGAGAGGGTACGTTGAGTTGAGGGTCGCGGGTTCGAGTCCCGGCCCAACCTTTTTCTTGGATTTTAATACTATTTAAGTATTTTGAGCATAACTCTTTCGTTTCAAATCCGTTTCGATCCGTTCAAGTTGCGTTGGAACCGTAACAGGAATACGGACACTTTGAAATGATAAAATTCATATTTTAATCCGAACACGAAATCGCGTATAATTACGTTTAATTAAATAAAATCAAATGTGATTTTATTTAAACGATTTCAAAAGCACGCGTACTTCCGTATGCCTAATTCTCACACTTTAACATACGTATGTTGATACGTATGTGATTTTAAGCACAAAACGATTATTCGAATAACAATAGGTTATTGTTTAAATCACAGATTCTTCGTAGAGGATTTCTACGCGAGTTCACACATACTTGATCATTCTACTCTTATCAAAGGTGCGTACACGGCCCCTTTCTTATTTTAAACTGTTTTGGGGGAGAAAACATGTGCAACAAACTGATTTTTAGATACATAACACTTGCATGAGTTATCTGTTTACATTATGTGAAAACATATCAACTTGAAAGTCCTTACACACCTCGAACCGTTTAGTTTGCTGTAATGCAAAGCGTGGTAGTTGGAAATAGATCTATTAGGTTTGACAAACCTCACCTGGTAGATGGGATCTACGCAGGTGTTTGACTGACCAAACACACATTTACTATTGTTGTGATAGACAGTAGTGGCAAGGCGAAAACATGCTATAGCATGGCAACTAGTCAGCTTCGGTGTCGAACACGTATGTAAATAGTTATATGACTAGCTATCATGACTGTGCAATTGTGATTATGTTATCTACAACTTGTTATTCAAACTGATGTTTTGAACATTATGACTACTTAAAACCTGTGTTATGCACCAACCTTTGTGTTGACTTGATTTGCATGTTTTCTCAGGACGCTAAGGCGCGCGTAACAGCTGGCATGGACTAGGAAGATAGAGTCTCATGCATATAAACACTTTGAACATTTGAATTTGATATTTCAGTATTTTGATTTGTAATATTTTACTTATCAACAGTTATTGGTTTTGATTTGAAACGCTTCCGCAACTTTTTGTAAACTCTGGTTATTATGTTTGTTTTAAAGACCAACGTATGTTTTTGAAGTTCATATAGAGGTCTTCGCTATGTCTAATGATCTGAGATCCTGGTTTGTCATGCTCCCAAACGGTGTGATTCCGTTAGTTGAAATTGGGGGTGTGACAGATTGGTATCAGAGACATTGGTTATAGTGAACTAGGTTTGCATTTGTAGGCCTAGACTATGACTGTTAGACATTAGACACATCTGCTTATACACATTGCTTAGAAATTACATATGACATTATGTAATTGACTTGCTTACGTATTCCATGGCACTGCACTTACATATGATGTTATGTAACAGGCATGGCTTCATCATCAGTTCCTTATGTTATCATTGATGATTCCGAGGACGAGGAGCCGATGGTTCCGGCACCACCATCATCACCACCACCACCCATTCCATCACCTCCACCATATGAGATGGAGGACTCCGATCCAGAGGAGGATCCGGAGGAAGACCCGGAGGAGGATCCGGAGGAGGATCCAGACGAGGATCCTGATGAGGATCCAGAGGAGGATCCAGATGAGGATCCAGTTGAGGACCCGGATGAGGATCCGGTGGAGGCACCATGGGTGAATACCCAGGGACTCTATGCTGCAGGACCATCTACACATCCACCACCAGCACTGGACGCTCCTGAGCCTAAGAGGCAAAGGACGGACGCAGAGGAGATCGCCAAGTTGCGAGAGGACGTGGATACAGCAGAGGAGAAACTCTATCAGAGATCTCAGGAATTATGGGATGCCATTGAGAGGCAAGAGGAACTTGCCCAACTGGTTCATGACATGCGAGATGAGATGTGGAACATGATTGGTCGTTTAGAGGAGTCAGAGAACCGAGCCGAGATCTTGGAGGGCAGGATTGAAGCTTTGGAGGACTTAGTGGTAGTTGAGAATGAGGAACAGGATGAGGATGAGGATGAGGAGGAGGAACCAGCACCAGTTGCTGAGTCCGATCCTGAATCCACTGTTGAGGACGATTGATTCTCTTTCTTTTATTTCTGTTTTGTTTAAACTTATTAGGAACGGGTTGTGTTCCTACATTAGTAGTTTGAAATTTTGTATTTCATTTCAAAAGTATTGTACTCAAAGAAAGTTTCTATTTATGAAAGAACTATTGTTTGTTTCCAACAACTGTGTTGTTTATATTACATGTTGTATTTATTGTTTTTACTTACACATGTCAAAATTGGATTTTGATTGTGCATTAACATTTCTTGTAAATAGGGAGGAAATGGCTGAAGGAAATGTTCATATGACTGTTGCTGAGCTCAACGAGCTAATTAACAACAGAGTCGCAGAGGCTATTGCACAGTACGCTCAGACACACAACACAGGACCACAGGGTCCAGCTGGGGGAGCGATTAACCCACAAGTCTGCACGTTCAAGATGTTTTTGGACTGCAAACCACACAACTTCAAAGGGTCGGAGGGAGCCATAGGACTTCTCCGATGGATTGAAAAAGCTGAATCTGTGTTCGAGATGTGCAACTGCCCGGATGACAGCAAAGTAAAATTTGCTACTGGAACTTTGGAGGGTCCAGCCCTGACATGGTGGAACTCCAATGTTCAGACCCTGGGGTTGGGTGAAGCAAATGCATTGACCTGGAACAATTTCAAAACCTTACTACAAGAGGAGTATTGTCCTCGTAGTGAAATGCAGAAGTTGGAAGAAGAGTATTGGCACCTCAAGATGGAGGGGTCAAACATTGAGGAATACACGACCAGATCGCATGAACTGGCCAGACTGCTACCACACATGGCTACTCCAGCCAGTAAGTGGATTGAACGGTATATTGGAGGACTAGTGCCTCAGATTCAGGGGATGGTGACTTCAGCAAATCCCACCACTATCCAACAAGCTGTTCGTCTAGCACATCAGCTTACTGACCAGGCAGTGTTACAGGGGACTCTGCCTAAGCGAACATCTGCTACCAAGGTAGGAGATCACAAGAGAAAGTGGGATAACAATTTCAAGGGTAACAACCAACAGCAGAACAGGAAACAAGACTCAAACAAGTCTTATCATGGTTCAAGCAGTGGTCAACAATCATCATCATCGGGGGGCTATATTGGTAAGCACCCCAAATGCAACAAGTGTGGTTACCATCATGCAGGTAACCAATGTGACAGAGCTAAGTGCCAGAGGTGTGGCAAGGTTGGACATGCGGCTAAGGATTGTCGCGGAGAGCTGCAGAACAATAACAACAACCAGAATAACAATCAAAACAACGCGCAGAAAGGTTGTTTTGAGTGCGGCAAGATGGGCCATTTCAAGAAAGATTGCCCACAACTTAAGAAAGGCGGGGACAACAATGGTAATGGTAATGGTAACGGAGGTGGCAACGGTAATGGCAATGGCACCAACAACAACAACAACAATAATAACAACAACAACGGTGCTAGAGGCAGGGCGTTCGTGATTGGAGGACGTCAAGCGCGGGAGGATCCCAACATCGTTACGGGTACGTTCCTCTTAAATAATCACTATGCCTCTATGTTATTTGACACTGGTGCCGACCGGAGTTTTGTATCTAGTTCACTTGCTAAGTCACTAGATGTTAGTCCCACTGCCTTAGATAGTCCCTATACTGTGGAGTTAGCGGATGGTAAGTTGATTGTAGTAGAAAACATTTATAAGGGATGTATTCTTGATTTGATGGGTCAGACATTAGAGATTGATTTGATGCCTATTGCCTTAGGCAGTTTTGATGTAGTCATTGGCATGGACTGGTTGTCCAAAAACCAGGCTGAAATTGTATGCCATGAAAAGATTGTTCGTATACCTCTTCCGCAGGGAGAGACATTATATGTACAAGGAGAGAAGAGCAGTACGCCACTTGCGTCTCATATCTTGTATGAAAGCACACAAATGTCTGCGGAAAGGTCATACGGCAGTTATAGCACTTATAACTGAAAAGCCGGTAGCTGAGAAGAAACTTGAAGATATACCTATAGTTTGTGAATTTCCGGAGGTGTTTCCAGAAGACTTGCCGGGATTACCGCCTGTCAGACAGGTGGAATTCCGAATCGACCTTACACCAGACGCAGCACCGATAGCTAGGGCGCCTTATCGACTTGCACCGTCAGAGATGCAAGAGTTATCCACACAATTGCAAGAATTGTTGGATAAGGGGTTTATACGACCTAGTTTTTCACCGTGGGGAGCTCCAGTATTGTTTGTCAAGAAGAAGGACGGAACTTTCCGAATGTGTATCGATTACCGGGAATTGAACAAGGTTACTATCAAGAACCGGTATCCGTTACCCAGGATTGACGATCTGTTCGATCAGTTACAAGGTTCGAGTTACTACTCGAAGATTGATCTCAGGTCGGGTTATCATCAACTAAGAGTTCAGGAGGAGGATATTCCGAAGACAGCATTCAGGACAAGATATGGCCATTATGAGTTCTTGGTCATGCCATTTGGGTTGACAAACGCTCCAGCTGTATTCATGGATCTCATGAATCGTGTTTGTAAACCTTATCTGGACAAGTTTGTCATTGTTTTCATCGATGACATTCTCATCTATTCAAAGTCTGAGGAGGAGCATGCTGAACATCTTCGATTACTACTAGAGTTATTGAAACAGGAACAACTGTATGCTAAGTTCTCAAAATGTGATTTCTGGATGCGGGAAGTACAGTTCTTGGGGCATATAGTTAATGAAAAGGGCATACATGTTGATCCAGCGAAGATTGAAGCGATTAAGAATTGGGAAGCGCCAAAGACCCCTACCGAAGTACGACAATTCCTTGGTTTGGCGGGTTATTATCGACGATTCATTGAGGGTTTCTCAAAGATCGCTCAACCACTTACAGCTCTGACGCACAAGGGAACAAAGTATAACTGGACGGATAAACAGGAAGCTGCATTCCAGTTATTGAAACAGAAACTCTGCAGTGCACCGATTCTGTCCTTACCGGAAGGAACGGAAGACTTTGCGGTGTATTGTGACGCATCTGGACAGGGTTTGGGATGTGTATTGATGCAACGGGATAAAGTGATCGCTTATGCTTCCAGACAACTACGAACACATGAAAAGAATTACACTACTCATGACTTGGAGTTAGGAGCAGTGGTTTTCGCTTTGAAGATTTGGAGGCATTATCTGTATGGAACTAAGTGTACTATTTATACTGATCATAAGAGTTTGCAACATATCTTTGATCAGAAGGAGCTTAACATGAGGCAACGACGATGGGTTGAATTGTTGAACGATTACGAGTGTGCGATTAAGTATCACCCGGGAAAGGCTAATGTCGTAGCCGATGCTTTGAGCAGAAAAGATACAACGGGAACAAGACGGGTTCGCGCACTTATGATGACAATACATACTGACTTACCTGACAAGGTACATAGTGCTCAGATTGAGGCTTTGAAAGCGGAAAACTTAGTACCGGAATCTTTACGAGGAATGGAAGAACAATTGAATGTTAAACCTGATGGAATTCGTTATTTCATTGATCGAATGTGGATACCTTTGTATGGAGGTTTAAGGGAACTCGTGATGGACGAAGCGCACAAGTCTAAATATTCAGTCCATCCGGGATCAGACAAGATGTACCATGACTTGAAGGCACTGTATTGGTGGCCTCATATGAAAGCTGATATTGCTAAGTACGTTAGCAAATGTTTGACTTGTTCGAAAGTCAAAGTTGAATATCAGAAGCCATCTGGTTTACTGCAACAACCAGAGATACCGATGTGGAAATGGGAACAGATTTCGATGGATTTCATCACTAAGTTACCCCGTACACCGAGTGGTTGTGATACAATATGGGTAATTGTCGATCGTTTAACGAAATCTGCACATTTCTTAGCAATCAAAGAAACTGACAAGATGGAGAAGTTGACTCGCATTTACATCAAGGAAATAGTAGCACGGCATGGTGTGCCAATCTCTATCATATCAGATCGGGATGCCCGGTTTACTTCAAATTTTTGGAAATCTCTTCATAAGTCATTGGGGACTCGCTTGGATATGAGTACCGCTTATCACCCACAGACCGATGGTCAAAGTGAACGAACGATTCAAACGCTCGAGGATATGTTACGAGCTTGTGTAATTGACTTTGGTGATAGCTGGGAGAATCATTTACCGTTGGTGGAATACTCTTACAATAATAGTTATCATACAAGCATTCAAGCAGCACCGTTTGAAGCTTTGTATGGTCGAAAATGTCGTTCACCAGTTTGCTGGGCTGAAATTGGTGACAGTCAGTTAACCGGTCCTGAACTGGTGCATGAAACAACAGAGAAGATAGTTCAAATCCGAAACCGTATGGCAGCGGCTCGGGATCGACAGAAGAGTTATGCAGACAAACGTCGCAAGCCGTTGGAATTTCAAGTAGGAGACCGAGTTCTTCTAAAGGTGTCACCTTGGAAAGGTGTGATACGATTCGGCAAGCGCGGCAAGCTTAGTCCACGTTACGTAGGACCTTTTGAGATTCTGAAAAGGATTGGTCCGGTTGCGTACCAACTCAAACTACCGGATGAACTCAGTGGAGTTCATGATGTTTTTCATGTGTCGAATTTAAAGAAATGTCTTTCTGACGAGACATTGATTGTACCGTTGGAAGAAATACAAGTAGATGAACAACTGCGATTCATTGAAGAACCAGCAGAAATCATGGACCGGGAGGTCAAACAACTGAAGCAAAGCAAGATTCCGATAGTCAAAGTCCGATGGAATTCAAGACGGGGTCCTGAATTCACATGGGAACGAGAAGATCAAATGATGAAGAAATATCCTCATCTATTCAAGACAGCTACTGCTAACACTGAGAGCGCACGTTAAATTTCGGGACGAAATTTCCTTCAACAAGGGGATGACGTGATGCTTTCACACATCAACACTACAAATTTCAAACTGTAAGCACGTTTTATTCAATTGATTTTGTTACAAATATTTGTGCTACACTACATTACATTTTATATGTTTTATGTGCTACATTTCATATGTTACATGTTATGGTAGTACATACACGATTGGTTACATACATTTTGCTATGTGCGGGGTTACATAGTACATTGGTTACATACACTTTGCTATGTGCGGGGTTGCATAGTACAAATAGTTTCAGACACTCACTATGTGTGAGGTTACACAACACAGTATGATCACACACAAACAGTCACAGTTAGGTGAACTAACTAGTGTACACGCAAAACAGTTACATTGAACGATCACAATTGAGTTGTGATGTTGCAAGCATTAGACTTTGTGTGTGAGTACACACAAGCACACAGAATGATCAAATCACACTAACACGTACGATTTAAACTCGTAAGTAGTTTCCTAACTACTCTTAACACTTGCTAATTTTCGGGACGAAAATTTCTTCAACAAGGGGATGATGTGACAATCCGACTTTTCAAAGTTAACCTTGTTAACCTCCGTAGGCCCAACAAGGCCAATGAAGGCCCAATAAGGTCCAATGAAGGCCCAGTAAAGCAAGGAAGGTCCAGTAAGGTCAAGGAAGACTCAACAAGATCAATTAGGCCCAACATAGTCAGTGTAGGCCCAATAAGCCAAGAGAGGCCCAGTAAGGCCCAATAAGGGGCAAATGAGGCCCAATGTGAATAAAGTAGGCCTAGGGAAGGCCAAGGTAGGCCCAGGAAGGCCCAGTGAGGTCCAGTTGTATTTAAGAGGCTTAATTGGGTTAATCAAGCCCAACAATGTTCTAAGAAGCCCGATTTTGTGACAATTTGAGATTTTCGGTTCAACTTTGTTAACCGAAATGTTATGTAATTGTGCCAAATCAAACCTAAGGGCTTGAAATTAGTATAAATCAGTTCCAATACACTTAAATTGCTAGGATTAATGATGTAATTACCCTAAGTCATGGAATTTTGACTATCCAAAGTCAAAATTCGGATGTATGTCCAATTGAACCATAATTCGATGATTTTAATAGGTTATAAGCGAATTAAATATCAATAATCATCAGGAATATGATTATATGTAACTGTCAGGCGTTATTGGATCAATTAATCATCGAATTAAACTCAAACATTAAGGCCAAGTCGAAACCGTTTCAAAATTTCAAGCAATTCGTATAAATTGAACATCACTCGCACAATTCCTCTTCCCTAAACATTAGTCGGCATCTTTAGGGGTGATTTCAAGCAGAAATTCAATCAGTAAAGCTTCAATTGAGAGATACGGTTTCAAGGAGGCCGAATCTTGGACTTAAAGGCAATCGACTCGAATTGGACATCAAATCTTGTAAGTAATTCTTTCTACACACTCTAATATGGCCGACTAGGACAATCCCTACGTTAATTCGGGGTTCCAATATAGAATTACAAGATTTCCACTTCTAAGGTTCTTAACTCAAAACGATTTGGGGGTTGTGATCTTAGAAAGTTTAAAACTGAAATTAACATGCATTGATAGTTTCAGAAACTTCCGAATATGCTAACTGGGATATCAATTTCATGATGCAAACATGAATTTAATGATCTCGAATTCTAGGGCTTTGGAACAAAACTGTTTTGGGGGTTTCGATCCTAGGGTAATTAAAAATCGAATTGAATGTTATAGAAAGCTTCATAATGGGCCGATCAAGCTTATCCCTAACTGTAATTTGTGTAACAACATCGAATTGATCAAGTTTGATTCTAGGGTTCATCCTAGAATCGGTTTTGGGGGTTTTCGACCAAATTAGTTTAAGAAATAAATTAAATATCATGGGCAGATTCAGAGGGTGTCGATTAAGGTTAAGGTTATGCTAATTTCATTTTAGAACTAAGAATTTGATGAATTCGATGTTAGGGTTCATGAGATGAATATGCTTTTGGGGTTTTTGATGCAAATTGATATGTTAGTCGAAATTGATTAATCATAGAGGTTCGGAAATTGTTGTTAAATGAAAACCCTATGGTTTTGGGTTTGAAAGGAATCGAATTCACGATCAATTAAGGATTGAATGCTTCGGCTAGAGTAAATTCAAGGGAACCAGATTAGATGGAATTAAAACAATTAAATTCCATAGTAGAACAATAAAATTTGATCAGACTAGATGGTAAGGAGAGGGTACGTTGAGTTGAGGGTCGCGGGTTCGAGTCCCGGCCCAACCTTTTTCTTGGATTTTAATACTATTTAAGTATTTTGAGCATAACTCTTTCGTTTCAAATCCGTTTCGATCCGTTCAAGTTGCGTTGGAACCGTAACAGGAATACGGACACTTTGAAATGATAAAATTCATATTTTAATCCGAACACGAAATCGCGTATAATTACGTTTAATTAAATAAAATCAAATGTGATTTTATTTAAACGATTTCAAAAGCACGCGTACTTCCGTATGCCTAATTCTCACACTTTAACATACGTATGTTGATACGTATGTGATTTTAAGCACAAAACGATTATTCGAATAACAATAGGTTATTGTTTAAATCACAGATTCTTCGTAGAGGATTTCTACGCGAGTTCACACATACTTGATCATTCTACTCTTATCAAAGGTGCGTACACGGCCCCTTTCTTATTTTAAACTGTTTTGGGGGAGAAAACATGTGCAACAAACTGATTTTTAGATACATAACACTTGCATGAGTTATCTGTTTACATTATGTGAAAACATATCAACTTGAAAGTCCTTACACACCTCGAACCGTTTAGTTTGCTGTAATGCAAAGCGTGGTAGTTGGAAATAGATCTATTAGGTTTGACAAACCTCACCTGGTAGATGGGATCTACGCAGGTGTTTGACTGACCAAACACACATTTACTATTGTTGTGATAGACAGTAGTGGCAAGGCGAAAACATGCTATAGCATGGCAACTAGTCAGCTTCGGTGTCGAACACGTATGTAAATAGTTATATGACTAGCTATCATGACTGTGCAATTGTGATTATGTTATCTACAACTTGTTATTCAAACTGATGTTTTGAACATTATGACTACTTAAAACCTGTGTTATGCACCAACCTTTGTGTTGACTTGATTTGCATGTTTTCTCAGGACGCTAAGGCGCGCGTAACAGCTGGCATGGACTAGGAAGATAGAGTCTCATGCATATAAACACTTTGAACATTTGAATTTGATTATTTCAGTATTTTTGATTTGTAATATTTTACTTATCAACAGTTATTGGTTTTGATTTGAAACGCTTCCGCAACTTTTTGTAAACTCTGGTTATTATGTTTGTTTTAAAGACCAACGTATGTTTTTGAAGTTCATATAGAGGTCTTCGCTATGTCTAATGATCTGAGATCCTGGTTTGTCATGCTCCCAAACGGTGTGATTCCGTTAGTTGAAATTGGGGGTGTGACAAGATGCCAGTCTCTCTTTTCTCGCGGTACACTCACTTAATGGGGCTCTTTGAATAGGAAGACAACAACAAAAAAGAAGGAGGTCTATTTCGTTGATCGACGTCAATGGACCAAGAAATCTGTCCTTTGCTGAAAGCTCATAGGGTAAGAAGAATTTAAAGGTAGGTTTTGTCAGTGATTAAATGAAAAGGTCAGTTGGAGCAAAAACCAATCAAACTCAGAAAGATAGGTAGATCGAGCGCGCTCAGGGAAGTTCGAGAGATCCGGTGTCATGGCCACTACTAGCCTACGGTCCTTGCAGATTACATAGATTATGCTAAGAGTTGCGATGCCTGCCAGGGGTATCTAGGAATCCAACACAAGCCGGCTTCTGAGTTATACCCGATTATAAAGCCTTGGCCGGTGGACCATGGACATCATCGGAAAGATCTATCCCAGATCTTAAAGAGGTCGTACTTTTATCCTAGTATAGTAGCTACGACCCAGCCTTCTCCACCTTCTGCCCTGTAAAACCCTTTCTCAGCCCAGAGATAAACCACTCCCTTGGTCTCGACTATTCAAAGTTCTGTCCATTTCACCGATACGCAGGCCGTACCATCAAAGAGTGTCATACTTTGCGTGATGTCATCTAGATGAAAATCTTTTCAATTGGAATGAAGTTAAGGGATACCTTAAATTAAAGCCGCCAATGTCACTGAAGTTACTAGGGATCAATACTAATCCAATGCCACAACATTAAGGGGAAAGTCACCACTCAGGGGCCTACACTGGTACAACCTAATCTAATACTTTCTGCTAGCGCTAACACCATCCGATCTTCCACTACCGCTCGAAGAGAGATGCCTGTAAGACACTCTGAAGTTCTTCTCATTCGAAGGAGGTTCGAAGAATTCAAAAGTTTGAAGTCACTTTCTTTCTCCCTAGAAATCTAAGTTCCAAAAACAGACGAAATCACTATGGAACCCGACCTCCTTGCTGCCACTTAATTCATTACCAAGAAGAGGCAAATTCGATTTTTTAGTAAGCCCTGCTAGCTAGTAAGGGTGGGTTGAAAAGGTAAAGAAGGAAGAATGGATCCGAACGAATGCATGGGTAGGTGAAATGAGCCCTTTTTTTAATCCCCTCGTCACCTACTAGTGAGCAAAGGACGCCTCTCGTTCCGGCCTCTTCCCCCATTTGAAAATATTATCTCGTTCAGATGATTCTCTGCAACCCCCTTAACTAAGATATAGAAAGGCGAAGGGAAGTTCCGAAAAGCCTAGCAGACGAGACTATCAATCGTGATTTTTGTAAAGGAAAGGAGATCGTGAACCAGTATACCATGACCAGTACTCCTCAACTAAATGGCATTGGTGAAAGGAGAAATAGAATCCTAATGAACATGGTTTGCAGCATGTTAGCTAACTCAGATTTGCCCTCATTCCTCTGGACCGACATCTTAAAGACAATATTTCATATACTCAATAGAGTTCCTTCGAAATATGTCCCCAAAACTCATTATGAACTTTGGACACGATGGAAGCCGAGTCTTAGATATATGAAAGTATGGGCTTTTCTTGCCGAAGCTAAACTCTATAACCTCTTCTTAAAGAAGGTTGGCATGAAAGCTGTTACGTGTTACTTCATTGGGTATGCTAATCATTCAAAGGGTTATAGATTATATTCTTCTTCCCACATCACTCGTATTGTAAATACAAAGCATGCTCACTTCCTTGAGGATTCTAAGGCCAGTGGGAGCAATGAAAATTCTCATTCTTATTTACAAGAAATACAAGCCGCGGGTGAAAGACACTCTTTCACTAACTTACCTCCAATTACTCTTCTTGTAAACCATGCTACTTTGAACTTCTTTGCATCATCTCTGACATAATCAGGACTAACTACAACTCCAAATGTTACTGAGAATGAAGGTGCCTCAAGTGATCAACATTAACAAAATACCAGCTATGCTGAATGTGCTAATCAACTAAGGAGGTCATCTTGGCTTAAAGTGCCTACTAACTTTGATGATTATGTAACCTACCTTACCTAAGCTGAAATTGTTGCTGAAAAGTTACAACTCATACTTCTCATCATGAGGCCATTACTAGTGATCAATCTTTCGAATGGATGAAAGCGATGAATGATGTGCTTGACTCCATGAAGAAAATTAATATTTGGGATTTCGTAGAATTACCCAACAGAGTAAAACCCATAGGATGTAAATGGGTGTTCAAAACAAAACTAGATCCGAATGGGAACATTGTACGATTCAAAGAAAGATTGGTTGAAAAAGGCTTCACTTAGACAAGAGACCTTTCTCCTGTCTCTCGAAAATATTCCTTAAGGATTGTGATGGCCCTTGTAGCTCATTATGATTTAGAGAAGCATCAGATGGATGTCAAAACTGCTTTCTTAAATGACGACTTGTATGAAGACATGTTTATGAAGCAACATGAGGGCTTCATGCCTGAAGGTCAAGAGCATTTAGTCTGCAAGCAAAAGAAATCCATATACATGTTGAAGCAAGCCTCATGACAATGATGTCTAAAGTTTGATGAAGTAATCAAGAAGAACAGTTTCCAAAAGTATCAAGTGGATAAATGTGCCTACCTCAAGATGAGTGGGAGAAACTTTACTATACTTGTACTCTGAGTAGATGACAATCTTCTGACAAGTAATAGATTAGATATGTTGCATGAGTCAAAGTGTTTACTTTCGCATTATTTCGACATGAAAGATCTCAAAAAGTCTTCTTACGTTATTGGCATCGAAATACACCGAGATAGGGCCAATGGACTTTTGGGTTTATCTCAGTTTTCAATGTCCAAAAACTGAGACTGAAAAGACACAAATGATAATGATACGTTATGTATCTGTAATCGGTAGCCCTATGTATGCTCAAGTCTGTGCTCGTCCTGATATCACTTACCTTGTTGGAATGCTTGGCTATTACCAAACTAATCATGGCCTTGATCAATGGAAAGCAGCTAAGAAAGTATTTGATGTCTTCAAGGGACAAAAGACTTCAAACTGACTTATAAAAGAAGTGATAATTTGGAAGTGGTTGTTTACTCTGATTCTATCTTTGCGAAATGCAAAGATGACAAGAAATCAGCTTTGGGGTACATCTTTATGTTAGTTGGCGAATCGATCTCATGGAAGTGTCATACTCAACAGTTGACAACAGCCTCAACTATAATGGCCGAATATGTTGTAGTGTACAATGTGTCACACCTCGGCCTCCTGAGGGAGCAACGCGAGACTGATCATTCACAGTCTCTGCAGGATCGCAGTCTCCGGTCACACTTGCGAGACCTACATGTTTGGTTGTATACGTACATCCAATAACTTGCATAAAACAGTTTTGTAAAATTAAAGTTGCGGAAGTTTAATGTATAGGTTATCAAAAAAATTCGAAATAATGAGTTGTAGAAGCTAAGTTAAAACAGTTTTCAAAACAATACAAAATAACAGTTGAGGAATCGATTTAAGTTGTTTAGCAATACATGACAAAACAAACTGATAAATGTTTTCAAAAGCCTAAAGAACTAAGCAAATGCATGAGACTCCATCCTATCATCCTATTCCTTGTGCACGTGCCTTAGTTACATGAGAAAACATGCAAGTAATAGGTCAACACAATGGTTGGTGAGAGCACATGTTTGTATCAGCAGTAAACAATAAATGTTGCAGGACTACATATCATTACAATGCAATACCGATTGATAGCTAGTCAATACAATTATATTATATGTGAGTTCTAAACCGAAGCTGAATGCATGCCTCTCGCCATGTCCATCACAAAAGACATTGGCAAATGTGTTTGGTCAATTTTTCTCTGTTCTGACTCTTAGTCGGGGAGGCCTCCCAGGCGCGCAACAGAGGGGTTTGTCAGACCCAAATAGTACTATCCAAGATTACCACACTAGGCTCCCCACGCTACTAACGGCCCGAGGTGTGTTTGTGAGGACTTTGAGTTGTGATGTGTGCCACACATATACATATAGTGATAAAGCATGTCCATATGTATCCAAAATAAGTTTTTTTTTCAAAAATAGTTTTTAATGCAATGTTTTCTCCCCCAAAGGTAGAAAATATAAAAAGTGGTCGTGAACTCACCTGGTAAAGCAATTCCAAATTGTGTGTTTCCTAATGTAAGTGCTAGCACCTTCTAGTGGTCACCTATAACCATATAGGTTGTGAGTATGAGTTTTGTGGTGTGTTGTATCCCATACAACTCTAAGTGTCAGTGTGCTCAACCGAGTGTATGTGTGTTGACAGGTTGACTCGACGAATCGTTGGTGACACGCTTGTTGTGTTTGGTTCTTCTATGTGTCATATAAAATTTAAAGCTAGTAGGATATCATCATGCATCCTACGAATCTACTCACTGTCACAACCCCATCTCTCGTTACCTATTGATGATGTCACTGGATACACTGGGAAGGTCGCGGAAGCATAGTGGTGATTTCTCAGAGATGGGGTGTAACTAACTTGTTCGGGTATCACAACAAATAGATTAACATAAAGACAATATATTACAAGAGTTTCGTCATCACAATCAAATTTACAGTTTACAAACTGAACTTATTATACAAATCGAATTATTTATCTACAAGTGCATAACCGTGCAATCTAGCCGGCGGTCACTGTCTACCCGGAAAAAGGTATCATTTGGAAAAATCAGCACAAAGCTAGTGAGTTCGTAATGTTTAAGTTAAACAATATGATATAATATACAAATCTTCAATATACAGTGTTCAAGATAACAAAGGGACCTATGTCTAGTTCATTTCAGACAATTCTATGTTTTTACGAAGATAGTACCCGCCGGTAAATATCTTGATGTCTCATTATCTTAATGTCTATCACTAGCATTGAGAGGGTATGTTGGAAACATGTAACAAACATTCACACCAGGGGAGAAGCAAACCTCCCAGTGAATGGGTTGTCAGCCGATAGTACTATCTTTGATCGCAGTTCAGCCCCACATGGGTTCACTAGATACAGTTTCAAGAGATGAGGACTTTTTCAATAATGTGATAACGAGCTAACGACAAAATCCCATGAAATCTTACGAAAGTCACATGAAATCACACAGATGACAGTGATACATATCATATGTTCAAGAAATGATTTCACTGAGATACCCTGATGTTTGTAAAACGTTAAAAATAAAAGGGTTGTACGAAACTCACCTGAGGTGTTAAAGATAGCAGAATGTCGAACAAACTGGTAGTAATAGGTAAATTTTACATTAGTTTATGTTTAATAAGTTGTTTATGTTTTAACTTATTGATTATATCTTTTTGAACATCCAATGTCAAAGACATTGCATTGAAAGTCATCAATCCAATATTAAGTCTTTAATTAGTTGTTTTAATGTAAGGTCATACAATGTATGATCATGTAGGAACCTATACTGATTCAGGTTCATATTACAAAGTTGATGACTCATTCGATTAATCAGAATATTCTCATATTAACCAATTAGGTATCGTTGTTGATCATATTACTGAAACAGTTTCTAGATGGATTTATAACTTAGGAATGATCAATTCTTGTTATTGATGATCCAAATATCATGAAACATAAGAATGTGACATTGGAATAGGTTTAATAACCATGTTCAAGGTACTAATCTGAATGTTATCATAAACATCAAATCGTTATTCTAATGATTATCTTAATGATTGTCATTAGTTTGAAACACTTGGATTTAACCTTGCATTTCAAGGAATGATCAAAACAATCACACACATTAGTTATAATAAGATAGTTTAAACCATTATAATCATAGATATGGTTTCATGATAACCGGGTATTTCAACGGATCAAAACAATGATTTACCCGTTAATATATCAAGTTTTTCGGTTATAACCATTTCTAGCCATCATCTAGAAAATAATCAACAATCCTAACTCCTACATTACGTTCAAAATCAAGATCTAATCAAGCCAATATCAAACTAGTAGGATAAAATGAATCGTTACCTAATTGGACGGATTTCTCGGATAGAAATGATGATCAGAACTTGCAGATATGTTCCTTGGTGCGATCCGGACGTTTGGAAGGCTTCAAGACGGAGTTTAGATGCTGAAATGGTCGAAGTTTTCGTCTGTGGAATGAGTATGTTCAAGAAAAAGAGTGTAGAACTCTTCTGCATGCAATATGATATAGAATTTTGATTTTTCAAACCGACTTAAGCCTCGCGTACATCCTAGTGGGACAGTTTGGGGCTAGGCGTACCTCGCGGGTTCCCCGATTGCGATATTTTTGATTTTTTGTTCGTTTAGCGATTCTGGAGAATCTGGAACTCCGTTTCGCGCACGGTTTTCACCCACGTTCACGATTTCTCGCATACTTTCAACTCGTAATAATCAGAATTGCTAAATCAATGTGGATTTCAAGCATGGAAATATGTGCTTTGAGTCGATAATGACGTAATCTTCGAACGTAATTGTCACATCCACAATGACGTTTACATAAGTTACGTATGAAATTGTAAAAGTTTCCATTTCTGGAAAGTTAACAATTTTGGAAAGTTTATACTTTAGGAAACTTTCTATATTTATAAAGTTTCAATTTTTAGAAAGTGTAGGTATGAAATCACATTTCATAAAACTAATACTTCTAGTATATTTGTAAAAACATATTAAACACCTAAATATTTACAAATCATTTTTAAACATATTTCAATAATCTAAACTCATCAATACATGACCAATCATCAAAATTCCTCCTTGGGTTTTCAAAATTTTATAAAAATAGTAAGTTTCCATAAAATCATTTTTTTCACAAATCCAACAATTCAAATGTGTTTTTAAACACTTCAATACACATTTGACACCATCTAGACATGTCTATATCATTAGAAATCCATGACATGCATGATAAAAGTTTCCTTTTTTGGAAAGTTTCATAAAATCATAATAATAACCTATCTAAACTCAATCCAAACCTTTCTATACTCTAAAATCAGTAACATCAAACCAATAATCACATCTAAACACCAACAAATTCGTGCACAAGAGCGTATGGAGTTGCATGTTGTTAAAACACACTTGCATGTGTGTTTTTACACTTTTCATGTACGATATAACTATAGATGAGCCATAAGAACTACCTTAGAAGTGTGTAGATGACTGATTTGCGCTCGACAGGGGCTGTGTAGGTTGTTCTTGCGTGGGGATTGCTTCAATGAACTTCCAAGGCTTCTTTGAGGCTTGAAATGCATCCACAATCACCAAAGGTTCAAGAGAATGGTTGAATGAGGGTTATCTGTGGGTTTGGAACTTGCTTATCGGATTTTTTGGTCGAGAGGAGTGCCAAAATTTTGGATATGGGGTAAAGGAACAAGTGGTGAGAGAATGAGGTCGCTTATATTATGTTTTTGGCTTCTGGGACTCGTCGCGTACCACCAAGGCCGTTCGTGCATAGCCTTGGTGTACCATGAAGGAATTCGGGATTCAAAATCCTGCTCACTCTTCGCATACCTCCTAGATTCTTTGCCGAGGCTTTTCGTGTACCGCGAATGCCAATTTTTTAGATTCTTCGTTTTTGTTGATTTGATTTCATTTCCGTTTGATTCGTAAAGTCTATCTTTAACGTCTAGTTCATGTTTAGCACATAAGCACATAGTGACACATATTGTTTGTTTGCTTATCGTTTGTTCGTTCACCAACGCTTGTGTATAGAGACTCGTGTGCGGTTTGATAATTCTTTGAGTTATCGGTGTTTGTTTGTGTTCATCATTATGAAATGTTTACGCACTTGATTAAACATAATCAATGTGTAATGCACAAATCAATAACTCCTCGAATTATTGTTTTGTGTTTGTGTTTGCCACACTTGGTTTCCAAACCAACGTGCAATGTACGATTCGATAGTTTCTCGAACTATCGTTTCGCGGTTGTTTGCGTTTAACTCATTTAATTAATCCTAATTAAATGAAATGCAAGAAGTATGAATGTGAAATACAGAATTGTAAAGGTTGCAATTTATCTAAAATTTCCGGGTGTCACACAATGCAACCTGTCATGGGATGTTGTTGAGAAACCTTCTCGCTTGACTCAAAATCGTTAACTCTATCTCTAGACCATTGAAGCTAAACTGTGATAACTCTGCTTCCGTTAACTTCTCGAACAGTAAAAGTTCGACTGGTACTAGTTTATATCTTGATACAAAGTATTTTTTTCGTTTGTGAGTGAGTTGAGGAAAACAACCTTTTTATTGAGTATATAAGTACTAAGTTATGCTTTAGGATCCAATGACTAAAGGTTTCCCTCCTAAGTTATTCAAAGAACATGTTTAAAATATGGGCTTATGTAAAGACCTTATTGCATAATGTACTTACTTATGATTAATAAAATTTCCACACTTATTTGATTTGTTTGTCTCTAATTATATGTTTACGCATGCTTAATGACATATAGAAACTTATTATACAAATCATTTGTTAAAGGACTCACTTGTTAATTGATCATAACTTAAGATTTAAATTTGTATTGTAGTATAATTAATGGAGGTTTTGAATTGAATAACTGATTCAATAACTGTATTTCTATGCCACGATTACAGTTTAGAACTAAAATGAGTTTTATCAATTTGCAAATTTATCTAATGCGCATAATAAATAATCACTTGGCCAAGTCAGAGAATGTAAGATTATATTATTTATATTTACTATATGACCCTCTTGATTATTTATGATAAAGACTCTTATTAATTATTAACTAATGCTCAAGCATCATGTCATGGATCAACTAAGCGATCGTTGGATTCACGGGTTTCATCTAAATCCATATTATTTGTTATTTTGCATATATGCATGTTTATAATCATGGGAATTGATCAACATTCATTACCAGCCACACATCACCATCGTGTCTTCCTTTTGTTCGAGTAACCACTAGAAGAACACCATCATTAGCCACCTAGTGATTGGGAACCATCACCTTCATTATCACCTTAGCATCCTCATCATCATCATTAGTCACTCCAGTGGAAGGCAATTGTTATAACACCACAAAGTCACGATCGGTTTGCAACTCATCGGGAACAAATACCACGGCTCTTCTCTATTTTTATCATCTTCGTGTTACCGTAAGAGGTAGCATCTAACCATCATATATAACGAGTAGCGTTTAAACCGATCGAGTGTTGCCTTAGACATGATATAGATCGTTGGAGAATTTTTTTGTAAATCATTGTGATTAGATCGAAAATATGTTAAAAGAAAATAGGACACACGATTAAAAGTCAATTAAAAACACTAGTTTCAAAACAAATCAAACTAATGTAAATTTAAATATAAATTACAGGTATTTGATTTGCGTGTTTATGCGAGGATTTTACTTGTCATTCATTTATTAGATCGACTAAGGTACAAAATATCTTTCGTTAACTTATTGTATAATTTCATTTTGCTTCAGTTCTGATTCTGATGAACGTTTGTACTTTCATCTTCATTATCATACTATTAAAATTAATTATGATGCATGGTTATCATGGTTATAGAAGTCGCTAGACGCTAGTCGGACGGCGAGGTATTGCCTAAGGATTAATCGACGCTAGGCGGATTGGAAAATTTATATGTAATTTTACAAATATATATCATATACCCACATCAAAATCAAAAATTTAATATAATATTTCAAATAATTTGAAAAATAAACTTAAATATACTAACTCAAGTACTTTAAAGTTCAAAATTAAGGTTTTTTTTGGGTTACCACTAGTTATGTTGACATTTGGTTATAGTTGCTTCCGCTTATTATTTTTTATTATTACTATTGTTTATGTGTTACTTAGCATTGTTGGCTCAATCATATTTTCCTTTCTGTTATATTCTTGTCTATGTATTAGGTAATCAAGGATTAGGGAATACACTGAGAGAGTAATAAAGATCTGGACTTTTTTTTTTAATTTTGAAATGTAATAAACAATTAGTTAGGTTCCTCTAATTTATGTTGGGTATTTGAATCGTCAAACTTTGGACTGTTATTTAATTTAGCAATTGATGTTTTTAGTTTGATACATGTACAGTAACACATTAGCCCTAGTCGGGTTGGGAACCACACATATAATATTATATTTAGAAAATACGAGGTCTAGTATTTTTTTTTATATACTTTGTTTTGTAAATACATGGGTATAATTATCATTTTTAAATATATATATATATATATATATATATAACTGAAAAAATTAGTGGCATTCATTTTGTATTACATGTGATACAATTGTTATTTTGTAAAAGTTACATCATTAATTAAACTAGTTTGATTTTTATCTTTGATTAAAGAACAATTTTGTCAAATTTTTTTAAAGTCTTCATAATCACACTAATATAAATGAGCTTTAACATTAAATACAACTCATTTCTTTGTCGTAATTATTATTTGTTACGTAATAAAAGTTTACCGTTTAATTTATAAAGCATTCATAATTTTTATATAAATTGTTATTATTTTTAAATTTCTCTGCTAAACTCATTGGATTTTTATAATGATTTCAAGTGTAGTCTCATCATTTTTTCAAATTATTTATAATTGCATTAATGTAAACGATCTGTAAAATTAATATTAAAGTTTATTATTATTTCTCAAAAAGTTTTTCCTTTCATTTTGAAAAAACTCCACATTTAAAAAATCACTCATTTAATAAAATATTTATAGGGTTTTTTTACAAAAATATTATTTTAATAAAAGCTAATGCTCGTTGTGTAATTTTTAGTTCAGCTTGTCACGTAATTTCATTATATAATGATCTATAGAAAAAACAAAGGTTTAGAAACAATGATTTTAATTTACCAGATGATAAAGTATTTGCTTTTCAAAAAATAAAAAAAAATGATAAATTAATTTTAATAACCGTTAAAACTATGTTACGAAGAAAAATGCATCACTTGATAGTTTAATCGACTAATTTTATTGGTCATATAATCTTATTCAATTCATGAAACACAACCCAAAGCGTATCACAGGCTACAAACACACCAAATTAACCATTCAAATGTTATTACAACTCCAACTCAGGCTTCACACGAGCCTTCCAGACTTCAACCATACCAAACCAACAGAACCCATAAGGGTTTAGACTGCAGCCACCGGAACCAAAATGATCTCGATATTGCCAACGGTTAGATCCTCACACCCGGTCCTTGGCACCAATGTCACGGTCGCGTACTCATCACCATCTGTGTTTGTGTCCTCCAACAACTCGGTTAGCCCAAACCGAGCTGAACTCCCCATAAACATGTTTTTCATACCACTATGCGGAATCTGAGCGAACCCACCAGCGTACTCCGGATCGCAAGGCGTAGTGAACACACCATCTTTGAGTTTGTCATTCACAAACACATCAAACTTCACAAACTTCCCACTATCATACCTAATCCCCTTGATCGCCAACACTTCATTCGCTTTCGCCTTCTCTTCAGCGCTTCGGTTCACAGCGGGTCGCTTCACACTAACCTTCAAGATCTTGTCCAGTTTCACTGGGAACTTAATCTGGTCCACCTTCTTGACATCACTGGTGGTTGCAGTCTGCAGGCTCTTGTTACGCTTCGCTGGCCGACTATTGCGCCATGGGAACACCTCCTTTGAGTTTTCAATATAGTTATACTTGAGCTTGTCTAGGCTAACCGAGTCCCTGTTATACACGCGCACAAGGTCCTCATTCTCGTCATAGAACACATAAGACGCGTCCAGCCAGTCCGTTTCGGTTGGGTCAACGTGTCCCGGAAGACTCAATTCCTTCCATAGCTTCCACATTCGGTCCACATTCGAGTGATGAATGTAGAACGCGGGGTCATACCCCGCAGAGTAGAAGTTACCCATGTCCTCGTTGTTCGGTTGGTTCGGGTCACCGACCCATCGGTGCACGGCCGTGTGAGATCCTGCTTCGACCGACCCGACAGATTGGGCACCGTTCGCGACCGGATCATCACCGGCAACATACACGCCACCGAAGAAGCTCAATGTGTCACCACCGTTACGAACCAAATCACGATAAACAGTACTCAGATTGCATAATACCTGTTGCTTATCAGGAATATCTTTATCTTTACCATCATAGTCAAGATCAACGATTCTGGCTTTGATATGATTGGCATCCCGGTAAACATCATACAACGAGTTTGGTTTACCATCAATTGTTTCCGGCACAAACATCTCCGGGATCGGCATTCCAGCTGGTTCATCCCACTTCCAGAACGGTAAGGCGAAATCGGGATCTTTGATAAGCTTCCCGAGGATTCTCTCATAGAAATAGAGGTACCAGCGGTGGAATGGGAAGAAAAGCCATGAGTTGTGAATCTGGATATCGATGTCCGGGAAACCGCTATCGACCTGCGTGTAACCTCCGTTGCAGTAGGCACAGTGGATCTTAGCTTGGTTCACGAAGCTGTGGGGGTGGTCATCCGGGAGATCTCGCATTGCTTGGATCGCGGCTCGGTATTTGTCCACCTGCTCTTTCGTCCCGGTGTGAGCGGGCCATCGCATTCTTACCTTCTTGTCAGTCGGGAAGACGAAGTCTTTGATCGGCTTTCCGAGGCTCGGTGGACAGCATTTTAGCGTCCGGACTGCGTTTTCTTTGTCGCTGGACAAGACAAAATGTCTTCGTTAGTTATGTAAATTGGTTTAGTGATAATGATACAACGCAATTAGTGATGCTGTATGATACAATAATAAAAAAAAAGTCATCATTTTAAAATAAACTAATTTTAAATACATTTATTTTGAATATTATATAATTGTAGGGATTCGATCGATATCACACCGTTATCCAAATTACAGAAAGGTAGGTACCAATACGGGTACCGAAAACATAGGTACTATACCGATTCGATATGGGTACCGGTATTTTGCTAGTTTTGTTGGGATGAATATTAAGAATATTATCTTTCAAATTATTGATGATATAATATCATAATTATAAGAAAAATCAAAGAATATAAATGAATCAATCATAAGAATACATCATACGAAAAATCAAGTTTGCAAAACTACAGATTGCAAACAGAAGATTACGAATGCATCGCCTTTTTGATTTCCGTATTAATTTTTATGTATAATAATTAAAATAATAATTAGGTTTAAACGTATTTTGGCAATATTTATTATACCATACAAGATTAGTAAATAATATTTAAACCAAAAACAATATGTATTATGGTACCAGTTACTACTGATATCGAAATATGAGAAAATCAAGTACCCATACCGGCAGGTAACCTGTATTCGGCGCCAAAATTTCATCTCTATATTAAAGGGCTTCTAGCCTAGTAGTTATGCCGTGACTTTCCTATGGAAGGTTTTGGGTTCGAATCCGGGTCAAGACAAATTTGTTGAGAAAAGGTCATATGTTTTATCTAGTTGCGGGGTTCCTTCTAAGGGGCTCTGGCGTATACTTACGATACAATCATATTATTTACCAAATTAAAAAAATATATATGTGTAAATGTAAGATTTAAATTATTTATAACTATTTTTTCATATATGACATGATATATATATATATATATGTTTTTTTATATTTATCATAAATTTTTACATAAATACAATTATTTTTATAATTATATGCTTATACAATTAAAAAATATATATAAATAAAAAGATCGTGTAGGCTCACTAGAAGGCTGAGCTCTATATGTGAAGCTCAAGCTCGTGCTGAATAATTAAATGAATCTTATTTCAAAGCTACAAACATCACCTCGTTTATGCTTTAGCTTGTCCAAGTTCTTTCGTTATAAGATTTCAAGTATCTCATTAATTAATCTGATTTGTTTACACCTCTGCTTTTAGCCAATTCTTTGTGTCCATATGCAAACAAAATATTGATTGATTGGACTTTCAATATACTTTTTTATATAATTGCTTATAGTACTCAAAATAATTGACATATAATAGCAAATACTTCACGTGTTTTTAGTTGAAAAAAATTCCCAAAATACCCATTTAACCAAAGTTATTTTCCGTAATACCCATTTGACTTTCACCTGTACACCCTTTGTGTAGGCTCTGGCGCCTATACACATACAGACGCTTGTACACATAGAGTGCCGTGACTAAAACAATCAATAAAAAATTTCATGTGTCCTTTATAAGCACCGGCACCCACAAACAGTGATGGGCACCCACCAACTAGAACGGGTGCCCATACATTTAAAATTTTGCCATAGGCGATGGTCTTACTTGACACCAGCACCAGCGTCTTTACAAATGGACGTGATATCTGGAGCTGTGATCGGAGCAGCCAGTGCCGATGGCATGGAGGTGAGATTCGTAGCGGTGTAGAGACCACCGAGACCCACGAGCAAGTTCCTTCGGTCTACATTGGGTATAACGAGCTTTTGTGCTTGGGGCAGTACGAGTTTCTTGTCGTTGTGGTTATCTGGTGTTTGGTTGCATGAGACTCTGAACCCTTGGGCTTGGTTGGTTTTAGTGTTGATGGCTCGATTGGTATTGGTGGATGGAAGGCTAGTGAATGAGGAGATTAGTGGAAGCAGTGAGGAAGATGACATGATTTAGTTAAAAAAATAAGATGTGTGTTTGAAAAGTGAGCCTTTTAGGTAGTATTTATAAGAAATTAAAACGTGAGAATCAATTAGAAAATAAAAAGGTTAGGGCATTTTTTCCGATGACATGACCGTGATTGATTTTGTGAGGTGTATATTTATGTATTGTTGATCAAGTGGACCAGCTTGTGGTAGCTTCGGACCTACTAATAAAAGACAACATACCAAAAACACGTAAATACACACAAAACCAAATGATTCCATATCAATATGATAACTATTTTTTAATAACGCGGTGAAAAAATAACATTACTTGTATGGTTGCAAAAATCGGCATCCAAGGCCGAGTACTCATCGAGTACTCGCTTCAAAGAATTATTTTGAGGCCGAGTACTTCTTGAGTATTAACCGAGTGCTCCCTACCTAGGCCGAGTACTCACCAATTACTCGCTCTAAGGAACTGTTCCGACTTGTGATCGCCTAGCGACTTTAGCAACTTTGTATATAAGACATGTGTCGTATAATTACTCATTGTTTTTATGATGTTTAACCCTTTCATGCTCGTTAATTTAATATAAGTAATATTGAGGTGAATCTCAATAGTTTAGATGAGATTAAGGGATTTTTTATAACAATGTTCTATGTACTATTGTTTGATCAATCTCTATTTCTCTTTCTCTCTCATTTCACTACAAGAATGCAAAGCTATAACGTCGACACCTATAGAGACGATACTTGTCGTCCCTACACAGAAGGCTACAGTGACGACATGTCGTCGCAATAGGCCTTTAGCTGAATTTTTTTGTGTTTTCGTATAGCGGCGATGTGTCGTCGCTATAGGTATAGGCATGAACACCAATTTTTTTCGCGGTTGAGGGAAAACAATCAGGCACGACTTATCGTCGCTATAGCCCAATTAATAATTTTTTTACTTTTTTTTAATTAAAATACCTGAATATCAACAAATATTCTTTTTTAAAAAATTAAAAAAAATTAGCGACGACAAGTCGTCGCTATAAGTATTTATAATATTTTTAATTAATTAAACGCGTTAAAAAGAAACGGTACGGAATATGATTAAAAAAATAATATTTTAATCTAAATTATTATTTCAATTTTTTTAAATTAAAAACTGAATTTAAATTTAAAAAAAACAAAAAAAATAAATAGGGTCTATAGCGACGACAAGTCGCCGCTATAGATGAACCTATTGCGACGACTACAACAGCGACGACTTGTCCGGGCAACAGCGACGAAACAATAGGGACAACTGCCCAGCGACGACTAGTCTTCGCTATAGCCTATAGCGACGATTATGGAACCCTATTGCGACGACAATTGTCGTCGCTATACGTTTGTATTATTGTAGTGTTTTACAAAATTCACCATCACAAATTCAAGTTTAGACATCACCACCACCAAGATCAGGCACAACCACCACCATAACAAACACCAACATCATTGATCACTATAAAATCATTGGGGCTTGCTTCTCCCCTCTTTCCCTCAAGCAGTGGCAACAGCAACAACAACAAATTTTAGTAGTGGATCAATGACGTCTTGGGGGGTTAAAACCCTTGTTTGACGAACAACTGGCATGGTGAATTAAAAAACCCTAGTGGGTTAGCGACATTTTGGTTGACTTTTGTTTATCTATGCCTCATTCGCAAATCGTTGAACCATTCACAGCTTATCATGTATTTCTCTTAGTGTTGCAAGGGTCTTGAGCTGTGATCATGGGGTTCTTCATGCTTGTGATATCATACACACCAATACTTGAATCGACAAGTTTACCCTTAGTATCTATATTAAAAGGTTGCCAACATTTTGGGTGATTTAATAGTTCATGGTTTTTTTCTCAGAGCTTGTTTAGACCCTAATTTTAGCATAATTATGTTACTAGATTAGGTGAAAAGGTAACATGATATACTGCGATGCGGCGGCGTTGACAATTTATTACGTTGTACTTGTTTTCTATTAATTTATCAATACCATTAGCCTTACAAACCTATCAACGAATTTATAAAATATATATTATAGATACCATCCTTCCAATTGTCTCATATATGCTGCAAGAACTTCTGCTAAGATTACAAGTCACTACATGACAAAATAAACATTTTTAACATGATTTCTTTGGTTTGTATTTGGTCCACAGCATGCCAACAGCACATGAAAGTAGCCTGTAACACAACACAAAACTATATAGCAATAAAACACATTAAGTGAATAAACCCCATAGTTGTAACAGTCAATAATCTCAAAAGCATAACTCACTTTGTTCCACCAACAAAAGTGTCTCACTGATATATGAGGGCAACCAGGACATGATGAATTTGAATTGCAGTCCCCAAATATAAAAGATCAAGAAAGTACTGGAATTGCATAAAACATGTTCCAAGAATAGAGGTGTTTATCTAACTCAAAACATGCACAAGCCTTCCCTATAATTAAGCACTTTACAATCACAATCTTTTCACATGTAATAAGAATATGGATTTATTTGTAAGAAGCGAACCTACAAAAAATTAGTTATAAGAGTATGGTTGTAATCAAAATTAAACTTTATAGTTACTTTAATCTAAGAACAAAATGAAAGGCTTTAACACAACCTGCACAATTCAATGTGTAGTCACTGTTCTGAATGATCAAGAATTTTTATCTTTGAGCTGCATTTCCATCACCACTACAGCTGCAATTCAATGTGTAGTCACTGTTCTGAATGCATTCCCATCACTAAATGAGGATTTCTTAATTTTTGGATTATCTGAATGGCATATCATGATCTCAACATTACAGCCCATTGCAACATGTAATGCACTTGCAATCAATTTCCATGATTTATCAGCTTTAGAAGCATAATCAGGATGGTGGAATTTTAATTCAACTACAGCTAATCCTATGTAAAAAAATCATAATTAGCGTAAAATACAAATTTAATTTACAAAAAAGATTAGTTTAATAATAATGTTAAAAAAAAGTATTACCTTGGTGAAAACAAACGAAAGCTAAGCGCCCATGTCTCTTTAGGAAGTAACTAAGTGAAATGGAATTGCATAATTCCATAGCTCTACTCCATATCAACTCCAGTGCCACTTTGTCTTTTAACATTTCTATTCACACCCATTGTTTTGGTTGCATTGAGATAGTACAAGACGTTTTAAGCTCTCATCAGCAGAAATTAATATAGAAATAAAAGAAATTTAAATATTGGATTTTTTTATGACAAATATTTAGTTGATTTGTGATATTCATACCTCTTGGGTGTTCGGTTCTTACACACAAATTTGAATCGTTTGGATTGAATGATGGTGCACCATTTTTTCTAATCATGAAATCGAAAACTAATTCAAAACTTACACATATTGCCTGTAATAAATCATCAAACAAATTGTAAGCAGATTGATAAATTACACGGAGATAAACCAGAACCTTGCATTCAAATCCACACCAATTTACAAAATGAATAATGTCAGGGTTGCTAGGTGCAGGTATGTGAAAATTAAACCTCATTCATGTTAAGATTCTGAAATAACATACCAATAGGTGGAGCAAGGCTCAAGCTCCCCTTGTGGTTCTGTTCATGAAAAACAAACATCCTATACCATATGCTTCTATAGAACCAAGTAAAAAAAACCTAAAATAAAACAGAAATTCCTATTAACTTAAGAAGCTTCGCAAATTATCATTAATCCAAAGCAAGTAACTACAACATACCAAAAAATTGGGACGCGGCCTTCAAGCTAGCCTGGAATTTACAATTAGAAAGACACAAAAATCAAACTCATCACATAACTTCAATTAGTAAATTTTGAGATTTATAAGCATAAGGTTCAAGCTTCATAAGGGTTAGATTCAATACACATACCTTCAAAGCAAGTGGGGCAAACATCAATCTCACCTCTATCATACCTAGTCCTCTCATTGATATCCTCAATTTTTCCCGTTGTAATCTTCTGCGTCTTCATAGGGTGTTGTCATGAGGTACCATCTACATGAACTGTAGCAACAAGATTGATTACTTCACATGCTCTCATGGGTACCATTTACCAAATCGTTCTCATCTTGTTCTTCTTAATTTCTCTCTCCCCCTCTCTCTTTCTCTCTAGGGTTTTAAGGTAGAATTTGAAATGGCAGATTAATGGCAGATCCTTAAGAACATCAATTCGTAGTCGAACATTAGCAGAAAGCGTGTCCAAAAAATTTGGATTAATATCACGCTCAAACTTGGCCTTAGCAAGTTGTGCTTGCTTTGCTTTGCTTTGAATTCTCTTGCTTGTGTATATCCAACCTGAATCTGGAAACATGAATGCCAACAAAATGCAAAACAACAATTAAAAGCTAGACTTGAATACAAAGCAACAAAACACAAGACACATTTAACTTGATGGCTTCTACCTCCGTAGACCACTTGCCTTCCTCTACAAACTCAAATGTCATCTTTTTAAGCCTTAAAAGCATGTTTTATCTATTCCCATTCAAGGATCAAAGTGAGGATTTTAATCTGGATCCATTTCTAATTCAGTTTTCAAAAGTTGGAATGCATCTTTTTTCTGCCTGTTAATGTTTACCTAGTGGTTAAAGAATAAACAGAAACATAAGTTGAACCATGATATTACATCTAATTTTATACCACATAAAAATATAAATAAACAGACCTTTAGGGTGCTTTTGTTTAATCTTGGTATAGTGACCACATTCCCATGTTCATCAACGTCCCTTTCTAATGCATCCAAACGAAGAACAAGAGCATTGGTGGGCTTGGTTAAAATTAGTTATTATCCTAGATTAAGCTCATGATGCTCTTGTTCTTAAAAAAAAAAAAAGAAACCACCTAATAACATACTTGATGTTTAAGCTAGCTTCCAAGCTTCAAATAATCAACATGATGATATCTCAATGTTACTACAATTTTATTTTCTACCCTTTTCCAATAAAAACTTTACCTTATGCTTCCCCACTTTTATTGGAAAAACCTAAAATGAAGAAGAAATTAAGTACCATATGTTATTTAGTGAAGCCATATTATAAATCCTCCAACACATCTTCTCAAGCCTATTGTTCTGATCAAATTAAAGATAGAAAACAAAGCATTATAAACAGACACATCATAAATACATATAGTCAACAAAAACCCAAAATCAAGAAAATGTAATTGTAGTGAATCAATCTCTACACTAACACCATTCAAAAGTAAAAACTCAAAAACTAATGAATACACCAAGCTTACGTAGTGATAATATGAACATGTTCAGTAGCACGCTTACCGGTAACATCCAACTTTGCCATTTCCATCTCAAGTCTTGGTAACCGAATTAGACTGGCAGAGGAAAGCTGAATCCAAAAGAAATGCTTATAACCATAATCAGGTTTTGCAAACGCACTAAGCTAATTGATGCAAATTAAAGTTGCAATAATCAGTTCAAACTCAGAAATTCAAAATGCATGCATTTGGATTCTATAAATAAGTAGATAAAACTTTCAAGTGCTCAAGAATAAAAGAAATGCTAAA
The DNA here is from genome assembly GCA_009363875.1 of Mikania micrantha. Lineage (NCBI taxonomy): Eukaryota > Viridiplantae > Streptophyta > Magnoliopsida > Asterales > Asteraceae > Mikania > Mikania micrantha. Next base: position 1,591,140 of record CM018696.1, on the reverse strand, counting down.
CAATGGAAGAACATTCCCGAAGTTGAGAATGCCATAGATGCCAACAATTGAACATGTGTGACTGCAATCTAGGTTATGAAAATTAAGAATCAGCAGAAAGAACTTCACAAGTTAAGATTTATGATGAAACACTCGAAACCCTTAGAACAAAAATTAAGTTCAATCAAACTTACCTGCACAATCACAAACAGTAGAAGTCAAAGACAACTAAGAATGAAAGATGGACAACAATTGCAGTAGTCGTGGTGGTGCTTGCAACGAATCTTCTCTTTTATTTTAGGGTTTTTGAGGGGGAGGCGGGTGGAATCGAGAGAGAGGTCGCGCATATCACAGATCCATCAGCATTTGAAATTTGAAATGGAATCAGGGTTTGTTTTTAAGGAGCGTATTTGAATTGGATTGCCGAGAATGGTATAGAATTTTTGGGGAGAAATAAAGTAGAAATGAGGGTTTCAATCAAAAAATAAGAAAGAAGAGGATATGGGTGTGAGTTGAAGCTTAGATTGTTTGTACCACAAGCTCTTTAAGTTGAATTTTTCTTAATTTTAAGACCATGGATTTTTATCTCACCAATACTCATTATATAATAGTATAGATATATAGGATGAAATTTTTGACAACTCTCATCTTTTGTTACAACCCATTAACTATCATCCAATGGTTACTTGAAAAAGGTAAGTGTAGGATCGTGACACGTGTCAGATTCCTTTTTTTTTTCTTTTTTTTAATATAAAGGGTATTTAAGACATTTGTTATTTAAGTAAAGTTTACTCTTTTTTTTAAACATTCATAACTTTTTAATACTATATTATTTTTTAAAAAAAATTGCACCATTATACTCGTCTCATTTTTCTCTTTAATTTCGTTATAGTTTCGACTAGTTTTTTTTTTTTTTTTTTTTTGATGTCATGTATTTACATCATTGTAATGAGCTTAAAGATAGCACATTAATTAAAAAATTAAAAAAAATTATAGCAATGGTATATTACAGTAATGTAACAAAAAATGAAGTAATGCAACACAAAATGAAGTAATTTACAATGACATAATTAACGGTGACGTAACACATTATTTTATTTTTTCTCTAACAATGATAATTACAATGATAAATTACAGTGATGTAATATAACACATTATTTTGATTTTTTTCTCTCACAATGATAATTATAGTGATATAATTTTTCATTGTTCGAAAAAAATTTAAACTAATTTGTTGTCAATGTAAATTACATCACTGTAATTTAAACGAAATTCACCGAAAAAAACCGAAACCGAATTTTACGTCAATGTAAATTACATCACTGTAATTTATCATTTTTAAAAAAATTTCAAATAAATTTTTATATTTAAGCTCTTTACAATGATGTAAATATAGGGAATTTAAAAAAAGAAAAAAAATTAGTCGAGACTATAACGTAATTAAAGATAAAAATGAGACGAATATAATGGTGCAATTTTTTTTAAAAAATAATATATTATAAAAAAGTTATTAATGTTTAAAAAAGAGGGGGAAACTTATAACGGGTAAAATGATTATGATGCCCTTTTTAATATTTTAATGAAATGCTTATGTGTAAGCTTATGATTGGTTGAAATGAGTTATGTAGTTGTAGCAAAAGATGAGGGTTATTTTTTATACATTGCCCTATATATAAAGAGAAAAGATCATATACTAACTCACTCTAATTTAGAAAACTATGCAACTCAAATCCAATTGTTCAAATTTTTTATATTTAACCATATAGTGACAGGTGTCACTAATTAATTTTAAATACAAAAGTGCATTATAGTCTTTTGTATTAATTACAAAAATCAGATTTAATATAAGAGTGACAAGTGTCACACTTTAAAAAACCATCTATTTTTCTATTTTTAAATTAAAGTCTCCCCCATTTATTTTTATACACTTATAACTTTGTTATACTATGTTAATTTTTTATAAAAATTACACCATTAAAATCTTCATATTTTTCTCGTTCATTCCAAATAGTCATGCCAAATTTTTTTCTGACGTTAGTAATTACACTAACGTAAAAATCTTAAGTACAATAATTTCTCTCTTTTTTCAAAAATTTTCCATCATAAATTTTTTTTCTCTCCTTTTAAAAACATATATTAAAACTTATTTTTTATTATAAAAATTAGTTAGTTAAATAAATCTATATCAAATAAGATAAAAAGTAATTGTAACGTAAAAAAATAATAAGTTACAGTTCGTTTTATCGGTGTAATGACTCGTTACATCAGTGTAATTAAGAACAGCTAAAAAATTCAGCTCGTTACATCAGTGCAATTACGAACACCTGGAAAAATTCAGCTCGTTACATTAGTGTAACTATGAACACTTTGAAAAAATCCAGCTTGTTACATCAGTGTAATTTCAAAAACTTTAAAATTTTTTTTGACAAAACTACACTTGAATTAAATATAAAAATGTGACAAATTTAATGGTGTAATTTTTATAAAAAAATAATAATGTATATAAAAGCTATGAAGGTTTAAAAAATTGGAGGGTAAACTTTTATTTTTAAAATAAAATGAAGTACACCAAACAAATCTCCAAGATACCTTTAAACAAATCTAAACCACTTATTTTTTCCAAAATTAATACGAAACACACATTTCAAATCTATTAAATTAGAAAAACAATCAAATTGGATTACTAAGTGTAATAACGGTTGCGGAATAGGACCTACCCGATTTGTGAAGATTAAGCATTTCTAAACAGAGAAAAGTCTTGAAGATGGTTGAAGAACATAAACAAGAATTTGAGATGTAATGTAAGCTGATGAACAAACAGATGATTTATAACAATAGTAGTTCAATCATTCAACAAGATTACATTACCTACCCCTCACATGCTCTCAAACTCCATGGATAAAGAATCCATGGAGTTCATGGGGGAGAGCTCTCTCAAGATTACATTGAAGGACACCCTCACCACTCTCTTGTCTGTTTGTTTTTCTACAAATGAGAATAATCTCTATTTATAGTGTCACATGACCTAAAACCCTAAATACAACAAATACAACAAAATGACAATAAATAATAAATATTAAATAAAGATTTATCATTTGTTGTGGTCTTCGGGTCTTTTGGTCATCAAGTGTCTTCGTAAACTTGAGTCTTTAGTGGCTCGTGCGGTGACTCGTTGCTCCCTAATCAACAAATACATAATACTTCTTGTTTACATTCCATCTAAATTAACCGTAAGTCTTAACTTTTCTAGACCCAACAGTCTCCCCCTATTTGGTTAGATGAATGTAAGCCAATGCAGAAGTATGATGAAACAAATATGAATAATAAGAACGAACTTGTGTAGTTGCAATTCATATTTCTTTCACTGCAACAATTTGTGAAACTATCTTTATTCCACTTATCAAACCCAAAACAATCTTCTTGAAGTTCCATGTCTTTCATTTATCTTCTCCCTCTCTAATAAAGCTCCCCCTATGATTAGCAATCTTAATCTTCATTCCCACCACCAAAGGATATCAGAATATAGGGTGTTAGTTCAAGTATAGGAATCCCAACCTTGTAATGAACATGTGACAGATAAAGGTTCAAAGATAAATGTAATGCATGTCCCAATAGTCTAATTCTTAAAAGTCTTCTAAGTAGAAACAAGAAATCTTCACATCAATGAAACCAAAGTCTTCACTGATAAACCACTGATAACACACTTGCCATCAGTTTGATCCATCAATCTCCCCCTAAACTGATGATATAGATAACTGACGTGTGAAGATCCATCAAGTCTTAAAAAACAAGTAGTTTTCTTTGGAAGCAATCATTGCAAAACAGTAATATGTTCCATGCAGCAGATCTGGAACACCAATTGGACTTACAGAATAGACATCATTAACTTATTTTGATTTTCTGATGATGTATAAGTTTCAGCTTTATCATGCCAAGGAGTAAAGTACTTCCAATGATGAAATCGAACGAGCGAACCAAAGGCTAATGCGTTTCAAAATTGAAATCATATGTTGTCAACTTAGTAAAAATTATTTTGAGGATGCATTAGAACTTGGACATCACACAAATTAAAAATTAAGAAGAAGACAATACATATCAAGAGATGACTTCACTTTAAAACGTTTAGTTAACTTCAAAAGTATTATTTTGTAGATGCATTAGAATTTGGACATCACAAATTAACACTTATAAAGCTAACCTATTTATATACCAAGAAAATATCACTTTGGAAATATGCTCGAATCAGACTTGTATAGCAGAACTAATATCTAACAATTAATCCATTTCTCACAAGTGAAGTACACCTTTTCAAACCACTTGGAATATTTTAATCATACATGTGCATGGCATGACATGTATTAGGATGTACAGTACATAATCAACCAAGCACTCAATGTTTGGATATTAGAGAAATATCGTAGAGGTTTCCAATTAATTCCAACAGTTTCCAACTAAAGTTACCTATATGCCCCTAAGTAAAATCTCTGTTGGACAAATTGAAGCAATGTTGTTCAGAAGCATCCCCAAAATTTGGTCTTCGAAAGAAAGCTCTTCGGAAGCCACTATTAATTCTGAATTTTTATGATGTTCGAAAGATGCTGGTTGATCGGAAGAGATATCATCCATCAAATTTAGCTTTCTCAGAAGTGGTAGTTCATCGGAATCGAAACCTTTTGTACAAAAATGTTTCTTCAGAAGACACAGTAGCAAGAAAATAATATTTGTTAATCGGAAGACTCCTTTGGAAGTTGCATTCTAATCAGAAGCAAACAACCCATGTTATAACATTTCGGAAGCAAACAAACAAATCTGAAGTGCACTTCGGAAGTAGCGTCTTGAAATTAATATTAATTCACTTTCAGAAGCTTCCGAAAACCAAAATTTACATAATTCAATTTCAGAAGCAATATCCATCGGAAGCAATAACTCTTCGGAAGACACAGGTTTAGCGGAAGCTAATTCCAATTAAAAAAATTTTCTATTTGGAAGAACCTCCATGCTTCTGAAGACACGTAACTGAAACATTCCGACAACCCTAATTGATACACTATTGCCTCCTACGTGTTCTTTTCTGAAACAAACCCAACTGCCCTAAATTTCATTAACAGCCGCCATTGTTATCAACTGAGCCAAAATTTGATAAAATATATGATGACGATCAGATTTGGGTGGGGTTTTGGCATAGATTAGTGATAGCCAAAACCCACTTGGGGTTTTAACAAATCAAACCCACATAAACCCAAATAAATTGACGAACCCAGTAGCAAGAACATCTTCAAATAACTTTCATAAAAATTCACAAAATCAGGGTATTGAGAACAAGTTTAAGACAATCAATGGTTAAACTGATAGTCTCGAGAACTTGGCTCTAATACCAATTGTAATAACGGTTGCGGAAAAACACACATTTCAAATCTATTAAATTAGAAAAACAATCAAATTGGATTACTAAGTGTAATAACGGTTGCGAAATAGGACCTACCCGATTTGTGAAGATTAAGCATTTCTGAACAGAGAAAAGTCTTGAAGATGGGTGAAGAACATAAACAAGAATCTAAGATGTAATGCAAGCTGATGAACAAACAGATGATTTATAACAATAGTAGTTCTATCATTCAACAAGATTACATTACCTACCCCTCACATGCTCTCAAACTCCATGGATAAAGAATCCATGGAGTTCATGGGGGAGAGATCTCTCAAGATTTCATTGAAGGACACCCTCACCACTCTCTTGTCTGGTTGTCTTTCTACAAATGAGAATAATCTCTATTTATAGTGTCACATGACCTAAAACCCTAAATACAACAAATACAACAAAATGAAAATAAATAATAAATATTAAATAAAGATTTATCATTTGTTGTGGTCTTCGGGTCTTTTGTTCATCAAGTGTCTTCGTAAACTTGAGTCTTTAGTGGCTCGTGCGGTGACTCGTTGCTCCCTAATCAACAAATACATAATGCTTCTTGTTTACATTCCATCTATCCAAATTAACCGTAAGTCTTGACTTTTTTAGACCCAACACTAAGTTCTCTCAATTAGTTTGGTAATGCACGCTAACCCAAATAAATTTGGCAAGATGAAGCCGAATCTTCGATTTTTTTAAACATCATTGTAACACATTTTGAACACCATGTTCTTCGTATCAACTACGCGCACACTCGGGTGTGTTTATGGCCCCTTTTGCAAACTATTTTACAAGTTTTCAAACTAGGGGGAGAATACATATTGTCATAGTCAAACTATTTGTACGAACATTTTGTGTATACTAGTTTATTGGGAACAAAAATTAAGTGTTGTGTATCATAACAAAGTCCTCGCACAGTCTTACCGTTAATATGTATACAACGAGGTGAGTTTAGAAAGTAATATTGGGTGTGACAAACCTCACGTGGCGCCAATACTGACGGGATGTCAGGGCAAGTGTAATCTCGACTCATTGCGCCATTGTTTTTACGATAGACATAGCGGAGGTAAGAGCAAACAAGTCTAGTTCAGCAGAGACGCAACTGACACTTGGAGTCTAGGGCTTGACAAACATTGATAAACAACATGACACATGACACACTACAAACATTATTTTGCTTGTGTATTGCTTATGAAAACATGTGAACTCACCAATCATGTGTTGACGCTTTTTCAAAATATGTATTCTCAGGTAACTAGTTGTTCACGGATAAGGATGCACATTGGGGAGAGCACAAGACGGGCATGCATTCATCTCGTGTCTTTTAAAACAAAAAAAAATTATTTCTTCATGTCATGTCAAACAATGCAGTGCCTACTATTTAATTCCGCTGCACAAACAACTTTATTTTCCGGTGCACTAACATTTTATTCCGCTGCTTGAAAAATTTACACTTCTGTTGCATGATTGTAAAACTATTTTGGTATTGAATGTTATAACAAGCATATTTGTCAAACGCATATAGAGCCGTTCTATATGAATAGGGCTTGGATCCTGGCCATATCACACTCAGCGGTCTAACACTGCAAGTGGGAATTTGGGGGTGTGACAGACTGGTATCAGAGCCTTAGTTATAGAGAACTACGTTTGCATGTAGTAAACTTAGACTATATTCATTGCTCTACACTAGACACTACACTTAGACATTGCATGTTAATATTTTGATATATCTATACTTATTAAACGACATTACAGGATGGACAACCGTGAGCGTAACCTAGGTAAACGCCCCGCAGAGGTACCATACGGCGCATCAAGCTAATCACATTGGTACCATACGACGCATCAAGCTAATCACAATAATTAAGATAATCCTTCGAATAACGATCTGATGTTCTTATTAACAATCAGATTAGTATATTGAATATGGTTATTAAACCTATTCTAATATGATATTCCTATGTTTCATGATATCTAAATAATCAATAACAAGGATTGACTATCCTTAGACTATAAATCCATCGAGAAACTGTTCTAGTGATATAATCAACAACAATACCAATTTGGTTAATCTGAGGACATTCTGATTAATCCAATGATTCATCAACTTTTTAATAGGAACCTAAATCATTATAGGTTCCCATTTTATCGTACATTGTCACCTCCCGAGGTTTTTATGCCGGAAATCCTAAGGGATTAAGGGCTTTTCCTCGTATAAATCTTGTGTGCAAGCTGTTCATTTCATTTAATATTCTGAAATATCCCTAGGGATCCTCAGGGATATTTTTAGTGAATTTCAATTATAAATTGTTTTCTATATTTTTAAACACAATACCCCACTAAACTAATTCGGTTTTGCTAAAAATTATATTTGTTAATTTTTACCCGAAACAATTTGGCGCCCATCGTGGGGCAAACTTGTGTTTTTTAATAACAAAAATCTTGTTTAAAGGCGTTTTTAGTAGAAATACAATGAAAAATGGCTTCACAACCTAAATCAACCTCTTCATTACCTATTGTTTCTGCTACTACTACTAATGTGTCCTCGCAGATTCCTGTTTTTTCCAAGAAGTTCGATAATCCTAGCAATCCTGGAAAGAAAACCACGTTTGTAGCCGAAAGTGTTCCATCAACAAGGATGAACACTTCTGCTCCCATACTTGTTTCTGACAATGATATTTTGAGTATGTTTCAACAGGTTCCGAAGCAAATGTTGGATCAACAGAAAATGAATCAGAGGCTTCTTAGAGAAATGGAAACTTTGAGGGCTGAAAAGAATAAGGAGAAAGAGACAACCACTCCATTGGCTCCAAGGACCCTGGATTTCGGGACGTCAGGGATGTCTGGGAATCACTCAGGAGACTTTATTCCCATGCAGACTAGTCTCGGGGATCCCTCGGGATCCCAAAGGTTAAGGATATCTCGGGATAATACCAATATCCCGGGAACTTCTTATCTGACTCCCATTACTAGCAATACTTTCAACTATTCTCCCATTGATGCTACTAACTTTGGTTCTGTGCAGGAATCCGGATTAACTCCACAAGTGGCTAAGTAAATCCAGAAACTCAGGGATATGATCTCTAGTGTTCCCGGAGTGGTCAAGCCTATTCCTGAGGTTCCTGTCACAACCCACAGGATCTCTAGGTTTTCTCCAGCAATATGTGATGCTGAGATCCCGAAGAGATTCCCGGAGTGGTCAAGCCTATAACTTCATTTGCTCATTTAATTAATCTATTTAACAGTCAATTTTCTTGTAGCAGGACCTTTGAGAGGTTGACTAGTGATCTTTACAGGGTAACCCAGGGATCTGATGAATCCCTCAGGAGTTATGTCAACAAATTTGGCAGAGAATCCCTAGATATCCCTAACTTGACATCACCACGGCTGTTCAAGCATTTAAGATGGGTTTACAAACGGACTCGCCATTTTATGATGATTTGGTTATGAATCCTTTCAGAAACATGGACGAAGTTCGAAACCGTGCATTGAGGTTTATAAGATTGGAGGATGATAAGGAAATCCAAAAGAGGATCACCACTACACCTCCTAACGATCAAGGAAAGAGAAAGTTGGATTCGCCTACCAGCAAGTCATTCAAATCCAAACCATACTACAAAGCTGATAATCACAAGATCAATTCGGTGTATGAAGATGAGGAAGACGAAGAATATCCCAGGATATCTGAATATTGTTTTTCTGTATATATCCCTGAATTAATGTATGCTATGCAGGACTTAGGTGAAAAGGCTAGGTGGCCACCAAAGGAAAATAAGTTCGCAACCAGGGATAAATCCAAGTGGTGTGCCTTCCATGAAGACTTTGGCCACATATGTAATCTCTAGGGTTTTATTTAATTAAATGAAAATGTAATAGGGTCATGTTTAAAAAAATAATAAAAGAAAGTTCATGGGATTTTGTTAACTCGATTCAAAATATTTTACATGTATTACATATATATTTCATTCAAGATATGAATTTAGTTATATTAAAGTGGTTTGAAACGAAATTTTTTTTTACTTTACTTTACTTTTAAATATTTTCAAGATAAAAGTTATAAACTTATCAACTATGGTTTTAGTTTATAAATGACGTGTAAAACTAATAACATAAATATACAAATAAACTTTTAACAAATAATTGTTTAAAATATATAGTAATATTATTAAGCTTTATTAAAATTTCAAAGTACTATTTTTAGTTAATTATGACATTAGAAATTAGAGGCATAACTAACTTGTAATTATATAAACTTTATAAATCTACTATAAGTTTGTTTTACATAAAATAATAATATAATGAAATTAATGGGTGATGTTTGTAATTCACTAAAACTAGAATTAGTATTATTAGAGGTTTATGTCAAAAAGTAAAAATATGCAAAACTCCAAGGACCCATATTGAAATTTTTGGTATCTCCTTCCTGTTTACAAATCACAGTCCACGTTTCCACCTTCTTCAATCATTTTCAGCCTCTAAATCCAATAAAAACGTAAGTTTTAATGCAATTAATTTCCTATACATGTTTCCTACCCGTTCGTAACCAAAACCGAATCATTTAATCAACGAATTAAACTCGGTTAGTCCAATAAACCATAACCGAAAGAGTTATCATAGAATGCTACTCGAACTCAATTGAAACGGGAACGAAAATCAAATTCCTTATACAGAAACATAGGCGTTCGCTATCTGGTTCTAAAGACATCAAGAACAGCTTCTAATTTGATCTCAATCTTCTAATCGAGTTCGTGACCCAGCAAGAACAAGATTCTAATATAACACAGTCAATTCGGAAGCAAATCAAGTAAGTTATAGGTGTAATCTACTCGATTTCATGAGGGGAATGATAACCCTATGTTTTTAACAATCCAAAATAAACAAATCGATCGATTTGATTTTCTAGGGCTCAAATGTTGAACAAGCAAAGGAGTTTGTGAATAAGAGTAATAAAAACGGATTGTATCTCGATTAAACAGCATGGTCTACTGGTAAAACAAGAGCATTTGATGAAAGGGGTCGGGGGTTCAAATCCGGTTTAAACCGGGTTTTCTTTTAAATCCTTTTTACACTTTTATTTTATTTTCATCATCAAATGAACCCCGAAAATTCTAAAAAAATTTCTGAGATTCTAAAATATTATTTTTAACATTCTGTAAAAATTTGAGAATTTTTCAGATTAAATTTATATTATTTTGTTATTTAAATATTATTTAAATAATTTAAATAAATATAAAGTACTAAAACATCTCTAAAAATTCTAGAAACATTCCAGGAATTCTAACATAATGTTCTAAACATTCTGTAACAATTTAGGAATTTTTCAGAATTAAATTATATTATTTTGCTATTTAAATAGTATTTAAATAGTTTTAAATATATAAAATATAATAAAACATTTCTAAAAATTCTGGAAAAATTCCAGAAATTATAAATTAATTATATTAACATTCTGAAAATTTTTAAATAAATTTTTTAATATTATTTTACAAATTTACGTTTTTATTGTTTAAATAAACTTTAAATAAAAGTATTATTTATAAAATTAATTTAAAAGTCAGAAAATTATTGTTTTATTTTCTGGAATTAATTTTATGATATTATAACTATAGGTTTCAAATTTTATTAACAAACATATATATATATAATTGTAATATGTTAATTCTTTAAATCATTTAAACATATAACTAGTTATAAATCATTTTTATTTTTATTTATTTTTTTTACAAGATATAAACATTTCTAAATTATATTTTTTAGAAAAAAAAATTAATATAAACAATTTTTGGAAAATGTTATACTTTCATTTCATCACAAAAATTGTAAAACAATTTTATATCATTATTTCTAAACAAAAAGGGAATTCCATGAACAAGCATAAGCATATAACTAGATGGATCTAAGTTATATTTTTATAAACTTAGGTTGATTTGAGGAGTGGTTCTTTCCTAATCATAGCCAAACATTATTTGGATAATTCTAAAGCTAAAGCATGTGAGTTTTCTTATACTCTCTTTTTACATTTTTGTAAACTTTGGGATGTTGCACATGTCATATCAAACAAATGTTATTCTAGAGTCATAAACAAATACTATGATGCAATTCTATAGTTTAAGTTAGAATTAGATTTGAATGTTATGTGTTACCTATTTGTTTGTATATCTATGTGTTATTATTATTGGATTATCATATACTATACATTAGTACTAGTAGCCTTTAATTTACATGACTTATGTTCATGTTTAATGTTAAAGGTGAAATTGCCAAAAACTATTAGTATTATTAGTAACCTTTCTTTAGTGACTTTGTGTCATTATGATAGAAAGGTGAAATTGCCAAATTCTATTTATCAAACATTGTGGAACATATACATATTTAGATCAATTCTTATTAGACTATTGTTGCATCTTATTTCTATTATACATATATCAAACTGTATAAGAATCTCACCAACTATGCAAATAGTTGATCAAAACTCTATTTTACATGTGTAACAGGTTAGTGGCTTGGATGAAGACACACTTAAGCTATTTGGACCTAGTTAATAAAATAAACAATGTTATTTATTTTGGTTTGTTTGGAATTATAATTGTTGGATTATGTTTGATTGTTTGGATTATCTTGGATGTTTGAATGAATGTTATGTTGACTTTAACTTGGATTATTAACTATTGAAACTTATAAAGTAGCACCATGAGTTATGAGCAATCACAATCGCGCCCCGACGTATTCCGCCGTTGGTTGGGGTGTGAAAACATAACCGATGATTGCATTGCACTAAGGAAGGAAATAAGCTACCTACTAAGCAAAGGTCACCTTAAAGAACTACTGGGGAAAAAGAAAGAAAGAAGACAAGATTCCAACAAATTCCCAAAAAGAGTCGCATCACCACCTAAGGATGCAAAGGTAATCAACTTTATTTCTGGTAGTTCTGATATTTGTGGTACTTCCTATTCTGTAGCTAGGAAACATGCTAAAGAAGCCAAGATGGAGAGAGACCCACAAAGACGTCAACACTCACCACAGAGACCGTGGTATCCTTTGAAGAGCAAGACCGCGAGAATATCTTGGATCCTCATCATAACAGGTTAGTAATTACATTATATGTTGCTAACCACTATGTACACAGGATACTTATAGATGGAGGAAGCTCAGTCAATATCATCTAATTGGAAACACTCAAAAGGATGAATATCCCAGAATCACAGATAACTACCAAATCTTTGATCCTGGTTGGATTCAGTGGTGAAGCTAAAGCCACTGTTGGAGAAATCAAGCTACCGGTATACATCGAGGGGGTAAACTTTATGCAATGTTTTTGTATTATAGATTCCCTATCTTGTTATAATATTATACTATGTAGACCTTGGATACATGACATGAAAGCAGTCCCTTCGACCTATCATCAATGTGTCAAGCTGCTAACACCATGGGGAGTAGTGAAGATCAACAGTGATCAGCAAGAAGCCAAGGAATGCTATTCGTCTTCGATGAAGGGAACAACCAAACCTTCATCAGCATAGCAATCAAAGTGCGACCTTCGGGATACTTAGGAATATAAAGAAAAGGAAGTAAAAGAAGTACCTCTAAATCCCGATGATCCTGAGGTCAAGGTCCTTATAGGGACAAATATCCATGAGGATATTGAAGAGAAACTGATTTCTTTTCTGAAATCAAGAGTTTCCACATTCGCATGGAAACATGAGGATATGATAGGAATATCCTCAGATGTAATTACACATAAGTTAGGGATAGATAGGAATATTAAACCTGTCCACCAAAAGAGAAGGAAGTTCGCACCTGAGAGAAATCTAATAATTCAAGAGGAAGTAGAGAAACTTCTCAAAGCAAAAATGATTAGAGAGGTGAAATTTCCAAAGTGGTTAGCCAATGTAGTCGTGGTACAAAAGAAGAATGGAAAGTGGAAAGTTTGTGTTGATTACACAGACCTCAACAAGGCGTTAAAGACCCATTTCCATTACCACATATTGATTCCATGGTAGATGCAACAGCAGGACATGAAATGTTAACTTTCATGGATGCATCAGCAGGCTTTCAACAAATTCAAAAGGAACTTTCAGACCAAGAAGACATGGCCTTCATGACGCCAATAGGGATATATTGCTACACAGCAATGCCATTTGGCTTGAAGAATGCTGGAGCCACATACCAGAGACTTGTCAATATGATGTTCAAAGAGAAACTGGGGGACACTATGGAAGTGTATATTGATGATATGGTGGTCAAATCGAAGACAGCTGAGAATCACCTTAAGGATCTTCAGGAATCGTTCGATATCCTGGATCGCCACAATATGAAACTTAACCCATCTAAGTGTTATTTTGGGGTAAGATCAGGAAAGTTCTTGGGATATATGGTCACTAAAAGTGGAATAGAGGCTAGCCCGGAACAAATTCAAGCAATCTTAAACCTCAAATCCCCAAAGAACATAAAAGAAGTGCAAAGATTAATAGGAAGAATAGTTGCACTCAATAGATTCATCTCAAGGTCTTCTGAAAAATTTAAAGGATTCTACGATATCCTTAAAAAGAATAAGAAGTTCCAATGGGATGAAGAGCATGAGAAGGCACTTAAGGATCTGAAGGAATATATATCCTCACCGCTGTTGCACATGAGACAAGAAAATGGTGAACCACTATCACTATACTTAGTAGTATCCCGAACTACTGTAAGTGTTGTGTTAGTTAAGGATCATCAGGGATCACAACACCCTGTGTACTATGTAAGTAAAAGCCTAGTAGATGCCGATACTAGATATTCTCACTTAGAAAAACTAATTTTGGCTTTGGTTATGGCATCAACTAAGCTAAGACACTACTTTGAGACACATAGAATACACATTAAGACAAATTATTCTATCAAATCTGTATTGAGAAAACCTGAGCTATCAGGAAGGATGGCAAAATGGTCAGTTAAACTCAGTACCTACGATTTGATCTATGAATCAAGAACATCAATTAAGTCACAAGCCTTAGCAGACTTTGTGGTTGATTTTAGTAGTGATCTACAACCAGAAGTGGATCTAGAAGTCAAACTCTTAGATGAAGATACTGGTGAATTGACTTTGTTCACAGACGGATCTTCAAATGTAAGAGGAACAGGACTAGGCATCATACTAAAATCGCCACAGGGGGACATAATACCCCAATCGATTAGTTGTGAATTTCAAGCAACTAACAATGAAGCAGAATATGAAGCCCTAATAGCAGGACTTCAGTTAGCTAGAGATATGAACATTAGAAACCTGCATGTTTTTGTCGATTCCCTATTGATAGCCAGTCAATTTAACGGTTCTTACATGACTAAAGGAGATAAATTGGCAAAATACTTAGAAATAGTTAAGGATGTTTCAAGATATTTTTTTCATGTTTGATATCACTCAAGCACCAAGGGATGAGAATGCCGAAGCAGATGCACTGGCAAACTTAGCGCCATCCTTAAGGATCCCTGAAGATATCAATATCCCTATCCTTCATATTTTAAGACCAGCGATAGATATGCAGGATATAGGTCAGGATAGTGAACCCGAGAATACTGAAGTTCATCACTCAGAAGCACATGAAATATCATGTACTATCCCTATTAAAAACTACCTTCAAACAAGAAAGATACCTGATGAAGAAATAAATCCTAGAGTTTTTAAAGCAAAAGTATCTAGATACACAATCAAACAAGATATCTTATACAGGAAATCAATATCAGGCCCATACTTGATGTGTTTGGAGAAACCCGAAAGTCTGGAAGCAATGAAAGATATCCATGAAGGAGATTGTGAAAATCACACGGGGGTAGAGCATTATTTTCAAAGATCCTAAGAACAAGATACTTTTGGCCAACCATGAGAAGATATGCAATGTCTTATTCCCATAAGTGTGATTCTTGTCAAAGACATAGCAATATACTTCATCAACCAGCTGAACATCTACATCCAATAGTCTCATCATGGCCATTCATGAAATGGGGAATGGATATAGTACGAAAATTACCCAAAGCACCAGGAGGAAAGGTGTTTATGTTGGCTATGACAGATTACTTCTCAAAATGGATTGAGGCTAAAGCCTTTGTACAAGTTATAGAAAAAGAAGTAATCTCATTCATAAATAGGAATATCCTGACTAGATTTGGGATACCTGCAGAAATCACTTGTGACAATGGGTCTCAGTACATAGGCAAAAGGACCACAAACTTTTGTGAAAGCTGGGGCATATAGATGATCACCTCTACACTTGTTAATCCTCAAGCTAATGGTCAAGCAGAATCAAGCAACAAGATTATAATCAACAACCTCAAGAAAAACTTGGGATCCAAGAAAGGAAAGTGGGCTGAAGAACTTCCATTTGTCCTATGGGCTGATAGAACAACCATAAAGAATGCGACTGGTCAAACACCATTCTCTTTAGTGTATGGTTCTGAAGTTGTTCTCCCAACTGAAATGGTTGTCCCTACTGCAAGATCAAGTCTACAAAAATCTAGAATCTAACAAGGAAATACTATCTGAGGATCTAGATACTATTGATGAACTTAAGGATATTGCGAGGATAAGGATGGCAACATATCAACAAAAGATAGCCAAATCCTACAACAAGAATATTAGGATAAGAAGATTTCAAGTAGGAGATTTGGTTTTAAGAAAGGCATTTCAGAATACCACCAATCAAGTTGATGGAAAACTTGCTCCAAAATAGGAAGGACCCTATAAGATCGAATCCGAGGCAGGAAAAGGGGCATACAAGTTAACCAATATGGAAGGAGAACCTCTCCCAAGATCTTGGAATGCCATTCATCTTAAGCTATATTTTATTTGAAACTTATTATATCAAACCATAAGATGTTATCACATTATAATTTGTACATTACATTATTATATATGCTTATATATTCTTGTATATTCCTAATTATCATGCTACTAAACAAGCATAAGAGGGGCATCAGGATTCCTGATTCCCAGCTATGCAAAAATCTTTTTGTTTTGTAGGTATAGCAGGAGAAGAGATGAGACTTATATCTTAACCCAAGTTCTGACATGAAATCAGAACTTGATCAAGACCCGCACTGACTTTATGTCCAGCTGCAAAGTTTTGACCTAAAATCAAAACTGTAGAAGACCCTTGCAGGAGAAGAGATGAGACTTTATGTCTTAACCCAAGATCTGACCTGAAATCAGAACTTGATCAAGACCCGCACTGACTTTATGTTCAGCTGCAAAGTTTTGACCTGAAATCAAAACTCAAGAGACTTTCGTCTCTCATGAAGACTTAGGGCTCATGCCCTCGCTAGTTGCGCACGTTTCTCCTATTATAGTTTGAGATAATGGGACCAGTACACGCATGAGTGGCTGACAATTTCATTATCAAGGGCTATAACTAAGGATCCTCCGAAATATCCCGGTATAGTTGGAGATTTTGGGACAAGTACACGCATGAGTGGCTGACAATTTCGTTTTCAAAGACTATTGCCAGGGATCCTCCGTATTCCGGCCTTAGTTGCCAGTGGCCTTGTCGCAAGTATTCCGGTCTTAGTCGCCAGTTTAATCGGCCTTGTCACCAGTATGTTGGGCTTGTCCCAAGTTTTCTTGTTTTTCTACATATGCAGGACTGACTTTAAAGGATACTTAGGAATATCGTAAAACAATTGGGGATATTCAGGTATGGAATTCTTTTAATGTTTTGACAGGGTCAAAGAAGACTTCGAACTAAACCTACTATCTCTGGAAATTGGTATTTGTTTCTTAACTATTCTTTATTCATAATTATTTTCTATATATTTTCATGCCTGATAATATGCATTGTACTTATTTATATTTAGGAATATGTTATATGTCATATGAACATTTAAATTTAGGGGCATGTTAGATCAAATTACCAATTACTTCATGTACTAAGGATCTTTAAACAAATAATGACACGATGTTAATACATTTAGGCATAAACCTGAATTGTCTACATTAAACCATATAATTAAGACTATAATTCAATTAGCCCATTATTGCTTTAATTATTCTCAATTATTCCTAAGTATATCTAATAAAACTTATAAAGAACTATCCTTAACTTAAATGTTTGACGTATAAAGAGTTACATATAACTCGAATCAAACAGAACAATAGTATTTATTAAATTCAGAATACTTCGAAGTATTTAAGGATATATGAAAATAAACAACTATGAACACTATAACATTAACCGAAATACTAGCTGTTATATTACCAAAAGCAATTAAAATTAACACGTTAGGCTTTGTCATGAAATTCATGATTCCTCCACCCAACACATTAATAATATTTAGCTAAAGATAACTACTGTAATATATAATGATATTTCAAATTGCTTTTTCTTAGCATATTTGGTATGTTTTCCTAAACTATATGTCTATTTTAAGGTATAAACAGTCTCTTTATTTAGATATATTCTAGTGTGTAAAAACATTAGAAGATATTGGACATAAGTTGCTTGCTAATAGACCTGAGTTGATAGTAATTTGACCTATTTATAATACTTAAAATTATCATAGTTATATATGGCCTTGCACCACCACTAAATATTTCAAACTATTGCGTCAAGATACTCAACAATTTGTTCTACATAATGGGTATTAGCTTAAAAGATAACCTAAACAATAAAGTTTTAGAAGTCTCATATAACTCTAAAAAAGAAAATATGGAGATAAGAATACTAGTAAATCCCAAATCTCAAGGAATAGCAAGACAAATCCTCACAAATGTTAAGTCTGAAAAATTTTAAAGTTGTATAAATTAAAAAAAACTTACAAAATTTTTGGAGCAATTGTTGTGTGTCAATTTTTATGGTCTGAGATTCGGGATAGCCGAGGATAATCCGTAATATGGGATTCTTAAGTATCCTCAAATATCCTCAAATATTCTGAATACTAATGTCACTAATCGATCTTTTCTCTGTATAGCCTGACTTAGTCTTGCAGGTAACTTATTATGGACGTGTTTTACCCTAAAAGTCGGGATAAAGTCAAAGAAAACGTGGTAAATATGCTAAATAACGGCTACAAGTGGAGAACAAGTCATCAACGGTCATATTTAGATTTGACATAAAGATTTAGGGTTTAGTTGACAGAAGCGCTTCCACAAGTTTAATGGGTGTGGTAGCTGCCACAATTGAAGACATGGTAATGACTACGAGATTCTCACCGGAATATTCAGGAATACTGTTAATTGTATTTTACTATAAATTGAGACTTATGATCGATCTAGGGAGATCTCTGCACACTTTTACACACAACTCACTCAGTCTACTTCTGATTATCTCTTATTCGCATCATTCAAAGTTCAGAAACACTTAGTGATCGATCAATCACGCTCTTGTATTGTAATTTTACATATTTTGTATTAATAAGAACAAGGCAGAGTGACGATTGTCACCTCCCGAGGTTTTTATGCCGGCAATCCTAAGGGATTAAGGACTTTTCCTCGTATAAATCTCGTGTGCAAGCTGTTCATTTCATTTTATATTTTTAAATATCCCTAGGGATACTCAGGGATATTTTTAGTGAATTTTGATTATAAAATGTTTTCTATATTGTTAAACACAATACCCCACAAAACTAATTCAGTTTTGCTAAAAATTATATTTGTTAATTTTTACCCGAAACAATAACTGTGTTTCGGCTTTGGGATATCGTGGGATAATCATAAGTATCGAAGTGACATATCAAAAACTCCTCATTCTTAAGAAATGTATCTAGTTGACCCATATGGGGCCGAACAAGTAAACAATATATGGTAGTACTATCGAACAGACAACCCCATTTACTTGGAGGATTGCATCTCTCCTTGTGTGAATGTTTGTTATCGTTGTTAATATTAACATCAACGTGTTTACGTTCCAATGAGGCACATATGATTACCGTTGGGTATTGTAATATCTTTCAGTCGGAAAGTAACTAAATATGGGTCACATGATTATTTCAATTGTGTCAATGTGTGTCATTGACTACACGTAACATATCATATTGTATCAAGTCTTGTGTATGAACTCATCCGCTTTGTGCTCACATTTCAAACTTATAAACTTTTGCAGGTAGATAGTGATATGTGAGAAACTGCACTATCAGGCACTTGTAAATAAGTGACATGAGAATGTTTAGTGTGTTTAAGTTGTGAACAATACTTTTGATACAGTTTTAGTCTAAAGATTAAAAGCCCCATGGTTTTCAATTCATATGATTGCTACATCAATCGAATTGGTTGGAAACCCATATTAGGGTTCATATTGATTTGAGGGAAAATCTAAGAACTGTTTAACAATAAATCCAATTCGAGTTAGTCAAGCATCCCTGGCCCAGCCTAGTGGTAAATCACGCGGCTTGGGGCGCGGGTACCCAGGTTTGAATCTTTCCAGGCACGGTTAAACCGGTTTTCTTTATTTGGAGCTTTTTTCCAACCTGTATTTTTTTTTTATAAAAAATTTTAAAAAATTAAAAAACCGTATTAAATATTCTGGAATAAACAAATTTATTTCAAAAAAATTTTCAAAAATTAATTTTCTATTTAAACTAAGTTATACATAATAATTGGTTATAAAAATGATTATAAATTAAATAATCAATTACAAACCAAGGTTTATTTACAATGACTCTTTTTTATTTATTTTTAATTAAAATAATTCTAAAATAATTTTAAAAAATACATGTGTGTATTTTTATTCAATAACAATTTATCTTTTACTTTTAAAATGATTTATAAAATGTTTATTATTTTATTTTATTTTATTTTTTTTATTTTTAATGATAAAATGATTTATAAAATATATATATGTGCATACTTTATAAACCATATTTTTTCAAAACAATTATATATGCAAACTTAGTTGTTTTTAATAGACAAATTAAATTCTTTAAAAATCTAAAAATTATTTTAAACTATTAAACAAACTAAAAAAATATTATTCTATATAAAAACTTTTACAAACAAAGGCATGAAATTATTCAACTATTACATTAGAATAAAAAGTTAAAGGTTATAAAGCAAACATTAATCTTTTATAAACAATTTTTTTAAATCATTTAGTTTAATTTATTCTTTTATCAAAATATCTTCAACTTTAAACAATGAAGCCTAATTGAATAAAAACAAAAGGATGGAAAATTTATTACTCCAAATGGCATGTGATATTTAAAAGTTTTTTTCAAAATCAATTTAGGAATATTTATTTATTTGATAAATAAATAAATAAATAATCCTTAATGAAAAACCATTTAAACTTAGTTACACACCAATTAGGACTTCCATAGTATGTCATGTTGGATATTGGATGTCCAATTAACGATAAGTTCAACGTTGCTATGAAAGGTATGATCCAAAAAGTTACAATTTGGAAGGCAAAAAATTTATATTTAATTATTAAACATAATATACGATCACAAACTATCGGTTTTAAGGATTTGGAGATATTATTATTTGTGAAATAATAATTTGGTGGCAATTACTTATAGAGATAACTAATTCAATAAACAAATAAAGTTTGGAACTTTATTAAATGATTATTTATTAATTAATTGTTAATTAATAAAAGGAGAATAGATTAAATTAAGTAATGTTTAATTAGTTAAATATTGACTATTCCATAGATATTAACTAATTAATTGTTAATTAGTTAAAAGGAGATTATAGTAATTAAATATGTTAATTACTATATGGTTTATTAAGTAAATAATTAAAAGGGCTTTACGTGTAAATTATTATTTTATAAATAATGGTATTGACCACCCACAATTAGTGGATCTTGGGATTGACTAAAAACCCTAAAAACCCTAATTCTCCTTCTCCCCCAGTGTGGTCGTCGCACACCACCATCTTGGGTGGGATCATTGTTGCCGCATACCACCACGACCGGTTCAATAGCCACATGCCAGGAGGCCGAGCCAAAGGGGCTGCACAAGGAGGCCAAGCCAATGGGCTGAGCCAAGGAGACCAAGCCAAAAGCTCTAACAAGGGAACACGCATAAAGCCAAGCCAAGGATGTGTAGAGGGGCTGAGCTAGGAGATCACGTCGGGGGCCTAGCCAGTGACAACGCAAGGCCGTAACAAGGTTGCCTTGCCCGAGCCAAGCCGAGCCAAGGTCAACGAGCCAAACCACACGTAGAGCCGAGCTGAGCCAAAATCAGTTTTGGACTATTCTGGATATTCGTAGGACGAGATCTTGATTCGGGTTATCGTTTTGAGTCAACTAGCGAGACCATCGTCGATTCGTGTGGATTTGTGTAATATCATTGTATTTCAGGCACCTCATTACATAAATACTTGTACTGTTAAAGCCTGATATGATACTTGATAATTACTATGGATTATTGGATGTTATTAGTATTGGTATACATATTGAGAACATATGATTGTGTGCATAAACAATGGGAAATCTAGTTTGGAATATAACTAGACAGAACTAGAGAGTTTATTGCAGAGATATAAATCTGAGATGATATTATTGGATTTGAAACGATAGTGGTATGGGATTCTATAACCAAAGATAGGCAAGGATATAACCATGGTCTATAGAAGAGGTGGTGGGATGGCGGCTGAGGCAGTTGCGACTGACCTCTATGTATGCTCTATACATAAATCATCTTCAGTTTATCATGATTATATCATGTTGAGGCTTGGTGAGGAGAATCCGAGGTTTTGGTTCGGAATGATAACGATTTATGAGTTAGTATTGTTTGGTTTCTAAACATAGTCAAGGACACATGGTCATGGTATATCGAAATAGTGGTGGGACGGTGGCTGGATAGGTTGCGACCAACTCTTACATATGCCCTATACATAATATTATTTCGGTCTATCATGGATGTGTCAGTGATATGGTTTAGTGGGATCCAGATTGGGAAATTATAATATTAAAAATGTTAATATAATGAAAATGTTACTGGAAATGATTACACGATGGTGAGGTGGCGAACATAACTTAAACGTGAATATTAATTCAGAAATATTAACTTAATAATGTATTCGCATGGGTAACGATCCACATGAATATAATTGTTAGGAATAATATTCTGAAACGACATTCCATTAATCATAAATCGAACCGAAATACGATACGAGCGTTGTATTCGGAAAGGTGACGATCTTTACGAATACGTACGTGAGTAACGTGTTTCCTAAGATAACAAAATAATATCTAACGATATTAAATTAAGAAATGGAATTTAAAAACGTTATTAGGAATTACAACCTAAGACGGATTCGAATAAACTGTTTTATTAATTAAATAATTCAACGAAAGAAAACAAAATCATTTTACACAAAAACTTTAATTAAAATCATTTTTTTATTAAACTGAATCTTAGTTATTTAAAGGTTTGATGTTTTAAATATGATTAACGAGAATAACTGAGCATTTAATACTTTTAGACGTGTATTAAACAAGACCGAACACGTGGGAAGAACCCGGGCTACAAAAGCCACTCTCTCTTCTTCCTCCTCATTCTTTCAAGGCTTACTCTCTCTCTAGAATTACAAATTCGTCACTCACTCTCTCTCTCTCTCAAAAGTTTCTCACTAAGATTTCTTCACCATTTCACAACCATTTTTGATGATTCTTGTCCCAAATCGTTCATATGATTGAGTAGATCAAGAATCCACAAAGAAATCTTGTATTTGAACGTGATTTGAAGGTAAATCTACTATTTTACTTGTGTTTCTTTTCTTTAAACAAACTGGTTTGCACCCTTGTCCTTTAAACGACTATTACACATTGAAAACCTTAAAATAAATGGGTGCGAATGACTAGAAGTAGGTGGATTGAACCTGCAACAGAGTTGATGATTCGGTGAAGATGATGATGAATAGTAGTGCGTGAGGGAGTGCAGGTGGCCAAACTTCTACCTGGCCGAACCACATGCTTGCCACGAAGCTGTTGTTGCCGCGAACCTCCTTAGGCGAACCCTAGCTTGGCTAAGATCGTAGCCGAACCTAGATTTTCACATGATCTGGATCTAGCGAACCTGTTGATGACAAACCTGGTAGAATGCAGACCACTAAGGACCGAACCTGTGTGGTTGAGGGTTGTGTTGGCCGAACCTTCATATGCCACGAACTGGCTGCATATGAGGTGTACGAACCCTACGAACCAGCCGAACCACATGTGGACGAACCTTTGGTTTGCA
Source organism: Mikania micrantha (assembly GCA_009363875.1). Lineage (NCBI taxonomy): Eukaryota > Viridiplantae > Streptophyta > Magnoliopsida > Asterales > Asteraceae > Mikania > Mikania micrantha. The sequence continues at coordinate 1,567,601 of CM018696.1, read as the reverse complement.
AATCTATTCACAATCTTAAACAAATCAAGAAAAAGGTCAGTACGAGCTCAACGGTTCGACTTCGGTTCGTCAAGCAACGAACACTAATTAGTTAGCTAAGATAGGTGTTTCATACACACTACACTCGTTTTTGTTCGAGGAATTAAAGCCCTATGTTTGTAACAACGATCAGGCCTCAGTTCAATCGAATTTGAACAAAGATGCATTAGGGTTCATACGATTAAATCTGATTTTTGATGAATTTATATTTTATATTTTTTAGAGGAGGGAGGAGTATGACGAGTCAGAAGGGGATATGTTTAGTAGAATTCAACGTGGGAATAATGTTTGGTGCATTTTAGTTGTTTTATAATGTTGAAGGGTTGATTTTGACAAATTTATATTTAATATTTGGGGGGAGAAGGTATAACAAGTCAGAATGGGGGTATAGTTAGCCTCATCCTAAAACAAATTAGGTTAAAATTGAAATAGGATTTCAATTACATAGCGAATATATAAAATAGTGATTTTTTAAAATGCACAACTATCATCATTTTAAATAAGTTGTCCATAATGTTTTTGAAACATAAAAGCAATTAATTAAAGTAATTAAATGACGCATTGTTCAAGATGTTTATTTTCTAAATATACAAGCCTAGAGTTAGTATTAACCTTGTTGTATGTTAATATACTAGAAAAAGATAAGCATTTTGATTTAAGTGCCACCTTATATTTGAGACACTTAGCTTTATCAATTTGACCTGACATCTAATGTTAGTGTTTACCATGCACTAGGTATATGGTTTTATTGAAAAAGGAATGATCGCGATTCCTAATACACTTAGGCCGGTCATTCAGTAAAAAAATCGTACGGCATTTACTTGAAGAATCAAGTTGGCATAGTTGGGGTAAAGGTACAAAGTTAAAAATGGGTGCTCTAACAAACCCCAAAACTTGAGGATTATGATTGTCATAATTGGATATCGTAACCCTCACGTATATTGTGAATAGTAAATAGAGAGCTTAGCCAATTCACTGTTCATTAAATAAGCAGGATCTCTCTAAATTAATTTTGTTAATGGGTCATAACTAATTTTGGATTATATAAAGCATGAAATCCTAAAACCTTTCTTTTGAATTTTATAGATGTATTTCATTGATTCTACTAAACCTCATAGGATAAATCTCTTTCGAAATCAGTTCAATGGGAGTAATTTTTCTACTTGGATGCATCACCTTAGAGATGTCCTTAGAAAAGACGAAATATTGTATGCTTTGGATAACCCTATTACTCCTGAGCCACCTATAGTGTAACATCAGTGCCGGAAACGTCACCGGAACAGTGATCTCTACAGTATATGAACAGAAAATCAGGTACATATTTCAGTTTCATTTCGTGTTATCAAAACAGTGAATTCAGAATCATTTCAGAGAAACAAGTTCAAAACAATGGTTCTTGAGTCAGATAATTATCTGGCAACACAGAACCATCATGTGATTTATTTGTTAGGATCTTATTATGTATAAACGTATGTGAGGCCTTACAGGACAAAACAACACGAATATCGTTAAGTGAATGCTAAACCGACAGATTATTCGTATAGGTGACGATCTGTACGAATAAATCTGAAAGTTTAACGTTCTGAATGATATTCGATAATTAGAAAACAATATTGAAAAGTGTAGTTATCGTCGTGTTTGATCGGGTGACGATTCGAACAAATACGCGCGATGACCGCACGATTCGATTTAAACGTTAAATAAATATTTTGTAAATTACATAATTAAAAGATATTTAGTTAATTTATTAGGAATCACAATCTAAAATAAATTTTATAATCCTATTTTAAAACCGAGTCGTTTCGTTACGAAAATGACGCGAAAACGACGCGAAACCGACACTTTTACGCGAAACCGACCAACCGAACACACCCGGAGTATAAATACCCGGAATGAGTCTTCTTCCTCATTCACCCTCTTCACCCTCTCTCTCTAAAACCAAAAACCCGGAACTTTCTCTCTCTAAAATTTCCCACTCTCTCTCTAAGATTTCTTCCTCATTTCTTGATGAAATCATGTGTTCTTGGTGCCAAAACAACCACCACAACATGTAGAACACGAAAGTACAATCGATCTAAGCTTTGAACCATTCGATTCGAGGTAAAAACGAGTTTTTCTTTTCGGTTTTAGGGTTTTCAAACCCTAGTTCGAACCCCTTGAAAACCGGTTTTAAACACTTCCAATCTTAGGGAAATCACTCACAAACACACTAGAAGGGCGTAGGATCAAGTGGGATTGGGTAGATTAGCTGGTTGTTCGAAATCGAAGAGCTGCCATGGGGACTTTCGAACGGCCGAATGACCACCTTCAGTTCGCCGTATGTGTGCAGGCCGAATGGCCAAACCCCCCCTATTCGCCGAATGGCTACCACCTCATTCGCCGAATGTGTAGGAGCCGAACCAGATCCCATTCGCCGAATGTCCCACTAACCCTCATTCGGCCGAATGGTCAATCTCAGCCAAAGCACTCATTCGATCGGCCCAACTCATGGCTCATTCGACCATAGACATTCGCCCCACTCTTTCGGTATAGACTCATTCGCCCATCATCTCACCGAAACAACATCATTCGGGCCATACCTTCAATCGGCAACTTCTTATTCGGCCGAACCCTTATTTGACATTTCTCCTTCGGCCAAACCCCTTTCGGGCATGACACATTCGGTCAAACCCATACGGCTACACCTCTTTCGGCCATTACAGACCTTCATTCGATGGGTTGCACTGAATTGGCCCATCGCGCATGCATGGATGTGGACGTGGGTTCATGAGATGCATGGTTGGTTACGTGGAAACTTGCATGGGAAAGGAATCAAATAGGGTTAACACAATTGTTACTAAAGAATAGGAAGGTTAAATCATGGGTTATTTCATGTGGGGAATTACTCTAATATACAAGGAATTAATTAAGGAAACCCTAGATTAGGGTTTTCACTAATAAGGGTTTCAGTAATCACCTCATAATCTAAACGCATGGGTTGATATTAATAGAGTTAAACGTATTTGGGAATCCATTGAGAATCAATGATCAAGGTATAAGGTTATGGTGTCGATTCAATTATTAACACCTAATACTTAGACATTTTATAGAACGTATAACTACCTTAGGTAGTTCAATTGAACTATCTAGGATGGATTATACAAAGACTCAGTCAAAGAATCATGGGACGATCAAAGTCTAAATAATGGGCCCAAGGGTGGCCCAATGGGTTTAATATAAGCCCATCAAGTTTAATTACACTTTCCTTAAATTAATTATGTTTTCATAAAAGAAATTAAATTATAAATCTTATTAAAATAATTAAATGATTTCTAAATAAAAGTTTAACTTAAAATAAATTATCTTAAAAATGTGTTTAATAAAGACTTGTGATGTAATTAAAATAAACCCTAATCATCTAGGGTTTAGTAGTTAGTAATATGGGGACATGGGTCTATTACGGGTAATAAGTTAGACTAAGTTAGATAAAGTCATAGAAACACATAAGAAACCTAGGACACGTAGTTGCACACCGAGACCAAACCCTAGATACGACGACCACTGTATATACTTATCGTGTTCGAATTCTTTTAAAATAACTCAAGAACCGAAGATACATAAGCTACAACAACGAGTGCGCATTTTGTGGTAATTCAGTACAAAGCAACACAGGTGAGTTCATTGCTCCTTTTCTAACATTTTGTTTTAAAACGCGGGGCTGAGAAGCATGCGTCAACTGTTTTATTTAAACTGTTTATTTAAATGCTTTTATTTATTATATGTTTATATATATATATGTTTGTTGATACTCTTAGACTCCTGTCTAAGAAATTATTAAACAGATCAAGTTATCAATTGAATTTAAGTACTCTTTTGAGTAATACCTTAAATCTAAATTCTAAATCAACCCTTAGTCCATCCAGTTCAAATTCAAGAATCTAAATTCAAAGTGAAATCAAATGAACATAATCAAGAGATCATATTCGAGGGAATCATAACTCAGTGTGTGATCTGAGACCCAAGAATCATAATCAAATCAATTATCATTGGAAATCATGGGAATTCAAAGAATCAAGAATCAAGAGACTCAGGAAATCAGAAATCATAAATGTGTGTGAATCATTGAACTAATGAAATCATTATGATCTAATGAACTCATTAATACTCTGTTAAGGTGGATGTCAGTTGTATATGGAATCAAGATCACGTGTAACACACATATAAAGTCCCACTCAGATGCAGAAGACCATTTGGTCAGGCTGTAACGGGCAATAACATGAACGATCAAATGAAATCATCATCAAAGTCAAAATCATGAGAATCAAGAGATCAAGAATCACAGGATATCCTTAAAGTCCCCGCTTGTACAGAAGACCTTTGGGTCAAGCTGTAAGGGCAAAACATTAAAATCCCGCTCAGTTCAGGTGTACTCCTTGTGAGTTATGCCTGACATGGGTCACGTGTGAGAGGTTACAACTTGGACAACCACCAACAACTAAGTCTAACTGATTGAGTAAAATCATACCAAATCATCATGTCTTAGTTGTATTTAAATGTTTTATTTAATTATTAAATTAAATATTTGACATTTTACTATTATCACTGACTTTTTGGAAATCCTATATCTATGAGGAATTCAAGAGGATCAAAGGTAAATCAGGTTTCAAAATCAAAATCAATTTCAGAGGTGTTGAGTAAAAAATGCTTAATTATCATTAACAACATTGTCATATGCATATTAGTATGTGGTGGGATAGCGTCTGGGCTTGACCCTTTCGTGATTCCCTATATATAAGCATACCGATCTGGATGATACAGTTGATGTTAATGAGGTTAGGGTCTTTACCAAAGGAGGTTTTCAAATCATTTTCAAATCATAAAACTATATGAACTCACCAACCATGTGTTGACTTTATTTTTGCATGACTTCTCAGGTGACGAACAGGTCAACTAAGGAGTTATTCCTTTTGGACTAGGACTTCAGATAGAAGACTTAGCATTTTGGACCTGCATTACTTTTGAAGACATCATTATACAAGTTATTTTGTATATCTTGTGTAAATACAAGATAGAAATATATGATGTTAATGGTAGATTTACATTGCTAAATTATAAACAATACTGATGTAATTTAACTTTGTAATTCTATCATGTTTAGCATTTCTCATTTGTATCATGTGCAATGTAAACAATCTGATCATCATGATTATCACTCCCGATATCGCGCCCCGAGAACCTTCCGCCCGACGGGACAACCGATCCTATCCCGCCGGCTCGGGGTGTGACATATAGGCTGCACCACATCTGAAAGAATGAAGCACATTGGACACGAATGTGAGACAAAATATCTCATATTGACGTTGGTGTCTCCTAAATATGTGAATCAACTTATGTATCTCTCCAGTCATGAGATGATTGAGGAGATCAAGAAGAGTTTCCTGCCAAACAGGTTTTAGCGATTCGTAATTATTAAGGAGGTCCAAAAGGATTTGAGACCGGGTAGAGACGTAGGAGCTCACGTTGATAGGTTGCAAGGCTATTTTGATAGGCTTGGCAAACTAGGTTATCCCATGAACCTTGAGATTGCTATTGATTTCATCCTTATTTACCTACCAGAGGAATATGAATCTTTTGTAAAGACTTACAAAAGAAATATCTTTGGAGTGACAATTGATGAACTCAAGGGGATGCTCTTGGTTGAGGAAACCAAGACTTGGGTTGAGATGAGCAGTGGGAGGAAGAGACCATTGACCGAGGTTAATGAGGTCGGGTGCATTGTTGCTAGGCGTCTGAATAGTTCAGATCCGTCGGGATCTTCTGGTATGCCTTGTTCATTCAACATATTTCTTGAATTGGCAAATCTTTGATAATAATGTGAGTGTCACAATTATTTCAATTATTTGCAGGTATTCAAGGTGGTTTATTAGCTAGGAGCTTGAGTCTTGAATTCCATGGTATGAAAGAGAAGACAAGACTGATAGAAGAAATGTTCTTTTATTCTTTCATTTTTCATTATTTGTTTGAATTGTTTAAAACGATTATGAATATTTTGACATTCTTAGTTTGACTAAGAATATTACTTCTAGTATTATTTATGAATTGATTGATTAATTATATTTATGCTTGATAAATTTTTTTGATAGCACAATTGATAATAATTATTGATAATGCAAGGTGAATTATATATGATAGAATTACTAATAAAGGCAATACACATGATTCATATTAATAGAATAATTTAAAGTTTTTAAATAAATTAGACAAGATTAACCTTTAAAGCAAGGTGTAATACATGAATATCTAAACAATTGAAAATGGAATTCACTGTTACAAGAGTTTGATGATTACACAACATGCTTAAGGAAAGGTTATAAAGATTGTGATCTTTAATATGAAATTCTTTTGCATATAATTGTCTAAAGATTAAATATGAATGCTCCATAAGGTTTTAAACCTAATGAAATCTTTGAAAGAATTCAAAGAAGATTTCCATAAAATAAAGATTTAAAGGCAACAATAGTTATATATGAGATATAACCAAAGGTTACCAAATTAATGCATATAATGTGAAACTATTTCACAACCAAGTACACAATGATGTAGGTAATTCAATAAATACTAATACATGTGTTTTCTCTTGAGTATGATTCAATAAAATTAATATCCCAATGAAATAATCATATGAATTACTACATTAGCTTAATTGCAGGTAAATATAAAGAGTTATAAAATAAACCTGTATAATTTCCTATTTGGGTTTTGAGGATTTAACAAAGAATTGTTAACCATTTATTTAAAATTGGATCCTCATAAATGATAAGGATAGTTATCATGAATCCCTAAAATAAAATAGATAGAATTTTCATCAATTGCTTCCTAAGGCAGAGAACTGTATTGCTTAAAATTAGATAGTTCAGATTGAAAGAGTTCAATTCTGCAATAATATGATATATATGTTTCAATCAACACAAAGTGTTTGAATGGATCTTAAATGAGTTTAAAAACCGGTTTCTACTCATGACATCTGCAGAAGCTCATGGGATCACTGTGAACCCAAAACTTGCAGAAGTGTAATTATTGATTGATAAATATAATTTATGGTTTGGAACCATAAACACTAAGGATGCAATAAAACAAGTTAAGAGACTTTTTTAACAACATTTAGATGTTGTGTAGTTGAAATTAGAGAATTTCAATGACAAGATCAACATGGATGTATTAGGATACTACAAATCATATAAGCAAGGTTGTTTGACACACACGTAGTTAAACATCAAAACTGTATTACTATAAGAACACCTTAACTAACTATTCTTACAAGTAATTATAAAGTTTTTGAAATCCTAATTTGCCAAACTTGTTGCGACAAATCCATGGTTGGTAAAAAAATCTCAAGTAGGAATCTTTGTCATGGTAAGAAACTAAAGTGTTAGTTTTACCTAAAAGACAAAGATGTTATACATATATATATATATATATATATATATATATGTCAAGGCTAGTGGGAGCATAGTAAATTCTAATGACAATATTATGTAAGTATGTAGATGACATACTAATTATAGAAAAGTAATTTCTATAATAAAGATATAAACTTTAACAATGATGTTAAATGAAATAAGTAATAATTTTATTTAACAAAATTGAATATATATTAATGGCTAATATATGAATTATCCAATGACATTTTCAATAGAGATTGAAAAGAAATCTTAGATAAGTTTTGCATAAGATGAAGAGTCACATGCAAATTGTCTATGTCAAAGTATGAAGTGTTCACTAAAGGTTAGAGAACAAAAATATACGAATCAGAATGCTTAGAATGAATGTTCATTACTAATCTCAATAAGATTCCTAATGACTAGGAATAGATTGAGAAAACATATGACAACAATGCATCAATAGCTAAGACTATGAAATTGTAGTCATATATAGTAGAAGCATTATGAGAAAGAACGGAAAGAAAGACATAATAATAAATAAAATTCATAAATCAGAATTGCAATTCAGTTCACTAAATCTATTTATAAAGCTGAATATGAGTATAAGGCTGATATATATTAGATATGCTAGATAGGGAATCTGATTAACTTTAGTATTGGGTGCTCTGCAATCGAAACATGAAACATTGAATATTCATTCTGATTTAATAGTTAAAGGCAAAATGAATTATGTTTCTAAATTCGAAATTTTTTACATTTTAGTATCGTTGAATATAGTATTCTAAATATATGTAGTCGATCAGATTTAGGGGAATCAATCTGAACTAAGATGACTTGAATGCTTGGTTAGTTTATAGAGATAAAAGCTCAAGTGTTAAGAACCAAGATTCATAGGCATTCGTTAGAGAATGATGTCGGACGTAACTCGCTTCAAAACATTCTTCATGGATCTTTGTACAAAGATGTTTTGATACTAAAATATATTAAATATACACAAATATCCTTATACCTAAGGAGTATATTGAACTTCATCAATCAAAGGTCGCTCTTTGATCTTACCTAACGCAGTCTTGAAAAATAGGCAGTAATAAGGGTAACGATTAGGAATGGTTCTAAGATTAAGTGGGAGTTATATGCTGCCAAAGGAATTATATACTCTTATACAGATAAGAGAAGATATTCTGGCGCCCTCGTTGATGTAAACTGATGTAAACTTGTGGCCACACTCAAATAAAAGTAGTTTGTTGGATAATTTTAAATTGAGAACAAGAATGAGAATACTTGAACAGTATATGAGATTGAAGAGAGATCCATGTCTCATGTTCAAGGAATATCTAAATAGAAAGGATATACAGATAAAGTTTATCTGAGACTATAATTGTTAGTTAAAGTAAAGAGTTACTTAAACTAAAAGGAGCTTAGTCGACTTAAGAAGTCATACCTTACTAGAGGCAGCGTGATGCAGCTAGGCGTCCAACACTATCTACATTGAATCACTTAGTCGATGAATCGTCCAAGTGGGAGTCTGTTGGATATTGGATGTCCGATTAATGATAAGTTCAACGTTGCTATGAAAGGTATGATCCAAATTTTTACACTTTGGAAGGCAACAAATTTATATTTAATTGTTAAACATAATATACGATCACAAACTATCGGATTTAAGGATTTGGTGATATTATTATTTGTGAAATAATAATTTGGTGGGAAGTAATTATAGAGATAATTAATTAAATAAACAAATAAAGTTTGGAAGTTTATTAAATGATTATTTATTAATTAATTGTTAATTAATAAAAGGAGAATTGATTAAATAAGTAATAGTTAATTTGTTAAACGTTGACTATTTAGTAGATATTAACTAATTAATTGTTAATTAGTTAAAAGGAGATTATAGTAATTAAATATGTTAATTACTATAGGGTTTATTAAGTAAATAATTAAAAGGGTTTTAAGTGTAAATTATTATTTTATAAATAATGGTTTTGACCACCCACAATTAGTGGATCTTTGAGAGGCCCTCAGCCCCTCAGTTGGCAAAACATCAAACCCATAATTACATTATCATAGCAGCGGAATGTAGGGTAACAACATAACTATCATATAGATCTAAACAAACTTTTACACATTAAACATAACCCACTCTTCTAACAGTCATATAGTACAGTCAGTCTATGCCAGGGATAGTCTTCAATTTATGCCATGAGCCTTCCTGGTCTCCTTTCTCAAACTATTCAACCTGATATGCATGTAAAACAAGTCAGCTTTATGCTGGTGAGTTCTAAGTTCATTTCTTAGAAAAATCTTTATTTATTCATGTCATCACATGACACAATTTAAATACATAACATACCTGTTCTCATATCATACTTTCATCACATACATATCATCATAACATACTTACATAACATACATATTATCATAACATCATTCATATAGTGAAGGAACTTCACCGTTAACTGCTGACCCTAAAGTCAAACAGGCTTGTGCAATCACAAGGCTCTTACACTACCAACCCGCAGCTGGTAACTCATACATGTATAAGATTTCTTTAACACTATCAACGCGCAGCTGATAACTCAAGCATGCCTAAGATTTCTTTAACTGAACTGGCGACACACAGTCGGCAGGCCTGTTCTTTCACAGGACTCTTTAACCATCAACCGAAATTGACGGCTCATACCGGTACAAGACTTCTTTACATATATCATTCATACATAATATGGTTTAAATCATTTAAACCATCATCATCATAAACGGCTCCTTTCACCGTAGTGTTCAAGTTTTGCCCAACCGCAGCCAGCAAAACCTCATTTCCTACTCAACCTCGGTTGAGCCCTTTTAAAAAAAATCATTTCTTTCTCAACCGCAGTTGAGACTTTAAACATTCTTTATATCTCAACTGAGATTCTTAAAATCATTTATTTTAAATCATTCTTTACCTATAAACGTTCTTTTCCTGAAAACATACTTTAACTGATTATCATCAGGTTATAATCACTTTTATACCATACTTTATACATACATACAATCTTTTTCATAACATAACTTTATAACATGCATATCAGCCCAAAATGATAAAATATTTAAAACAGGGCTTTAAGAACTCACCTGATATCTTACAATAGCAAGATTCCTCGTAAACTGGTACTAATGGTGTAACTCTGCATTCGTTTACACTTAATACGTCATTTATGATTTAACCTACTGATTAGATCTTTCTGAACGTTCAATGTCAAAGACATTGTCTTGAAAGTCATCAAATAGTTAATGTTGTTGATTATAATGCTAAAACAGTTCCTGAACAGATTAATGGCTTAGAAATGATAAATCCTTATCATTGATTACCCAGATATCATGAAATATCACAACATAGTCTTAGAATAGGTTTAATAACCATGTTTAACATACTAATCTGACTGTTATCACAAACATCAGATAATCGTTCCAATAAGTATGTTAATGATTGTGATTAGTTTGGAACACTCAGATTTAACCTTTGCATTTCAAAGATTAACCAAACTAATCATTTACATCATCATAATCAAATGGATTAATCCATTATAATCATAGTTGTGATTTCATGCAAACCGGGCATTACAACGGCTCAAAACAAGGATTTAACCGTTAGAACATTGTGTTCTTCATTTCTAATCAATCCTAGCCATCATCTAGGCAATAATCAACAATCCTAACTATCTCATTACGTTCAAAATCAAGATCTAATCAATCAAAATCAAACTAGAAGGTTAAAACGAACCGTTACCTGATCTGACGAGTTTTTGCGGGTAAAACGACGATCAGGACTTGTATATATGATTCCTGGCACGATCTGGATGTTCAGAGGGCTTTGATTTTGAAGATTATAGGTGTTAGATGAAGAGAATCACTTCTGGAGGTCGAAATGGACGAAGATATTACGTTCTGGTGTGTTCTGATCGTTTTAAACAATTTTAACCGACTTAGGGCCTGGGGCGCATCGCCCCAACTGGGCGTTTGGCGCCAGGCGTAGCGCCCCACGTCACCCTGCGTCATCATTTTGAGTTTTAACTTGTTTTCGCGATTCCGGGAGCATACGAACTCCGTTTTGCGCGCGGTTTTCGCCCACGTTCATCATTTTTCACATACTATCAATCCCCAATAACAAAAGTTGCTAAATCCTCGTTGATTTCAAGCACGACCAAATGTGCTCACGTCATAATTGCCGAATTTTTCGTACGCAGTCGTCACAGTTTCAACAGTAACCGAAATCTCGTACGTTTATTATTAAATTACTAAAATTTCGGTTGTTACAAATCTACCCTCCTTACAATAGGTTTCGTCCTCGAAACCTGTTACATTTCAAACAAATGTGGGTAGAGTCGTTTCATCTCGTTTTCAGTCTCCCATGTAGCCTCAGATCCTTTTCGGTGCTTCCATTGAACTTTAACTTGTCTGATCATCTTGTTACGTAACTGTTTCTCTTTCGTATCAACAATGGCAACTGGTTCTTCTATGTAATTCAACCTTTCATCAACTTCAATATCATTTAAAGGCACATATGCTACATCATCCGCTAGACATTTTCTCAGATGTGAAACGTGAAATGTCGGATGAATTCCACTCAGTTCATCTGGTAGATCTAATCGGTAAGCTACCTTACCGACTCGTGCCATTATTCGAAAAGGTCCAATAAATCTCGGACTCAACTTTCCTCTTTTCCTAAATCGAATAATTCCCTTCCATGGTGACACTTTTAACAATACTTGATCACCTACTTCAAACTCTATTGGTCTTCGTCTTTTATCGGCATAGGACTTTTGTCGATCCTGTGCAGCTTTCATTCGCGCTTTAACTAGTTGAAGCTTTTCTGTCAAATCTAACACTGCAACTTTACTTCCCACTTCTTTCTGTCCTACACCTCCCCAACATACCGGTGTCCTACAACGCCGTCCATACAATGCCTCATATGGTGGCATTCCAATACTAGCATGGTAGCTATTGTTGTACGAGAATTCCACCAATGGTAAATGATCATCCCAACTACCACCGAAATCAATAATACAAGCTCTAAGCATATCTTCTAAGGTTTGGATAGTCCTTTCAGACTGTCCATCGGTCTGAGGATGATACGCAGTGCTAATATTGAGTCTTGTGCCCATTGATTCATGAAACTGTTTCCAGAATCTTGAAACGAATCGCGTGTCACGATCTGACACTATAGAAACTGGAACTCCATGTCTCGTAATTATTTCTTTCACAAATAGTTCAGACAATTTCTCCGAAGTATACGTCTCACGTATTGGCAAGAAATGAGCACTTTTCGTTAACCGGTCTACAATCACCCAAATAGCATCATGACGTTTCGCCGTAAGAGGCAACTTAGTTATAAAATCCATGGTGATGTGTTCCCATTTCCATTCCGGGACTTCTAAAGGTTGCACATAACCATAAGGTTTCTGATGTTCAGCTTTCACTTGCGCACATGTCAAACATTTGTTTACATACTGCATTACATTAAACTTCATACCTGGCCACCAGTAATCCTTTCGAAGATCTTGATACATTTTCGTTGCACCAGGATGAATAGAGTAACGTGACTTATGTGCTTCGTCTAGAATCCTTGACCTGATGTCCCCATTTCGTGGAACCCACATTCGACCAAATCGTATCTTAATGCCACATTCATTTTCTTCTAGACTTTTAACCTGACCAAATATCCTTTCGAATTCCACATTTTCTTCCTTTAATCCTTCCTTCTGTGCATCCTTAAGTTCATTTAGAAAATCAGGTGTTATTACCAAACTGTAAGACTTAACTTGTATAGCAGAGTGTTCTGTCTTGCGACTTAGAGCATCAGCCACCACATTGGCCTTGCCCGGGTGATACAAGATCTCACAGTCATAATCTTTGAGCAGTTCAAGCCATCTTCTTTGTCTCATATTCAAATCTTTCTGTTCAAAGAAGTATTTTAAACTTTTATGATCTGTGTAGATTGTACATTTCACTCCATATAAATAATGCCTCCAAATTTTTAAAGCAAATACCACAGCAGCCAATTCCAAATCATGTGTTGGATAATTAGCTTCATGGGTTTTCAATTGTCTTGAGGCATATGCTATTACCTTTCCCCTTTGCATAAGTACACAGCCCAAACCCAGATAAGACGCATCTGAGTACACCACCATGTCTTCATTACCATCCGGCAGTGTTAAAATAGGAGCTTCGGTTAATCTCTTCTTTAGTTCTTCAAAAGCTTGAACCTGAGTTGGACCCCAATCATACTTTACTTCTTTCCTCGTCAATTTTGTCAACGGTGTAGCAATCCTAGAGAAATCCTGAATAAATCTTCTGTAATAACCTGCTAAACCGAGAAAGCTACGCACTTCCGTTGGTGTTTTCGGAGGATTCCATTTCATTACTGCTTCTATTTTAGCTGGGTCCACCATTATGCCTTCTGGGCTAATAACATGACCTAGGAACTGCACTTCTCGTAACCAAAAGGCACATTTGGAGAACTTGGCATACAACTTTTCTCTTCTTAGCATTTCAAGTACTTCCCGAAGATGACACGCATGATCACCTTCACTCCTTGAGTATATTAAGATATCATCAATGAACACAATCACTGATCGGTCTAACATAGGTCTACACACCCGATTCATCAAATCCATAAACGCCGCAGGAGCGTTTGTTAATCCGAAAGACATCACAAGAAACTCATAGTGTCCATAACGTGTGCGAAACGCTGTCTTCGGAATATCTTGTTCTCTCACCTTTAATTGATGATACCCTGATCTGAGATCTATTTTAGAAAACCAACTTGCCCCTTGCAATTGGTCGAATAGATCGTCAATCCTTGGTAACGGATACTTATTCTTTATTGTGAGCTTATTCAATTCCCTATAATCAATACACATTCTCATACTTCCATCCTTTTTCTTTACAAACAACACTGGTGCACCCCAAGGTGACACACTCGGTCGTATAAAACCTTTGTCTAGAAGGTCTTGTAGTTGGGTCATTAATTCTTTCATCTCTGTTGGGGCCAGACGGTACGGTGCCCTGGCGACAGGTTGAGCTCCTGGCACAACATCAATTTGGAATTCGATTTCCCGATCAGGTGGAATTCCTGGCAAATCCTCAGGAAATACATCAGGAAAGTTACACACCACGGGTACGTCTTCCAATTCTTTTACTTTAATTTCTTTATCAATAACATATGCCAGATAAGTCCCACACCCTCGCCTCATAAATTCACTTGCCTTAATCATTGAAATGACTTTAGGCACGTTAAACACTTTATCCCCGTAAACCGTTACTGAACTCCCATTAAGAGCCGTTAAGAAAATCATATTTCGTTGACAGACAATGTTAGCCTCATGTTTGGCCAACCAATCCATGCCCAAAACTACATCAAAACCTCCTAACATAATCACAAACAACTTAACAGGGAATCTATGACCTTCTATATCAATGTAACAATCATCCTCAATGGCCTCCGTTACTCTAGTAGATTTACCAAGAGCAGTTTCTATGTTAAAGGCATTTTCTATCTTTCTAACATTTGCGCACAGTTTATCACAAAAAGTAATAGCCACAAAGCTCATACTTGCACCAGAATCAAATAGCACTGAAGCAGGGATATCATTAATCAAGAATGTACCTGTCACCACATCCGGGTCTTTGGCTGCCTGATCTCTGGTCATAGTAAAGGCACGAGCTTTTGCCTTTTGTTTCTCCCCTCCCTTGCTACTTTCAGGTTTACTGGCTTCAGTAGGTATTGTCTTTGGTTTAAAACAATTCTTGCTCATGTGACCGATCCCACCACAATTGTAACACTTTAGTATGGTTGGACAATTATACGAGAGGTGTCCAGTTTTTCCACAACGGTAGCACAAAGTAGTCCCCAGGCGACATTCTCCCCCATGCTTCCTTCCACACTTAGTGCACGTTTCAAATTCTTCTACTTTAAGCTTTTTCATGGGGAGTCCCGGTTTACTATTTCTATTTCTTTTGAATCCCGGTGACCACTTTTGCTTCAGTTCCTCCTTTATTGGTTCAGCTTCAACAACATCATCCCAGACAATGCCGCTAATTTCTACGGCTGATTCAAAAGTTCTAGGAGCATGCGCCTTCACATGTGTTCGGACTTTAGGCGGTAGTCCTTCCACATATAACTTAAGTCTGCGTTCCTCCGTGTTTACCAAATGAGGAACCAACCTTGACATTTCATTAAATTTTGACGTATATTGCCGATGGTTCATACGTCCAGCTTTCAAAGTCAGAAATTCCCGCTCGATTTTATCAATTTCATTCTTTGGACAGAAGTGTTTTATAACTAACTCCTTCAATTCCTCCCATTTCAAGCACTCCACATCAGTAGTGGTCTTTGACTGCTTAACAGTGTTCCACCAATGTAGAGCTTCTTCAGTAAATGAATGAGCTGCAAATTTCACAGCTTGGTCTTCACGGCACTCACTGATGGCGATAACCGCTTCCATAGCTGAGACCCAGTGGCAAGTAGCCACGGCATCCTTCTTACCATCAAATGAGGGTGGATTGCATCCTTTGAAGGCCTTGTAATCACAACCCTTCCGTTTTTCTGACGTAGAATCACCGTTCTTAGTTCCGGTGATCACAACTTCTTCTTCTTTGGTGTTCTCCTTAGTTTCTTCAGACTTGTCTTTCAAAGTATCCTTTAGTATTTTTGTAACCAAAGCTGGTAGCTTATCATCCAAAACTTTACAGACTTCATCAGAAATAGCCTTCACTACGATAGGCTCTAGAGTAAACTCCTCTTCATCTTCCGGTCGCTCGTTGTGCTCATAGTCGTCTTCATTGACGGGTTCTTCATTCTCAATATGTGGTTCTTCAGGTTCCTGTGGTTGCTTACGTGGTCTACCCCTTTTTCCAGCCATTTAATTACCTACAGGATGCAACAATTGGAGAGTCAGTACAGGTTTAGTTTAGCACGAAATAAGCTTTGTAAATAGTTAATGACGTTGATCAGGTGTTATTAACCATTTACCTAACTCATAGGCTCTAAACGTTTCCCATTCCGTCACCCCAAAGTGCATGACTCTAACTATCTTTCTAACCTTACACCTATGTCTTAACTCATACATAACATTCAGCTCATGGCATCAAACTACCCTTGACTGGCATTCTTATCCTTCAGTCCCATTTTCAGTTTAAGTCCAGTCATTAGGGATGACCGGATCTCTCAAACTATGGCTCTGATACCAACTTGAGAGGCCCTCAGCCCCTCAGTTGGCAAAACATCAAACCCATAATTACATTATCATAGCAGCGGAATGTAGGGTAACAACATAACTATCATATAGATCTAAACAAACTTTTACACATTAAACATAACCCACTCTTCTAACAGTCATATAGTACAGTCAGTCTATGCCAGGGATAGTCTTCAATTTATGCCATGAGCCTTCCTGGTCTCCTTTCTCAAACTATTCAACCTGATATGCATGTAAAACAAGTCAGCTTTATGCTGGTGAGTTCTAAGTTCATTTCTTAGAAAAATCTTTATTTATTCATGTCATCACATGACACAATTTAAATACATAACATACCTGTTCTCATATCATACTTTCATCACATACATATCATCATAACATACTTACATAACATACATATTATCATAACATCATTCATATAGTGAAGGAACTTCACCGTTAACTGCTGACCCTAAAGTCAAACAGGCTTGTGCAATCACAAGGCTCTTACACTACCAACCCGCAGCTGGTAACTCATACATGTATAAGATTTCTTTAACACTATCAACGCGCAGCTGATAACTCAAGCATGCCTAAGATTTCTTTAACTGAACTGGCGACACACAGTCGGCAGGCCTGTTCTTTCACAGGACTCTTTAACCATCAACCGAAATTGACGGCTCATACCGGTACAAGACTTCTTTACATATATCATTCATACATAATATGGTTTAAATCATTTAAACCATCATCATCATAAACGGCTCCTTTCACCGTAGTGTTCAAGTTTTGCCCAACCGCAGCCAGCAAAACCTCATTTCCTACTCAACCTCGGTTGAGCCCTTTTAAAAAAAATCATTTCTTTCTCAACCGCAGTTGAGACTTTAAACATTCTTTATATCTCAACTGAGATTCTTAAAATCATTTATTTTAAATCATTCTTTACCTATAAACGTTCTTTTCCTGAAAACATACTTTAACTGATTATCATCAGGTTATAATCACTTTTATACCATACTTTATACATACATACAATCTTTTTCATAACATAACTTTATAACATGCATATCAGCCCAAAATGATAAAATATTTAAAACAGGGCTTTAAGAACTCACCTGATATCTTACAATAGCAAGATTCCTCGTAAACTGGTACTAATGGTGTAACTCTGCATTCGTTTACACTTAATACGTCATTTATGATTTAACCTACTGATTAGATCTTTCTGAACGTTCAATGTCAAAGACATTGTCTTGAAAGTCATCAAATAGTTAATGTTGTTGATTATAATGCTAAAACAGTTCCTGAACAGATTAATGGCTTAGAAATGATAAATCCTTATCATTGATTACCCAGATATCATGAAATATCACAACATAGTCTTAGAATAGGTTTAATAACCATGTTTAACATACTAATCTGACTGTTATCACAAACATCAGATAATCGTTCCAATAAGTATGTTAATGATTGTGATTAGTTTGGAACACTCAGATTTAACCTTTGCATTTCAAAGATTAACCAAACTAATCATTTACATCATCATAATCAAATGGATTAATCCATTATAATCATAGTTGTGATTTCATGCAAACCGGGCATTACAACGGCTCAAAACAAGGATTTAACCGTTAGAACATTGTGTTCTTCATTTCTAATCAATCCTAGCCATCATCTAGGCAATAATCAACAATCCTAACTATCTCATTACGTTCAAAATCAAGATCTAATCAATCAAAATCAAACTAGAAGGTTAAAACGAACCGTTACCTGATCTGACGAGTTTTTGCGGGTAAAACGACGATCAGGACTTGTATATATGATTCCTGGCACGATCTGGATGTTCAGAGGGCTTTGATTTTGAAGATTATAGGTGTTAGATGAAGAGAATCACTTCTGGAGGTCGAAATGGACGAAGATATTACGTTCTGGTGTGTTCTGATCGTTTTAAACAATTTTAACCGACTTAGGGCCTGGGGCGCATCGCCCCAACTGGGCGTTTGGCGCCAGGCGTAGCGCCCCACGTCACCCTGCGTCATCATTTTGAGTTTTAACTTGTTTTCGCGATTCCGGGAGCATACGAACTCCGTTTTGCGCGCGGTTTTCGCCCACGTTCATCATTTTTCACATACTATCAATCCCCAATAACAAAAGTTGCTAAATCCTCGTTGATTTCAAGCACGACCAAATGTGCTCACGTCATAATTGCCGAATTTTTCGTACGCAGTCGTCACAGTTTCAACAGTAACCGAAATCTCGTACGTTTATTATTAAATTACTAAAATTTCGGTTGTTACAATCTTGGGATTGACTAAAATCCCTAATTCTCCTTCTCACCCTAGTGTGGCCATCACACACCCCCATCTTTGGTGGGATCATTTCTACCACACACCACCACGACCGGGTTATCAGCCACACGCCAGGAGGCCGAGCCAAAGGGGCTGTGCCAGGAGGCCAAGCCAAAGGGCTGAGCCAAGGAGGCCAAGCCAAAGGCTCTACCAAGGGAACACGACAGAGGCACAGCCAAGGCTATGCCAAGGGAACACGCATAAGGCCAAGCCAGGCCTAGCCAGTGAACACGCAAGGCCGTAACAAGGTTGCCTTGCCTAAGCTAAGCCGAGCCAAGGTCTCCTTCCGAGCCGAGATAAAATCAGTTTTGGACTATTCCGGATATTCGTAGGACGACATTTGCATTGGGGTGATCGTTTTGAGTCAACTAGCGAGACAGTTGTCGATCCATCGTGTGGATTTGGAACCGCTTCACTCAGGGTCGCCCTATGGTTGTGTTGTTTGATTTAATTGTTGTTTAAACTGTTTGTAACTAGATCCTGATTTAGGAATTGTTTTTATTACAAATCGAAAGGTTATAAAATTTAAAAGCCTTCGCTGTATCAGATCTGATCTGTCAGTTTAATTTGGTTTTATGAAAACCAATTTAATCAATTAATACGATTAATTGAAACTTATTAAATAAAAGTGACCTAGAATTCCCAAAATGTCATAGAATCTAGGATGCCAAAACTTGAACACTAAGTATATAGACTAAGAAATTCTATTGCCTTTAGGTTAAGGTGTGCAAGCACAATTTTGTAAATCATAGGCAACGATCAATTGACAAAGCTAGGACATCATATGAGTAGTTTTATACTCACTCTTTACAGTTTTGTACTTTTGGGATGTTACATATGCTAGTATTCAAAAACTAAGTTATTCTAAAGTCAAATTCTATAGATGCAATGCTTTTAGTCTATTTGGTTTAAATTCGTGTTGTGTGATACTACTTGCTTTGTGATACCATGTTATTTTATGTTATTCGATACCGAGTAGCCTAAGGTGTGTTAGATATCACCTTTGCTTTGACTTAGGTCACATGTGTTAAAAGGGGGAAAAGTACAACTATGGGCAGACTTGAGAAAATACGTAGCTTTGTGCTTTGTATTGAAACGATTTAAAGACGATATATACTATGGCAGACTTGTAGATATGCTTTTTAGCTAAGTATTGATACCAAGCACTTCTAACCACTTCTTCATTTAAAAAGGTCACGACGCTCTCTCCATCCCCAAACAGCGCCCCCAGTTGGCATCTCCTCCACATCGCCACCCTCCCCCAGCGCTCTCCTCCGCTGACGCTCTCTCCACCGCCACACTCCTCCACACCGCTCTACACCACCGGTCGCTCTCCTCCACCGCCGATCTCCTCCACCGATCGCTCTCCTCACCACTGCTATCCTACACCGTTGATCTCCTCTACTGATACTCTCCTCCACCTCTGTTGTCCTTCACCGCGGTGAGTGGTGGTGCTCTTCTGGAAAACAAACATCACTTAAGCAGAGGTTTGGTCCACCTCTTCTGCATAAGAGGTCTGCCGACATGGTCCATAGATTGGAGATGTTTTGCCTCTGAAAAAACAAACACCACCGAAGAGTTTCTCCGGAGATCTCGAGTTCACTTCCACACTTTTTGTTTTTCAGATTTCGATCATAACCCAATTTGGTTTGGATGGTCTAGAATTAAACTAATTTGAAGCCACCAAGTCAACAATTGAATCCATAGCCTACTGGTTTAATAGTTGGGAGTTAGGACTTTGGCACCAAAAGCTCATGGGTTCTAACTTTAAGGCTGAATCCTTGTATTTTTATTATTAATGTTTTTTTTTTGACTTTGCAGTTCAAACCTTTTAATCTGATTAAGAAACGTTAAACTCTGAACCATTTTATCCAAATAAATCCTTGTTAATATTGAGTTATAATCATATATATATATATATATATATATATATATATATATATATATATATATATATATATATATATATAAGTGTTGCAACACATCAATAAAAATCAATTAAAAACACTACTTTCAAAACAAATCAAACTAATGTAAATTGAAATATAACAGATATTTGAACTGCGTGTTTATCCGAGGACTTTACTTGTGATTCACTTAATAGACTAAGGTACGGAATATTCTTTCGTTAACTTATAGTATAATTTCGTTTTGCTTCGGTTCTGGTTATGTTTAACGATAGTATTTTCATCTTCATTATCATACAATTAACATTAATTATGATGTATGGTTATAAATCATTTAGTCTTGATCTATTCTGTTTATTGAAACGTCCAATATATGTTATAACTCGTACTCATTATTGTGCATTCCCATATAAGGTACAATTTAGACTTGTTTGATTATACATTTATTTGTTAATTGTTATAATAGCTCTCAATAAAATGCTATGTTACCCGAGCATTTCAGACACGTTATTGAGGCTTCAATAACGTGACAATGTTCATGGCAGTGTGTTATAAATGGTTCATGACGTCTCTGTTTAATACTTATGAAGTACCTTGGCCATAGAAGGCGAATGGATATATCCTAGTTAAATAAAAGTTAAACTAAACGGGGAATGGAATCATGTGTGAACGTCACACACAGCAAGTCTGGTGCCTTGACTAGGTATCTTGTACCGTTTGGTTCAGTTTAGGCTTTGGGTAATTCCTAATGTTCCACAACCTGTTTATTTATGCATTTATTGTCGTGTAATTTAGTTTATTTTAGTAAAAGACTTCAGTTTAGTTCAGTTCAGATTTCGGTTCATTTTAGTGTTTGATATAAATTTACCCTTTTTATTTTAAAACATTTATAGCTTTTATATAATTTGTTATTCTTTTAAATTACTCCGCTAAACTCAATGGATTTTTATATTTATTTCAAGTGTGGTGTGATCATTTTTTTTCTTAAAGTATTCGTAATTACACTAATGTGGACAAGCTATAAAATTAATATTAAAGTTTTTTATTTAAAAACTTTTTTCCTCTCATTTTGAAAAAACTAAGCATTTAAATAATCACTCATTTTTTTTAAAAAAAAATCTTTATAAGGTTTTTATACAAATAGTATTCTTTTAGATAAAAGTTACGGGCCGTTATGTAATTTTTAGTTCGCATATGTAAAATTATTACAGCTTCTCAAATAATTTCATTATATAATTATCTATAGAAAAGCAAAGGTTTCGAAACAATGATTTTAATCTATAAGATGATAAAGTATTTGCTTTCAAAAAATAAAAAAAAATGATAAAGTAATTTTAATAACCGTTAAAACTATGTTACGAAGAAAAATGCGTCACTTGATAGTTTAATCGACTAATTTTATTGATCATATTATCTTATTCAAGCCATGAAATACAACCCAAAGCGTATCACATGCCACACACACCAAACCATTCAAATGTTATTAGAACTCCAACTCAGGCCTCAAACGAGCCTTCTAGACTACAACCATACCAAACCAACAAAACCCATAAGGGTTTAGACTGCAGCCACCGGAACCAAAATGATCTCGATTTTACCAACGGTTAGATCACCACACCCGGTCCTCGGCACCAATGTCACAGTCGCGTACTCATCATCATCTGTGTTTGTGTCCTCCAACAACTCGGTTAGCCCAAACCGAGCTGAACTCAGCATAAACATGTTTTTCATACGACCATGCGGAATCTGAGCGAACCCACCAGCGTACTCCGGATCGCAAGTCGTAGTGACCACATCATCTTTGAGTTTGTCATTCACAAACACATCAAATTTCACAAACCTCCCACTATCATACCTAATCCTCTTGATCACCAACACTTCATTCGCTTTTTCCTTCTCTTCTACGCTTCGGCTCACCGCGGGTCGCTTCACACGAACCTTAAAGATCTTGTTCAGAGGCACCGGGAAGTTAATCTGGTCCACCTTCTTGACGTCACTGTTGGTTGTAACCTGCAAGTTCTTGTTACGTTTTGCTGGCCGACTATTGCGCCACGGGAACATCTCCTTTGAGTTCTCAATATAGTTATACTTGAGCTTGTTTAGGCTAACCGAGTCCCTGTTATACACGCGCACAAGATCCTCGTTCTCGTCATAGAACACATAAGACGCGTCCAGCCAGTCCGTTTCGGTTGGGTCAACGTGTCCTGAGAGGCGCAAATCTTTCCATAGCTTCCACATTCGGTCCACATTCGAGTGATGAATGTAGAACGCCGGGTCATACCCCGCGGAGTAGAAGTTACCCATGTCCTCGTCATTTGGATTTTTTGAGTCACCGACCCATCGGTGCACAGCCGTGTGAGATCCTCTTTCGACCGACCCAATAGATTTGTCACCGATCAAGACCGGATCATTACCGGCAGCATACTTGCCACCGAAGAAGCTCAATGTGTCAGCACCGTTACGGACCAACTCACGGTAAACCGTACACAGATTGCTTTCTATCTGTTTCTCATTTGGGAGACCTCTATCTGTACCACCGTAGTCAAGATCTACGATTCTGTCTTTGATATGATCGGCATTCCGGTAAACATCATACAACGGGTTTGGTTTACCAGCAATTGTTTCCGGCACAAACATCTCTGGGATCGGCATTCCGGCCGGTTCATCCCACTTCCAGAACGGTAAGGCGAAATCGGGATCATTGATCAGCTTCCCAAGGATTCTCTCATAGAAATAAAGGTACCAGCGGTGGAATGGGAAGAAGAGCCACGAGTTGTGAATCTGGATATCTTTGTCCCCGTTACCGATACCGCTTTCGACCTGAGTGTAACCTCCGTTGCAGTAGGCACAGTGGATCTTGGCTTGGCTCACAAAGCTGTGTGGGTGGTCATCCGGGAGATCTCGCATAGCTTGGATCGCGGCTCGGTATTTGTCCACCTGCTCTTTCGTCCCGGCATGAGCGGGCCATCGCATCCTCACCTTCTTGTCAGTCGGGAAGACGAAGTCTTTAATCGTCTTCCCGAGGCTCGGTGGACAACATTTTAGTGACCGTATTGCCTTTTCCTTGTTGCTGGACAAGACAAAATGTATTAGTTAGTTACGTACACGTACTGGTTTAATGATAATGAATTAATGATACAACGTATTTAGCGAACAGTTCGTGAACCATTCGGCGGGATGTTCGTTCGTTTAATAAAGGAACGAACATGAACAAGAAATTTCGTTCGTTTAGTTAAACGAACAAACATGAACATATGTCGTGTTCGTTCATTTGTATTCGTGAACATTCGGTAACATGTTCGTTTACGTTCGGTTAAGTTCATTTATTATATTTATTCATTAAATGTGTTGTATCATTTTAATTTTTAATTTTTAGTTTAATAACATAATATTTAAGTTATTTTTATTTTAATACTATAATATTTTAATTAATATTTATAAATGATTATCTCCAATGCTTGATATTAAGAATGCTTATTTTTATTGTATTAATAATATATGTTCGTGAACAAGCTAAATTCGTTAACGAACAAACACGAATAAGGGCTCGTTCGTGTTCGTTTGGTTCGTTTACAGTCCTAATGATGTATGATACAATAATAAAAAAAAGTCGTAATTTTAAAATAAACAAATTTTAAATATATTTATTTAAATATAGTGTATTATAGTAGAGATGCGATAGATATCATACCGTTGTTTAAATTCCGAAAAATGTGGGTACCGATACCGGTAACGAAACCATAGGTACTATACCGATTCCACATTGGTACCGATATTTTATCAGTTTTGTAGCGTTTTTTAAACATTTTTGTTGGTATGAATATAAAGAATGTTATCTTTCAAATTATTGTTGATATAATATCATAATTATATGAAAATCAAAGAATATAAATGAATCATAAGAATACATCATTCGAAAATCAAGTTTACAGAACTACAAATTGCAAACAGAAGATTACGAACGCATCATCCTTTGGAGATTTATATCAATTTTTATGTATGATAACTAAATAATAATTAGATTTATATCAAGGTCAGATGTTTTGTCAAGTTGTGGGGTTCCTTCTAGATGAGCTCGAGCGTATGCCTCAAAACGTCAAATCCGAGAGGACGGTTGACATCTTGTTTTACGTGTCTACGTTACAAGTCTTTTAAAAAAATATTTTTCCAAATCTTTTTTGTTTTTAAATTAAAGAAATACAACTTATGATATAATCATATTATTTACCAAATTACAAAAATATGTGTAAATGTAAGATTTGATTTATTTATAACTAATTTTTCATATATGACAATTGAAATGATATATATGTTTTTTTTATATTTATCATAATTTTTTACATAAATACATTTATTTTTATAATTATATGCTTATACAGTTAAAAAATATATATAAATAAAAAGATCGTGTATGCTCACAAGCGAGCTCGTGCTCTATATGTGAAGCTCTGGCTCGTGTTGAATAACTAAATGAATCATATTTCAAAGCTACAAATAGGCTGTTCAAAAAGCTCGCGGATCGAGGCTTGGCTCGAAGCTCGCTAGAAAAAGCTCGAAAAAGGCTCGGCTCGAAAAAAGCTCGTTAAAAACGAGCCGAGCCTGAGCCAGGGTTGGCTCGGCTCATGGCTCGACTCATTGGCTTGGCTCAATTTTTAATATATTTATATATAATTATATATATATATATATATATTAAATTATATACACACATGTATATATTATATTACACACATACATATATATTATACATAATATATATATTTATATATATATAAAAAAAACTATACACACACATATATATTATATTACACACACATACATATATATTATAAATAATATATATACAATATCTTATATTCATATTTATATAAATATGCATATTATGTATAATATATATGTATGTATATATATACATACATGTATAACATATATCTATACATACATATATATTGGTTTTTTTATATATTAGATTATATATATACAAAGTGGAGGAAAAAAAACGAGTTGGCTCGTGAGCGAGCTCGAGGCTCGAGGTTTTTTACGAGCCGAGCCCGAGCCAGAATTTTTGGCTCGAAAGAAATTTCGGTTCGGCTCGAGCTCGGCTTGAAAATCCACGAGCCGAGCTTGAGATAGGCCTGGCTCGGCTCGGCTCGGCTCAATTACATCCCTAGCTACAAACACCACCTCGTTTATGCTTTGGCTTGTCCAAGTTTTTTTGGTTATAAGATTTCAAGTATTTTGGACTTCCAAAATACTTTTTTTTTATATAATTGCTTATAGTACTCAAAATAGTTGATAAACAATAGTGAACACTTCACGTGTTTTTAGTTGGAAAAATTCTCAAAATATCCATTTGACCAAAGTTATTTCCCGCAATATCCATTTGACTTTCACCTATCCCCCTCTGTACACGGTCTGGCGCCTGTACGCATACAGGCACCTGTACACATACGGGTGTTACTAAAACAACCAATAAAAATTTTAATGTCCTTAATAAGCACCGGTGCTCACAAACAATGATGGGCACCCACAAAATATGACGGACGCCCATACATTTAAATTTTTACTATAGGCGTTGGTCTTACTTGACACCAGCGCCAGCTTCTTTACAAATGGACGTGATATCTGGAGTTTTTATGGGATCAGCAAGTGCCGATGGCATGGAGGTGAGGTTTGTAGCGGTGTAGAGACCACCGAGTCCCACGAGCAAGTTCCTTCGGTCTACATTAGGTATTACGAGCTTTTGTGCTTGGGGCAGTATGAGTTTCTTGTCGTTGTGGTCATCTGGTGTTTGGTTGCATGAGACTCTGAACCCTTGGGCTTGGTTGGTTTGAGTCTTGATGGTTCTATTGAAATTGGTGGATGGAAGGCTGGTGAATGAGGAGATTAGTGGAAGCAGTGAGGAAGATGACATGATTTAGTTAAAAAAGTAAGATGTGTGTTTGAAAAGTGAGCCTTTTAGGTAATATTTATAAACATGACAATCAATTAGATAATAAAAGTAGTAAATTTTGTTAGGTGTATATTTATGTATTGTTGATCGAGAGGACCAGCTTGTGGTAACTTCGTACCTTCTAATAAAAGACATACCAAACAACAGCTAAATACACCCAAAACCAAATGATTCCATATCAATATGATATATTTTTATTAATGACGTGTGAAAAAAAGAACATTAGGTCGTATAATAACTCATTGTTAATATTATGTTTAACCCTCTCATGTTCATTAATTTAATACAAGTTATATTGATTTGCATCACCACTATTTAGATGAGATTAAGGTATTTTGATAACAATGTTTTATGTACTATTGTTTGATCAATCTCTATATGATGACTATATCTGATTTTTCTCTCATTTTTTTACAGAAATAACGACCACAAATTTAAGTTCAACACCACCAACACCAAGATCAGGCACAACCACCACCACAACAAACACCAACACCATTGATCACTATAAAATCATTGGTGCTTGTTTTTTCCCTCTCTTTCCCTCAACAATGGTAAACTCAAGCGGCGTTGTTGCATGGCTTACTAGATGGCAACATACGATATGTGATGACAGCTAGGTGACTCGATTGTAATTGTTTTGTTTCTCCAATGTAAAAATCATAAATTAACTAGTTTTATATATTATTTTCTTTAATTAAGCATATGAATGTTAGTTTGTATCTATTTCTTTTTGTAAGTTATATTTAGTATGTTACTAATTCAATTGAATGATCACGTTACATTAATATAACACTCTATTAAATCAAGTGAAAGTTGAGTGGTAGAATCATAGATGCTTTGACATCGCATGGGAGCCGGAGAAAGAGAAGAAGAAATTCTATCCCTATCTTTTAGGCTTATAAATAGTTTTTGGGAGGAAACCTTTAAGGAAAAAATTTTTAACCATCCATTTTGAGAACCTATTAATTTAATAATTTATGTTATGATATATAATTACAAGGTGTACGTTCAATTAGAAAAAATTTTGGGTGTTATATATATACATACATATATCCACATAGGGAAAGGTTCCGTTGTTAACCCACTGTAATTGTAATAACCCACATAACCCTACAAAAAATGACAGAATTTTTGATTTTTTTTCATGGTCTTTATTATACATATTTAGGGGGGTTTTTTTTGTATTTTGGCTAATTCGCAAGACAAATTGAATTTGCGTCGGTGTAAATTCGATTTGTATTTCGCAACATTTAGAAAAGTGCAAAACTTTTACACCGATGCAAATTCAATTTACATTGCGAACCAAATCCTATATACATATATGTACATATATATATTGAGTTGTTAAATACCTAGTAACTAATTTGTTTAGGTTAATTGATTAATTTCGCCGTTCAGAAAAAAAATTGATTAATTTCAGTTTTAATATTCCTTAACTGGACCTACGCATAACCGAACGACTCTAACCCAAGTTTATCTCAAAATCGGTTAAAACAATGAAATGCAATTCAATTAATAATTCAAATTCACTCGTCGCTAGTTTCTGAAGCTAACAAGCCATCAAAAACTCTTTGTAAACCCCTCAACCTTCGGATCAAATCCAAGGCTTCGAGCATTTGTTCTTTAACCAAACTCGTTCAGATCTAGGCAATACCAGGTAAGAATTATATAAAACCACTCGTTTCTATTATAGGAAACATAACCTTGTGAATCCAGAATCACATAAACAATATTTGGATCGAGTTTGATTGAGTTTGGAATTATGGTTCATGACGAATGCGGGAAGAGTTTAAATTAAGTATAACATTAAAGCGGGCAAAAGACAACTGATGAGCCACACCCAGCCTATGTTAGGATTAATCGTTTATTTATTGAGTATGGGTATGAGACATCAGGTGGTGTTTTAGACCGTCTCTTGTTTTAGTGGTCACTTTGCAAATAATAAGTTAAGTCTTCAAGGGTTACGTCTGCATGGCTCGAAAATTTGA
Source organism: Mikania micrantha (assembly GCA_009363875.1). Taxonomy (NCBI): domain Eukaryota; kingdom Viridiplantae; phylum Streptophyta; class Magnoliopsida; order Asterales; family Asteraceae; genus Mikania; species Mikania micrantha. The sequence continues at coordinate 1,538,727 of CM018696.1, read as the reverse complement.
AGACCAATAAATAGTATTTGTTATTTTATGTTTGGTTTATTTAAATTAATTAGTAAATTAAGACTTGGTATTTGTTGACCGAATATGGTGGTGATATGGTGGTGAACGTTGAGATTTATTGGGTAATAGGTTTACTGGGTCTTTAGAAAGTAGGGGCTATTTTCTTGTTTCCACGTTGTAGTCTGTGAAGGCTATTTATAACCATGTGCTCATTGAATAAAGAAGTCACTTTCCCTGCTGTGACATTTCGTTCTTTACTATAAGGTAATTTTCTAAATTCATGAATTAACATTTTAATTAATTACATCATGATTGAATATGTATATACATGTGAATCTGTGTATATATGTAAGGAAATTACAAGATGAAACAAATCACAAATGACGTTGCGTAGAATTGCCGAATTACGCGAAATTTATATAATAATGACCAAAAACCAAATTCAAGGGTCTAAAACTAAATTAATATCAATTACATGATGAATTGAAGTGAAATAAGTGATAGCATAACGAAATTAAAGAATCCTTAAGGCCAATAAGTCGAATTGCGAAAATCTGCGAAAAGGCACTCCGGCATAGGGGTGTCCATAAACCCACCAAACCGTTTAAACCGGACCGAACCGAAGACAATTGGTCGGTTTGGTTGGTTTTAATAGTTAATGGTGCGGTTCACGGTTTGAGTATATTAAAAACCGAGTGGTTCGGTGCGGTTCACGGTTTACATTTTTTTAAAACCGTATAAACCGCACCAACCGTGTATATATATATAATTATATATATGTATATATGTATGTGCGTATGTGTGTATTTTTTTATTTAAAAAATTATTAAAAAATATAAGAGTCTCTTCGTTTGTCTACCAAAATATATTTTATTGTTATTTTTTTAGATTTTGCTACCATATTAAATCTTTATACGGAGCACATTGAATGACAACACATGCATGAAACGAAGTTTGAAAGGTATGAAGACCAAAAACATTCAAAATAACGTATGACTTTGAAATTTATTATAAATCATTGTAATTAATCAAGACTTTATCTAACATTTTATCACTCTTTTAATTCTAGTTTTGTTATCTTGATAATTGTTAATTTTTGTATTATGATTTTCAACTTTAGAAATTTGAATTTAAAATGGATTATGGTATTTTGTATTATTATATTATCCGTTTTCTATTGTTTTTTATAAAACCGTGAAACCGCAAAAACCGAACCGTAAAACCGTGAAACCGTCAATGTCGGTCGGTTTGGTTTCCCCAACTTACTTGGTCGGTTTGGTTTGTCATTTTTTGAAACCGCAGTTAGTGGTTTGGTTCAAAAATTTTGGCAAAACCGACAGAACCGCACCACGGACATCCCTACTCCGGCATGAGTAATTGGCAAATTCATGACAACTTGAACTTCCTAATCACATTATAATAATAATGGGATGTAATTGGAAGCATGACAATGATAATTGATCATTATTAGCAATTTCAGAAATTATACGCGAAAAGCCGAACAAACGATCGCGAAAATGGCAAAAATCAAACAAACCCTTGATTTGTTCTAACTCTATCCTATTGTTCCATGTTTATCCCATTCTATCTGATTAAAATCAGATAACTATGGCCAAGATGATGTGTGTAATCTTGGAACACAAGGTGTGCCATATAAAAACAAAGATCTTGACTTTGGTCAAGGTTTCTACACCACTCTTTCCTCCCTCATCCTCTCAAACTCGACCTAGAACTCCTATACAACTTCTGGAAACTTAAACACACTTAAAATATCAGTTCTAATCAGATCCAAGTGATATCCAAACCCAAGAACAAGTGAAATCAAGAATCAAGCTTCAAAAGTGTGATTTTTGGTGATTTTCAAGCCAATCCTTGGCCAAGTAAGTTTCTAGCTCAATACTTGATTATAATAGCTTCACATGACTTAAATAAACATGTTTGAATGATGGTGAAGTTTGAAAATCATCAGATCTTGAAAACCCATGAAAAAGGGCATTTTGGTCCAAAAAGTGGATTTTTCAAAGTTGTCTAAATTAAGATTTTTCTTCACAAAACATTAGATATATGTTAAAAACTAGGATCTGGAGATTTTTCTAGCTCACTGTTGGCCGCTGCGGCCAGGCCGAGGCCGGGGCCTTGCGGCCTAGGCCGATTTCGAGGCCCGCCCAGGCCCGTGCCAGCCGCGGCCATCCGGCCGACGCCCAGGCCGCGGCCATCCGGCCGACGCCCAGGCCGCGGCCATCCGGCCGACGCCCAGGCCGCGGCCATCCGGCCAACGCCACCGGCCCGGGCCACCGAGCCACCACCTCAGGCCACCGAGCCACCACCTCAGGCCACCGAGCCACCGCCGTCAACCACCGCTCACCGCCGAGCCGCCACCAGCTACTTCTGGATTCCGGCCAATTTCCGGCCCAAATTCCGGCAAGGGTTGCCGCCGGTGGAATATTCCGGAGAATATTCCGGCCAAAAAGGAATATTCCGGCAGAAACCCTGATTTTATCCATTTTGCGTTTTGAACTGCGTTTTGCGCTCCGGTTCGCAATCCAATGATTCGTTTTCGATAAAAAGGACATATTCTCAATCGATTTCGCATTCCAAAGTTGATTTTGCAATCCATTTCATAATCCAAATACCTGATTTTCGATCTAAATGTCGATTAAGATTCTGGTTTTAATGACGGGATGCAATTATCATTAATTTACAAACAAATGAGTATAAGAACTCAATTACTAAACATAATCAATGATTTTATATTACAAGTTAACTGATAACCTTATTACATTGATACTGAATAAATAAGTGATTCTGAATAAGTTTGATGAATCGAATTACATTATCCTTGATATTTAATATCAAGGAATGTTTTGGTAATCCAAATTGGATACAAGGAACTTATAAAACCTTAATGATATGCAGAATTCAATTGAAGCTGTGTGTAACATTGCAACAACACCGGTGAGTTTCATAGACCCCCTTTTAAATGTTTTGTTTTCCAAAACTCGGGGATTTAACTACAATAACAATATGATTACATATTTCAATTACAGTGGTATACTTATATGATTTCATTACCCCTTTTCAAATCTTCGGATTTCTAAAACTCGGGGTTTGCATTACAATTACATTATGGTTACATGATTATTTGTTGCTTGTGCATTTCAACTCTTGTTGATGATTACATGAAAATTGTGCCATGCTATCGTAAAAGTCCTCATATAACAACTGTAACCAATAAACTCATGGATGAGCCGGATGATAACAATGATAGTACTATCGGGCTGACAACCCCATTCACGGGTAGATAGCTTCTACCCTTGTGTGAATGCCTGTTACCATTATTACATTACAAGATAACAGCTTAATGCAACGATAGGCATTAAGAGTGAGGCTAAGGTCTTACCTTCGGGTATTACCGCCAATTACATTACAGTCACATAGGCTTTGGTTATGGATTTTCATGGTGAATCATATTCATGAAGTTGTGTGTGCCTACATATTGAACATGTCGTAGCATATCATATCACGTTATCATATCTATGAACTCACCAGCATCCTTGCTGATCTTTTATATTACAAAACCTTTTTCAGGGAGAAGGCAACAACTGCGAGAGTGAGGATGCACGATTACAAGACACGTTTAATAACTTATAACGGGTTAATGTTGTTTAAGAATGTTGAAACTTAATGTATAATATTATAGTTATGATGGAATATATAGTGTATATGGTTTGCCATGGATGTATGATACCAAAGTAACAATCAGTCATGCCCATCTCTGCGACCTCACCATCAAGCTTCCGCGACACGATACAACAGTTACCGACTTCATACGTCATTCAGTGATTATATCAGGTAAAATGAGAGATGGGGGTGTGACACCTGCAATTTTTATTTACATTTCTTCTTCCCATTTACAAAAGAAAACAACAATAACACTTGGTTTTCATTTATATTTTGGCTAATAACCAACACTTGGTATCTAGAGCCAGGAATTTTATCTTAAGGTGAAGAATAATAAGGGCAGTCTCCTTCCTTGATCGACTTGTTCTTGTTATAGAGGGAGCTTAACCGGAGGTGCGGAAAACACGAACGGAAAGACACTAGCGTAGGCGGCGTTGGTTCGGTTCGTGTTGCGGGCTGCCAGAAGACGGTAAAGGTGGTTGTGACCTTGTCTTCTTGATCGGTGGAAGAGGCTCTCAGAACAAGTTTGATCAGAATAGGATTGGGGCTGTCACACACAGAAACAATGGCGATGATACCGGTTAAAAAAGGCGGTTCGATGTCCTATCAAGTTCCGGTTTTGACCCCTACAAATTATCCGGTGTGGGCGGTCAAAGTGAAGTGGATTATGGATGCAAATGGGATATGGGAGACCGTTGAACCAAGAGTTTTAGGTGAAGAAATCGACCCAAAGAAGTCGAAACAAGCACTTGCTTTCTTGTTTCAAGATATACCCGAGGAGATGGTTTTGCAAATGTCGAGTTACACGGATCCAAAACAAGTATGGGACGGGCTGAAAACACGGTATTTGGGAGTGGATCGAGTGAAAGTGGCTCGACTTGCAACGTTAAAAAGGGAGCTTGAAAGTTTGCGGATGAAGGATGGCGAAACGGTTGATGATTTCGTGGAAAAATTGACCGGTTTAGCATCAAAGGTAAGGAGCCTTGGATATGAGCTTGAAGAGGTGGATTTGGTAAAAAGATTGCTTGATTCGATGCCTAGACCATTTCTCCAAATCGTGGCATCAATAGAGCAATGTTTCGAGTTGGATTCAATGTTATTCGATGAAGCCGTTGGAAGATTGAAGGTATACGAGGAGTGTATTAAAGGACGTGAAAAAATGGAGGATACTCAAGGAAGTTTATTGTTGGCCAGAAAAGAAACACACGGTTGTGATCATTGTGGCGGTGGAAGTTCAAATCGGGATGACTTTGGACGTGGCCGGGGAAGAGTTCGTGGGTCCGGTAAAAGTCGAGATGGTAATGAACGTATTCAGCGGGATAAAAGTCACGTTAAATGTTACAAGTGTGGTGAACTTGGTCATTACAATAATGAGTGTCCAAAGTGGGAGAAGGAGGCTAACTTGATTTGGATGGATGACGATGAACCGACTCTGCTATAAACGAAAGTTGTGAATAAACGATTAAGGAGGTGATTGTTAGGATTAATCGTTTATTTATGGAAAAATTACAAGATTCATCCTTTATGTTTCTTATCGGTTGCAGGTTTCATCCTTTATCTTTCATTTGTTTCAGTTTTCATCCTTTATGTCTATGTTTAGTTTCATGTTTCATCCTTTATGATAACTTCCGTTAAGTAATTCCGTTAAGTATAATTAAGATGAGGGTATTATTGTAAATTCTCGTTAGATGATGGAAACTTACACAATCTCTTGTAAAAAAACATGTTGATCATAAACCCTTCCAGAAGTTGATCAAAACCTCTCTGGCTTCCAGACTCCTGGACGATCCCCAATGGAACCTGAAGGAAAAATCGATGATTCATAATACCGATTTAATGTTCGCAATTCTGATGATGACTACGAAATCGACCTTATATACAGTAAGTGTGCGATTAATTGTGTTTTGGTTTCATGATTTTTATGGTTTCTTACGGTTTTGTTATTGTTTTTATTGTTTAGTTATGATATCCTATTTTACCGTATTTTTAGAGTTCGAATAAAGCACGATTTTTGTCCGTTGAAGACCTATTTTCATCAAATTCGATTAAAGCAGGTTTGACCTGATGATTCGTTTTTGCTTCATCTAATTTCTTATTACAGGTAGTTATCTCACCCTCCTCACCATCAATTTCCATCATGGTGGTTCATTCACCGATTATCCAAGCCGTAGCTATGAGAATGGTTTGTTAAATTTCGTTGATTTGTTAGACACTAAAGATTTTTGTATTAAGAATCTTGAAGCTATAAAACAAAAACTAGGTATTGAGGATTGGGAAGATACATATTACCATTACATAGATGATTTTAAGTTCAACATTGATCTTGATGATTTTATTCAACAAGAAGATTCTGATTTAGATGTTTTGGATAATGAAGACTTTGATTGTGGATTTTAATTTATCTTTTGTGTTTTTGGATGATTTTGAATGGTTATGTGTGCAGCAAATTTGGATGATTTTTGGACCACTAATACGTCAAAAAATTGACATATTTTCTAGCTATAGATGTGCAGCAAATTCGGGTCACAAAATTCGTCTTTTTGATCTCTAATGTGTCAAAAAATTGACATGTTATCCTTCTACAGGTGTGCAGCAAATTTGGGTGATTAAAATTGTCGTTTTGACCTCTAATACGTAAAAAAAGGACATATTTTCTGGTTATAGGTGTGCAGCAAATTCAGGTCATAAAAGTTGTCTTTTTGACCTCTAATATGTCAAAAAGTTGACATGTTTTACAGCCAAATGTGTGCAGAAAATTAGTTCAAAAAAGTCCTTGTTTTGGCCTAAAACATGTCAACAAATTTGTCATATTTTACAGCCACAAATGTGCATCAAATTGGGTCATAAAAAGTCTTTTTTTACCTCTAATATGTGTGCAGGAAAACAAATTGGGCTACATTATGGCAAAAATGGTTAGCATTGATTTTAAGCATTACATGTTGACTTTTTTTGTCAACAAAATGAAAGATGTGGCTGGATTGCTGGAAGTGTTTTTTAAGGTGGTTTTTAAAGTTTTTATCCATCTAACAAGAGTTTACAATAATACCCTCATGTTAATTAGACTTAACGGAATTACTTAACAGAAGTTATCATAAAGGATGAAACATGAAACTAAGCATAGACATAAAGGATGAAAACTGAAACAAATGAAAGATAAAGGATGAAACCTGCGACCGATAAGAAACATAAAGGATGAATCTTGTAATTTTTCCTTTATTTATTGAGTATGGGTATGAGACATCGGGTGGTGTTTTAGACCGTCTCTTAGTTTAGTGGTCACTTTGCAAATAATAAGTTATGCCTTCAAGGGTTACGCCTGCATGGCTCGAAAATTTGAAGACCAATAAATAGTATTTGTTATTTTATGTTTGGTTTATTTAAATTAATTCATAAATTAAGACTTGGTATTTGTTGACCGAATATGGTGGTGATATGGTGGTGAACGTTGAGATTTATTGGGTAATAGGTTTACTGGGTCTTTAGAAAGTAGGGGCTATTTTCTTGTTTCCACGTTGTAGTCTGTGAAGGCTATTTATTGCCATGTGCTCATTGAATAAAGAAGTCACTTTCCCTGCAATTTTTATTCACATTGTAAAACACACACGTGTAGTATAGTATTATACTTCATGTATAACTAAAAATAATAATATGTTAGTTATCTTTTTTCCTATAAAAATGATAATATTGTTTTATAAAAAAATTATAATTGTTTATAAATATTAATATTATTAACAAATTTAATTAATATTCTAAAAAATTTTAACAAAAAATTTATTATTATTAGTATATTTTAATAATTAATAAAAATTATTATATAATGATAATAATATATTTTTTGTTATTAATATCGTTAGTCATTTATTATTTTTTTTATTAATTTACACAATACTATAATCACATTAATCATAAATACGAAATGATACAATACATATTACAAGCGTTAGCAACCAAACCATGCAAATACTATATATATATATATATATATATATATATATATATATATATATATATATATATATATATATATATAAAGGATTGATAAAATGAAAACCTTGTTTTATGAGAAAAACCTTGAAAACTCATGTAAAACGAACGTATTTTTTTTTAAATTTTTTATAGGTTTGTAACATTATTGGGCACATTTTTTTATAAAAATCAAAAAAGCGCTGAAAAGATATTTTTAAAAAAATAATTTTCTAAAATTTTTTACGTTATAAAACATACGTAACATAGCGTCAAATCTGACAGAATTTTTTTTACGTTTTTACGTATCTTTTACAAAAAAAAATAGTTTTGTTACGTGTTTTACATGCGGTTTGCTGAGTTTTCACAATAAAAAGTGGTTTTCAAATTATATATACCATATATATATATATATATATATATATATATATATATATATATATAGGCTATGGTTCAAATAAGAACCGACCATAATTGTGTTAACTCAATAACTCAAATCCAATGTTTTAAATTTCCAGATTTAATAAGATTTTGTCATGTATCACCTAACATTTTAAAATTAAAAAGGGTACTCAGTTATTTCAGTTTATATAAAAAAGACAGATTTAATAAAATACACAAGTGTCACACTCTTAAAAATCCATCTATTTTCATTTTTTAAAATCAAAGTTCCCCCTTGATTTTTATACACTTGTAACTTTTTTATACTATGTTATTTTTTTATAAAAATTACACCATTAAACTCGTTATATTTTTCTCGTTAATTCAATTATAGTTGTGCCATTTTTTTGAATTTTTTTCGTGCATTCGTAATTACAGCAACGTAACGAGTAATAAATACAATAATTTTCTCTCATTTTTTCAATAATCTTTCCATTTTTAAAATGATTTACAAATTATTATTGAGCGTTTGTAATTTTCTCATGATTTCGAGCGTTCGTAATTACACCAACGTAAAATATTTCCGTCTCGTTACAAATTTTTTTTATTATAAAAATTAGTTCATTAATATTTGAAAAAATTAAGAATACTTTGAAAAAATCCAGCTCCTTACATCAGTGTATTTAAGAAGATTTTGAAAAAATTCAGCTCGTTACGTCAGTTGAAAACGCCGTTACGTCAGTGTAAAACGTCGTTGCATCAGTGCAAATTACGAACATTTTAAAAAAATGTAAAAACTATACTTGAATTAAAGATAAAAAAAGACAAATTTAATGGTGAAATTTTTATATAAAAAATAATAATGTATATAAACGTTATGAAAGTTTAAAAAATGGGGGTAAACTTTTTTTAAAAAAAGAATCAAGTACACCCACAAAATGTCAAAAATATCCTTAAACAAATCTCATCCACTTGTTTTTTTTCCATATTTAGTATGGACTACTTATTTTAAAACACATTATTTTAACAACCAATCAAAATTAGTTAATGGGTTATCACACTTGGAGTGGGTTACCACACTTGGAGTGGGTTACCAATGGAACCATCCCCTATATATATATATACACGGATGTTTAATTGAGAACCAATGTAAGTTAAGAATTAAAGGAACCATTTTTAACTACAAGTTTGAAAGGTATAAAGGAAACTTTCCATATTTTCAAGGGAAATTACTTTTATACCTTTCAAAACTTGTGGTTATAAATATGGTTCCTTTAATTATTTACAATTTGTTGGTTCTTAATAGAATAAATCTCCATTTCGTAGCGAGAATCGCAGACCGACCCAAAGAAAGTCTCTATCGATTATCATAACGAAGGACATGGGGCAGTCAAGTCTCAACTAGTCTATATGGGAAGCCAACTCCTCAAGTGACTACGAATGTAGAAGCCCTAACGACTAACCGATCGCTGACATGTACGCCTTGCCATATATATATCGCTCTTCGTTGTTGCATGTGATAGTAGCTTGTAAAATACTCAGCAAAGCAACGCACAAGCAAGCAGGGTGTGCCAATAACAAACAATACCAGGAAAATAAATCTTGTATCGTACACTGCTTGCCTTAGTTCCCAAAAAGCTGGTGCACATATCGAACAAGGGTCACGAATGACACTAACTCTTGCCTTAGCACCCAAAAAATCACCATCACGTATATGATGCCCTGTAAATTTAAGATGGCAACAAAGGTACCTGAGGAAAAGCAAAACATTGGTAACAAACGAAAATGGAATAGAAATTCCCCAAATCAACCACAAAAGAAACCGACTGAGATTAGAGTCAACACCGCTGTGAAAACTGATAAGAAATCTTATGTAGGAAAATTCCCAAAGTGAGAAAGATGTGGATTCCATCATGAGGGTGAATGTAGGCCCTTCATGTGTAACAGATGTGGAAAACGTGGACATTTAGTGAGGAATTGTCAAGCTCTTGTACCTACACCGGTGGCAGATATCAACAAAGATAATAGGAGTTGTTTTGAATGTGGACTAGTAGGTCACCTCAGGAAGAACTTCCCAAAGCTAGTAAATCAAGGTGACAACAATGCTCGAGGTAGGGACTTTGTTATTGCAGCTGGAGACGCCAAACGAGATCCAAACCTCGTGACGGGTACGTTTTTTGTCAATAATCATTATGCTTCTGTCCTATTTGATACTGGGGCAGATAAGAGCTTTATGTCAACCGAATTTATCATGTTAATTGGAGCTACTCCAATTGCACTACACGATAAATACACAATAGTACTAGCCAACGGAAAATTGATTGAAACTAGAGAGATATTTCAAGGGTGTGCGTTACAATTAGGAGATTATGTTTTGGCCATAGATCTTTTATCGGTGAATCTAGGAAGTTTCGACATGGTTGTCGGAATGGACTGGTTGTCCAAAAATCACACAGAAATTGTATGCTGTCAGAAAGTGGTCTGTATTCCACTCCCAAGTGGGGACACTCTCTCAATTCATGGCAAAAAGTGTGGACAGGTGTTACAAATGATCTCCTGTATAAAAGCCCGCAAATACCTACGCAAGGGATGTCAAGCAATATTAGCACACGTCATGGAAAGGAAGTCAAAAGAGAAGTGACTAGAAGATATGCCAATTGTACGAGAGTATCCAGAGGTATTCCCTGAGGATTTGCCTGGACTACCACCTAACAGGCAAGTCGAATTTCGAATTGACTTGGTGCCTGGCGCAGCACCAATAGATCGATCGTTGTACAGATTAACCCCATCAGAGATGCAGGAGCTATCTAACCAGCTACAAGAGTTACTGGACAAAGGTTTTATAAGACCAAGCTTCTCATCGTGGGGAGCACGCATCTTGCTTGTAAAGAAGAAAGATGGAACCTTTAGAATGTGCATCGACTACCAAGAATTGAACAAGATGACAATCAAGAATCGGTATCCGCTACCAGGATAGATGATTTATTCGACCAGCTACAAGGTTCCAGTTTCTATTCAAAGATTGACATGCGTTCAGGATACCACCAGCTAAGGGTTAAGGACGAAGATGTTCCAATCACTGCCTTTAGAACCCGGTATGGCCATTATGAATTTTTGGTTATGCCGTTTCGATTAATAAGTGCCCCGACAGTTTTTATGGACCTTATGAATAGGGTCTATAAACCGTACTTGGATAAATTTGTCATTGTATTCATCAACGATGTACTTATTTATTCCAAGACCAAAGAAGATCATGAGCAACACCTAAGACTTATTTTGGAGTTACTAAGAAACGAAAAGTTGTATGCCAAGTTTTCCTAATGTGGAATTTGGATGACAGAAGTACAATTTCTTGGGCATGTAATTAATCAAAAAGGCACACATCTTGATCCTGCCAAGATTGAGGCTATCAAGAATTGGAATGCACCCAAGACCCCGACTGAAGTAAGTCAATTTCTCGGCTTAGCTGGGCATTATAAAAGACTCATTGAAGGTTTCTCCAAGATAGCTTTACCATTGACTACATTGACGCAAAAGGATAAGAAATTTGAGTGGAGCAACAAGCAAGAGGCGACATTTCAATTTTGAAGCAAAAAATATGCAGTGCACCTATATTATCACTACCTGAAGGAACATATGATTTCATAGTGTACTGCGATGCATCACATCAAGGCTTGGGTTGTGTGTTGATGTAGAAAGACAAAGTCATTGCATACGCATCCCGACAGCTCAAAATACACGAGAAGAACTACACTACACATGATTTAGAACTAGGAGTTGTAGTGTTCTCACTCAAAATCTGGACACACTACCTTTATTGAACAAAGTGTATTATTTACATTGACCATAAAAGTCTCCAGCATATCTTCGATCAAAAAGACTTGAATATGAGACAACGTCACTAGGTTGAATTACTCAATGATTATGATTGCAATATTCGCTATCATCCTGGCAATGCAAATGTTGTCGCAGATGCTTTGAGCAGAAAAGAGAGAACCAAGACATTACGAGTGCGAGCTTTGGGAATGATTATTCAAACAAGCCTTACTACTCAAATTCAAAACGCCCAATTTGAAGCTCTTAAAGAAGAAGACTTGCAGAATGAATCGTTGCGAGGATTGGATAAGCAATTTGAGGTCAAGACTAACTGAACTCGTTACTTTGCAAATAGAGTCTGGGTACCATACTTTAGGAACCTAAGGAGCTTAGTAATGGATGAAGCTCATAAGTCACGATACTTTGTACACCCTGTATCTGATAAAATGTATCACGACCTCAAGGAGCTTTATTGGTGGCCTAACATGAAGGCAAACATCGTACTTTATGTTAGAAAATGTCTAACCTGCTCTAAGGTTAAAGCCGAGTATCAAAAACCATCAGGGTTGTTGCAATAACCAGAGATTCCACAGTGGAAGTGGGATCATATTACAATGGACTTTCTCACAAAACTACCCAGAACTTCTTGTGGCTATGAAACTAACTAGGTAATAGTCGATCGTCTCACAAAGTCTGCACATTTCTTGCCTATGAAAGAAACTGATAAAATGGACAAACTCACGAGAATTTACATCAAAGAAATAATTTCTTGACATGGAATTCCAATCTCCATCATCTCAGATCGAGACAACAAATTCACCTCACGAATATGGCAGGCCCTAAATGATGCATTGGCTACTCGTTTGGATATGAGTACAACATATCATCCTCAAACGGATGATCAAAGTGAAAGGACCATCCAAACTCTAGAAGACATGCTTCGAGCATGTGTGATTGATTTTGGAAGCAGTTGGGATACACATCTGCCTTTGATTGAATTCTCATACAACAACATTTATCACACGAGCATTAAGGCAGCACCATTTGAAGCGTTGTACGACCGTAAATGTCGATCCCCTATATGCTAGACTGAAGTTGGTGAAAGTCAACTCACGGGGCCAGAAATCATTCAAGAAACGACTAGATAAAATCTTCAAAATTTGAGATAGACTACGAGCTACACAAGATCGTTAGAAGAACTATGCTGACGTGAGACGCAAACCATTGTCCTTCCAAGTTAGAGATCGAGTCATGTTGAAGGTCTCACCTTGGAAAGGAGTTGTAAGGTTCGGAAAATGTGGCAAATTGAACCCTCGATACATAGGGCCATTTGAAATCATTGCAAAGGTTGAACCCGTTGAGTAAAAACTCAAACTACCATCAGAACTCAATGGAGTGCATGACACTTTCCATGTATCGAATCTCAAGAAATGTCTGTCAGACGAAATACTTGTGATACCGCTGGAAGAAATTCAAATCGATGATCAATTACACTTGATAGAGGAACCGGTGGAAATCATGGATCGAGAAGTGTAACAGTTGAAACAAAGTCATATTCCAATAGTAAAGGTCCGTTGGAACTCAAGGCGAGTACCAAAATTTACCTGGAAACGTGAAGATCAAATGAAACTTAAATACCCCCATTTGTTTGATGACACATCAGTATTGAGATGAACAAACTGAATAAACAATTATAAGCAGAGATTCTGCCCAATTGGCTTTAGGAAACTTAAGAAATATAACCTCGCCCGACTTAAAACCTGAAAACCTCACTTTTATAAACAAATACTAGGTCCAAAACAAGTTTACGAAACCTCAGTGTTATAAGCCTTTATAAGTCCGATTATCAACAACCATATTAATTTGATTAATTTGGGAATGTCCTGATTAATCTAACGAGTCAAAGTTGTCACACGTTGTGCTATATTAAGTTAAGGAAATTGATTAAATGTTTGAGATCAAAGTTGAGGACTTGAGTTTTTAAGATCCTTGACATTGAACATCAAGAAATGTTTCGAGAGTCAAATTAAGCTTAAGTAACTCATAGAACTCTAATGACATACATGTTTAGAGTTCAAGAACTAGTGATACGAACGTTGTGCATTGTTATTGATTTGAATCAACTCAGGTGAATTCACGACCCCTTTTTCTGTATTTTTTATTTTGAAACTCGGGGAATGAGAAAACATAAAAACTCATTCGAAACATTTTGATTATTCTGAAGCATTGAAACGATTTTGATACATTTGTTAAATATGAAACCTGATTAGATAAGGTGGAACTCTAAAACGTTTTCGATACATTTTGTGAAACATGAAACCAGATTAGATCCGGTGGAACTCTGAAACGCTTTTGATACATTTTGTGAAACATGATACTTGATTGGATTAGGTGGAACTCTAAAATTATTTCGTTACATTTTTTGAAACATGAAAACTTATTTGCATCATGTGAAACGATGAAACACTTTGTGAAACATGAAAACGAAAGTGTTGTAAAACATTTGGTTGAAACACGTGACAGTGGGGCGAAACATATGACCAAACTTGTCATTATTTCACGGGTTACACATTTGTCGCTAAGTCCTCTATTCTGTAACCGTTAACCATGGGGGCGTGATTATTGAGAATAGATTCTATTTGTGATTGACAATCCTCGTCCGTGGTTCGTAGCTAAAAGCACGACTGGATGTCAAGCGGGTGCTCAATAAGGCTAAAACATACAATGTTCCGCGACAAGGACATTTTGAAGGGGAAAACACTGAGCTCGTCAGCTCGGTTACGGTGAGTCTAACTATCATAGACTCTACTATATGTCCCAACCGTTTTACTTTAACCGGTTTCCCTCCAGAAAGTCTCAATCGGTCCAAAACTGCCGGTTATTCAAATAGCCACAAACCGATACCAAAAACCGGTCCAAAAACCGGTTCCTAACCGGTTCCAAAACCGGTTCTTAACCGGTTCCAAAACCGGTTCTGTTCGATTAAACCGGTTTTTTTATGCACCACTGGTGAAACTCAATCAAAACTCTTATTACATTAGGCTTGTGGCTAATGTAGTTGTAACATTGTAAACAATGACCGTGAAACCTTGGAAGTCACACGGTACGCTTCCGTAACAATAAGGGTCTGACAGTAGGTGGCGTATAAGCTTGTAGTATAGCAGTACTGTCACACCCCCAAATTCCCACGTGCAAAGTCAGACCGCGCGGGTGTGACGTGACCAGGATCACAGCTCATGGTCATATAAAATGACTCTATATGAGTTCACAATCAAACAATTTTGCAAAATAACGTTTTCTAGATAAAGCAGCGAAAAAGTTTGATAAGTAAAGCAGCGGAAAAATTTTACAGCGGTAAATAAATTGTTTTAGACACTACATTGTTTAAATTGTTTTTAAAAGAAACACATCAACACAAGCCTAGGACTAGAGTCTAATGCATGCAACTCGTCTTGTACAACTCCTGAGTGTCCTAACGTGTGCTCCATTAGTTACTTGAGAATACATGAGAATAAGTGTCAACTAAAAAGTTGGTGACTTCGCATGTTTAGATAGACAGAAATAGTAAACATACATATACTGGGTATGTTAAGTTTAGTTGGATCCACGATCCGTGAGTATGTCAACTCATCTTACCGAAACTCGACTGTTTCAGTTTGCCTCCACGGGTCACCGTTGAACCCGACATCAACATCGATATTACACTCGTTATGACCTCCGGTCAACATTGGTGCCGAGTGGGGCTAGTCAAACCCAGTAGTACTACGTAATAACGAATCGTTTGTTACAAGTAACGGTAAGGATAAGTGAGGGCTTTAAGCGATAACAGTTACACTCAAAAATGGTTTTACAACATACCAATCATATATCAAAAACACTTGCAAAATATTCTCACCCCAAAAGTTCAATAAAACAGTTAAAGAGTAAAAGTGGGGCTTTAAACTCACCTGAGTTTGAGTAGAGTGTGTGTTCTTACGAGAACAGTGTAGCTCGCCGGCTAGCAGTTACCTATATCACATAGGTGTTATAAGTTTGTGTTCATATACATGTGGGTCTCACAGGATCGTGTTCTTGTCCAAACAACTTTTAGTTGTTAGGTGGGCCGTGTTGACTGTGTTGACCGTGTTTGACCTAATGACCTGTTGGTGACAGTTTTAGTTCAAGTGCTCGTGTAATATGCAGTTTAGTGATGTGTGATGTGTAAGGATACCAAAGTCACTTCCGTGAGGAAACTTACTATTTATAGTAAGTTTTTATTTCGGGAAAGTTTCCAAATTAAGCAGGTCATGCTAGAAATCATATTTCGGTTATTCTAATATGCTTAATTATCCTAAGTGAGCATGTTTCGCGTGCAAAAGTTACTATTTTTTGAAAGTTGCAAAAATAAGCATGTTTCACCAAGTTTAATAACCAACATCATCTAAATATCAATATCTTAGTCCTAATTAGTAATTTAATCACATTTGTTACAACTAACATGTTATCATTTATCGAATTTGTAAAATAAAGTTACTATTTTTAGTAACCTATGACAAATGCACATATTTCATTCATCTCAAGGCATAAACCATTTATTATCATCATAACAACTTTAACTAAGCATGCTAAACATACCACATTTATCAAGTTCATCATTCTTAACAACTTCATATCAAAAAGTATTATTTATAATAATAATGATGCAATTCATGACTTTTGACAATTTTAACGATTCTTATGCATCAATAACCACCACAATAGTTCCTAATCATCATTTTTATACATAAATCATAGACCTAATTACATGCATCTGGCTTTTTCATCAAAAATACTAATTCATAACATTAAAGTTTCCAAAATTAGCAATATTCACCAATGGCCATTTCTTGACATCAATAACACTTCTAACTCTTGCAAATCATCTCAAATATGAGTTATAACAACATTTTAATATCAATCATCATGTAAAACAACATAGATCATACATGCATGTGGCTAAAAATCATCATCTAGGCCAAAAGCCCCAAATAACATAAATTAATCAAATCCAATGCTCAAATCAGTGAATCAACACATAAATCTTAGATCTAAACATTCTAAAATTCGTGCATGTGGTGTGTGAGTGATTGCATGTGGCCAAAATGGCTTGCATGTGTGTGTATGTGTAAGATTTGTGTATAATGGATGCATAAGCTACCTTCTCGAGTTATTTGGATGCTTGAATGGCCCTGGAACAGAAGTGGCTAGACTCAAGAAAGTCTGAAACGATCTCCACAGCAGCTCTAGTTCATGTAAGAAGGTGATTGATGCTCCTTAGCTCACTCCAAGCTTCCAAAGGATTCAATGATGCTTCCCAAATGATGTTTATGGCTTCCAAAGGGATATGAAGTGGTAGTAGGTCGTTAATGGCCAATTATGAGGTGTTTCAGTCGAGAGAAATCGGAGTGGAGGTTAGCAAAATGATTAGTCTTGGATTTATAAAGATTTTTGCGTGTAGGGGTCGTCGCGTACCGCGAAGCCTGGCAAAAGTGCCCCTCTGCGTATCGCGATGAATAAAAAAATCATTATGTCCCCGAAACACGCTGCGCATCGAGAAGGAAGAAGTTGATAGGTTGTCGCGTACCGCGATGATTTTCGGTGAATTTGAATTTCCTCGCCCATGCGTCACGTACCGGGAAGGCCCAATTAGAGGCTCTTCGCTTACCGTGATGGGTCCAGGGAGAGCCCAATAAGCCCAATCTTGTTGCTTCGAACCGATTTTCGCATATTTTTCGATTACAATTATCGTTTCTCGACACATAAGCATTGTTCTAACTAATTTAGGTTCTCCAGAACCTAAGTGCAGTGAAAGTGTATTGTGGTTTGATCCGTTCACCAACATTCGTTATTGAAGACACATGCGTGCGTTTTACGATAATTTCTCGAATTATTAGTGTGTTCGAACTGTTGTTCCACATGTCATACTAAATATTAATTATTTTAGTGTCACGTAAGTAATAATAAGACACATATTATTTAAAATAAAGTAATTGTTGACCTGAAATTTGTGAGGGGTCACAAGTACAATAAAGTTATACTCTACACCTATACGCCAAAAGATGTCCTGCTTG
The DNA here is from genome assembly GCA_009363875.1 of Mikania micrantha. Classification (NCBI taxonomy): domain Eukaryota; kingdom Viridiplantae; phylum Streptophyta; class Magnoliopsida; order Asterales; family Asteraceae; genus Mikania; species Mikania micrantha. The sequence goes on along the minus strand of CM018696.1, from coordinate 1,520,797 downwards.
ACCTATACATATACATTTGAATGAAATATACATGAAATTTGGAATAAAGGCTTTAAATCGGTTAATATTTCCATATGTTTTCATTATTAACGACTAATGGAAATGAACAAGAATTTTTTGACAACCCATTAAGCTCATATTTACTTTTACTTTCCCTCTTAAAGATGTTGAACAAATGCACTGCATTGCAACCTTATGATCTTTTAAGTTTGAATTAGTGAAAGAACTATTCCTAGGTTATTTAAGTAATTCCTGTGATTTCCGTTTAAAATTTTTTTAATTGTAATAATGTCGAATTTCAAAATTTATAAAAGCTATGGGATCTTACGATATTGGCCGTATATATGTATTTAAGAAGAAGGATATAATATATATATATATATAGAGGAGGGTTCAAATAAATATATATATATGGACTTATTCAATTGAGAACCACTAAATATGAAAGAACCAAAAGAACTAATTTTGAATCACAATTTTTAGAGGTGTAAAAGTAATTTTACTTTAAAGTATGAGAAGTTACTATTTTACCCTTTTAAATAACCACTCTATATACAAAACTTAAAGCATAATGTACAAGTGTATCATGCAGTTCTCAAGTTCTTAACATAAAAGTGGTTCTTAATGGAATACCTCCCTATATATATATATATATACTATGTGTGTGTGTATCATATGGTTCAAAAAAGAACCCATCAACTCAAATCCAATGGTTCAAAAATTCTAGATTTTACAAGATGTTGTCATGTGTCACCATATATTTTTTAATTGAAAATGTTATTATAGTAATTTGCCTTAATATAGAAAGTCAGATTTAATATGAGAGTCAGAATTGCCACACTCTTAAAATCTATCCATTTTCCTTTTCTTAAATCAAAGTTTCTTTCTTAATTTTTATACACTTATAACTTTTTTATACTATACTATTTTTATAAAAAAATTACACCATTAAACTTGTCACATTTTTCTCGTTAATTTAATTATAGTCATGACAATTTTTTTTAATTTTTTTCGAGCATTCGTAATTATATCAACGTAACAAGCAACAACTAAAATATTTTTTCCCTCATTTTCAAAAAGTAAACTCTCATAAAGTACAACAATAAAGTTCGGATGATTATGGATTTGAGTAATTACCACCATTTTTAGTGATAAAGTGTTAATTATGCAAACAACTACAATAATGCAAACAACTGCAATAATTTTTATTATTATTATTAACATTATTTTGTTACAATTTATCTCTGATACCTTATTTTCATTCAATTATTTGTTATCTATTTTTTTAAATTAAGTCCATGTGTATATTTAAATACAGAAAAAAAATATTAATATTTTGGGATATTAAATCAGGAACTATATATAAGACTTTTTTAGGATTGTTTAAAATTCCATAATATGTTATAACCTAAGTTTTCTTTTATATCTAAAAATCATACGTAGTTATTTTAAATAATTATGTAGTTGTTTTAAATGATATTTTTATAACTTCTTTGGATGCATTTTATATAAAGTACTGACTAAAATATTTTACATATTATTTACATACAAATAATATTAATTTTAGTTTTTGCTATAATAACACTTAAAATTTAAAGCAAAATAGATGTAAATATTCAATTACTAGTTTTCATATCATTATTTATCAGTGTGTTAATTTTCGTCATTATGTCATTCTTGCTTAATATTATCTATTTTTTCAATATCATTGTGTGTTAAATTGTTCAGGAAATTACAACATTGAGCAAAAACACAAAAGACATAATGACATGTAAACAAGACATAATAACATGTACTAAATACACAATGACCTATGCAAAATTGTTTATACTCGTCATTGCGTCTTTTTTTACAGGTAATTATGTCTTTTTTAAAGATCAATGTGTTACTCATACTTGTTATTGTGGCATCCTTACTTCACATTATGTATTCTACAACATTATTATGTCTTAAATTGTTCAGAAAAAACATAACATTGATAAAAAAATATAAAAGACAGAATAACATGTACAAAAGACAGAATGACCTAAACAAAAGACACACTGACATGTACAAAATTGTTCATACTCGTCATTGTGTCTTTATTACAGGTAATTGTGTCTTTTTAAAAAGTATTGTGTTATTCATACTCGTCATTGTTTTATCCTTGCTTGACATCATGTATTATACGACATCATTGTGTCTTAAAATGTTTATAAAACACAACATTTAGCATAGACAAAAAAGACACAATGACCAATATAAAAGACAAAATGAACTAAAAAAACAAAATTGTTTCTATAATAATAATATATTAATTTTGAAGATAAAAAGTGTTCGTTTTTATGGCATATTTTTTTTGTAAAAAATAATTTCGTATATAAAAGTTATAAAAGTTAAAAGAAGATGGGAAACTTGACAAAAATACTCTCAAACAACTTATTTAATCGTAGCTATTGATTAATAATCTAATAGACCATGTATATGAAAATTACGGACCGTCATTTAACCTGCATCATCAAAGGACCAACTGTATAATCATGTACCAAGCATAAAAATTACGGAACATGTAAAAAAACTTTAAAAATTATAACAATACTATATTTAAATAAAGATAATAAAATTCTCAATTTTATGGTGTCATTTTTATAAAAAAATAATAAAGCATGTAAAAGTTATTTAATTAATAAAAAACGAGTGAAATTTGTTGTAACATAGAAAAAGTGGTTAATCCTCTTTTGCCCTTCTAGTTAGGGTTGTTCATCGGGTCGGATAATGAGTTATTCGGGTTTTTCGAATCGGATTTTTCGGGTTGGGAATTTTTTTGGTCTATCCGAAACCCGATCCGACCCGAAATTTGAAATATATTATCCGACCCGAAATACCCGAATAAGCCGAAAAACCCGAATTCGTTCACCCGAACAACCCGAATAACCCTGTTTTTTTCGGGTTTTTCGGATATCCGACCCGAAAAAACAACCTTTTGCATATCCGAAACCCGACCCGACCCCAAACTAAAATCATATTATCCAACCCGAAAAACCCGAAAAAGATTTCGGATACGGTTTTTCGGGTTTCGGATACGATTCGGATTTCGAATTTTTTCGAGTTTCGGATATTTTGAACACCCCTGCTTCTAGTTATATTTTACAATTGTTTTGTGATGAAAGTTGTATAAGGTGAGTAAATCTTATACATTGATTAGTTTGATCAAAGGATGCATAATTTATCCTACGCTTTGTACGTTAAGTAACATGTGTATTTGATACACGCATACATACATATATTTGTTAATGGAGGTGGATCCAATACAAAGGATGTTTAACGTGAGAAGGATAGGAAACATTGTGGACCTTTGATCAAATAAATCAATGGTTAAGAACTAGTGGTCCCCACTTTTTGTTTAAAACTTCCGTTAATTAAAGATATAAGGGCAAAAAAGGAATTGCCTACATTTGTTGATTTTTTTGTTGGTAAATCAAGTTCCATCATCTTCTTGTAAATCAAATAACTTTTAAACGTTTAATTATTTTTTAAAAAAAATTGCACCATAAAATCGAGAATTTTATTATCTTTAATTTGAGTATAATATTGTTATAGTTTATTAAAAAAAATTTACATGGTCCGTGATTTTTTATGCTTGGTACGTAATTGTTGGTCCGTGATTATCCATTTTGTCCTATATTATATGTATTAAATGACGGTTTGTGATTTGATATAACGTGGTCCGTGATTTTACACGGACCGTTATGCCCCTTACCCAGATTACACGTGGTGCATTCTGGTGGCTTCCTACGCTTCTCACGTTAATTTTCTTTGTACAATAACCGGCCTCATTTGTTAATTGCCATAAAGAATTATATCTCCCATAACTGTATTTCTTACTCATATGTCAATCACTTAACAATGGTGATGCTTCCCAGCACCCACGATTTCACATAAGATAATGGGCAGCAATAATTTTTTTTAATAAATGATAGTTGTTGCCATAAATTAATCATGTTATATTGGCATATAAAAGTCAACAATGCAACTAAAAGCATTGGTAGGGACGTATGGCATTTATTATATACTAGGCTATTAACCCGTATATTACACGGATTGCGTATAAAATATTTAATAATTTGTAATAAAAATTTATACATTATAAAACAATTTTTTGATTTAAAACCATAGAATTAATAAATAATCTTATAAATTTGTAACAATTGAGATATTTAAATTAACTGACGTTATAAACTTCAGCTTATATCGCATAAAAACTAACTATCATAAATTAAGAGGGTAAGTATTATTTTTGAAATTTTTTAAGTTAAAAAAATCAACTTAAATATGATTAAACATAAAGGAAAAAAGTGTCGCTCCTTATAATTTTAATAAGTTTTTTCTTCTAATTTTTTTAATATTTTTATAAAACATGTCATTTTTTATAAAAATCTCGTTGCTTAAAAACTCTAGTGGATAGTTTATTTCATTAAAAGTTTTGTTTTTAAGAAAATTTTGTTTTTATAAAACTTTTATTTTCAAAAATCTGAATTAAAATATTTTCTTGCTTTTAAAGGTTTTGATTTTTAGAAATTATTTATATTATAAACTTTAAAGTGTGTTATTTTAATAAGAAGAGTTGATTCTTAATTTCATAAATAACTATTTTTAATATGAAAATTATAAATAACATAACTACTCATTAAATATCATTATTTAATATGGTAGGTAAGAAATATTAATTCTCCATGTTATCGTATCTTCTTTGTGATTTTTATATAAATTAACAAAATATGGTAAGTTATATCAATTGAAACTACGTATCATAGCCCATATGTAGGGTATTTAGTCTAGTAATTTTTTTTTGAACGGCGAAGGTATCAATCGTGTGAACCTACTGTTTTCAGGACATGTCACCGATGTCTAGTTACCTAGACCTCTCATGAACCATCACAACCACCCCAGGAGAAAACCCTACTGAGAAAACTCTCTAACCCCCACAAACCCCTTTTTCGCTGCGGGAGAGATTTGAACCAAAGACCTCTCATTTGAAAAAATCTTGGAGTACCATTGAGGCAATGCCTCATTGGTATTTAGTCTAGTAATTAATATACATCAAATAATGTTTTTGTTTAAAAAGTTAGGATTTCAAGTACCATATTAAACAAGTGTTGTAAATTTAATATATTTAAATTGGTATTAAATTATCTTTAGTTTCGTATATGCCCCTCCTTGACCGTATTTTCGCACTCCCTTTAAAGACAGTAAAATGCATCCCTCATAGTTGCCGCATGGCATTTGCTCAGGCCCTATCTGTTTCATTGGGCAAAGTGGCGCTTATGTCAAACTCCATTGAAGCGTGGGTTAGACTTTTGATATTACCACGTTGCACATTACAACTTGTCAAGCCTTCCAACCGACAAGAGCGTAGGTCGGGGAATAGGAAGTCCTTACAATGCATTTCTATTCAGCGGGCCTTGGCAATTTGGGGTGATGGCAGCGGATGTGTTGACCTTATCCAGTCGCTCTTTAAGCAACCGATGGATATGGACTCAAGTGCCAATGAGGCCTCTCTCAGGGGTGATCATTCGAGGGAGGGTCTCAATGCTAAACAGTGTATTCGAAAAGTTGCAGACGGACACTTCACGGCTGCGGTTAAAGTTTTGTGCTCTTCGGGTGTTGCTCCTCTTGGTGGCCCTACTATGAAAGCATTGCTTGATAAGCACCCTATCTTGCCCCCGTCTGCCTTGCCTGGGGACCTGCTCTCGGAGCCCCCTTTGGTTGTGGACGTTGAAAGTGTTCTAGGGTGTATTAAATCTTTTCCCAAAGGGACTTCTTGTGGAAGAGATGGTTTGAGGGCCCAACATATTTTGGATGCCCTATGCGGGGAAGGATCGGCGATTGCTGTGGGTTACTTAAAGCTATCACTGAGGTGGTTAACTTGTGGTTAGGTGGTAGATGCCCTGTTGATTTGGCGGAGTTTGTGGCTTCTGCCCCCCTAACGCCACTGCTGAAGCCCGACAATGGGATTAGGCCAATTGCCGTTGGCGCGATCTGGAGAAGGCTCGTATCCAAAGTGGCGATGAAGAGTGTTGGGAACGAGATGGCCAAATACCTTGGTGATTGTCAATTCGGAGTGGGGATTCCGTTTGGAGCAGAGGCGGTGCTTCATAGCGCGAATAGATTTCTTAACATGTTCCACTCTGATGGGTCGTTGGCTTTACTCACAGTAGATTTTTCTAATGCCTTCAACCTGGTGGATAGAACCAGACTCCTACAGGAGGTTCGTGCTAGATGCCCGTCTGTTTCTCTATGGGTTAATTTTCTTTACGGCAACCGGCTAGACTATATGTAGGGAATGATTGTATTCAGTCAACTACCGGGGTTCAACAAGGCGATCCTTTAGGACCCCTTCTCTTTGCTTTAGCTTTACACCCTCTCATTCATCGGGTGAGGGATGATTGTAAGCTACTCTTCCATGCTTGGTACTTAGATGATGGCACGATTATAGGAGACGCCACTAAAGTAGCTAAGGCATTGGAGATTATTCGATCCAAGGGGCCAGGTTTGGGGCTTTAGCTTAATATTAAAAAGACTGAAGTATTTTGGCCGTCATGCAATGGGGTAAAGACAAAGAGTGGTTTGTTTCCTGTTGGGATTGGAAGACCGGACTTAAGGGTCAAACTCCTTGGAGGGGCGGTTAGCCGAGACGCTGGTTTTATTAGTAGTTTAGCTATTCACAGAGCCTCAAAGGCAGTGGATATGATGAGATGTCTCACTCGCTTGCGTGACCCTCAATGTGAGCTTCTCTTGCTTCGCTCTTGTATGGGAGTGGCTAAGTTGTTGTTCGGTCTCCGAACATGCCAGCCTACGTTCGTTAAAGATGCTGTCTCTGTTTTTGACAAAGGGCTCAGAGCGGCGATTGAGGATATTGTGGTATGTGGGGGTCCGTTTTTTGGGGATTTTCAATGGAGACTGGCCTCTCTCCCCATTTGTTTTGATGGTTTAGGGCTATATTCAGCGGAGGATGTTTCTACCTATGCTTTCGTAGCCTCGAGAGCACAATCTTGGAAGTTACAGGATTACATTTTGCGTAATTGTAGTGTTGATGGGTTAGATCCCGATTTTGGGTGTGCGTTGGACTGTTTGCACAACTCGATTCCCAATCTTGATCTTGGCGGGTTCACTAATAAGGACACCGCCCCTCCTAAAGCCCAAAATGTTCTGGCGAGTGCCCTTTATAGTAAAACCGTCCAAAGTTTGGGAGAAAAATTCGGTCTGTCAACTCGCCAAAAAGCGGTGTTTGAATGTCTTCAGACTCCACATGCTCAGGACTTTCTGACTGTCATCCCAATCGAAGGATTAGGCCAACACATGTCAGCAGTGGAGTACCATGCTATTCTTAAATACCGTTTAATGATCCCCTTGTTCCCAGAGGATGAGCCCTGCCCGATCTGCCGTAAAGTTTGTTTAGATAAATTCGGTGAACATGCGGTTCATTGCAAAGAACTCCCAGGGTTTAAATACAGACATGATTTGGTCAGGGACGTCCTTTGTGATGTATTAAAACGGGCGGGAATCTCGGCAAAAAAAAGGCTCCTGTGAATTTCTTGTCATATCCGTGTGAGGGAAGGTCTACTCTTCGACCAGCGGACATTCTTGTGTTTGGATGGACAGGGGGAAGCATGCTTGTGTAGACCTTACTGTGGTGTCCCCCTTGTTGGGCTTAGGGACACCGAGTTTGTCGCTAGGCAGGCCGTGTTAAAGGCAGAATTGGGAAAAATTGCTAAGCACGAGAAGGCGTGTGCCGAAAATCAACATGCCTTCATTCCGTTTGCTTTCGATACTTTTGGGTCTCTTGCCCCCGATGCTGTTACATTTCTGAAAAGAGTTCAGCAGGTCGTGCACAGTAATTCATCGACACCGAAGAACGCTAACTTTGTTTTCAGTAGGATCGGATTTGCCATTCAAAAGGGGGGGCGACGCAGCTTGTTGCTCGCTTACCTGCCTTTCTATTGTAATTGGATCCATATTAACTATTTTGCAGTGAAATCTAATTTTTTATTGTTGGTGGTTTTAGTTATTAATATCATAATTATTATTTAAATTTAAAAGATATAGGAAAGTGTAAAGAGATTTAATTTCATATTTGAGTTAGAAATAGTGAAGTTTAAAAAAATATGTGATACTAACATGATGGAGTGTGCATGCAAGTGGGAGTCATAGTTTGGCGTATCCCCATAGATCTTCTTAGGACCTTTTAAATCCATGAAATGTATTTTTTATGTTACTATATATGATACTAGGTTAGTATCCCGTGTATTACACGGATTAAATAAAAAAATATGATAAATAATTATCAATTAAAATTTAGAAAATATAAGATGTTTTTTAATATAAAATACAATTACAATTTTGTATGATTTAATATTTTAAATATTAAAAGTCACTAACTTTTTTTAAAACATTGTTTTTCAAAGACTATGTTTCAAATAATGATTTTGAAAATTTTATAATTTAAAATATTTTTTTTAGAAAAAGTGAGTTTTTAATATTAGTATATTTTAGTGTTTTTATAATCTTTTTATTTTAAAAATGTATAAAAAATATATTTAATATTTAATATGATTATTTAATATTAAATGTATTTAATATGATAGAGAGGAGGAAAATAAAACTTGAGATGTTCTAAAATCATGAAATGTGGCAATAAAAACCTTTATTTATTAGTTTAGGTAGATAGCTAGATGCTCTCAACCAATCCCAATAAATGTTTTCATCGACTATTACGATATTTTAAAAATAACCTAGATCATTAAAAAAAATAGTTATATGTAAACAAATATAAAATAAAAAAGCTATTTTAAACCAAAACCATGGTTAAAATAATAACCAAATAACATAATATACAACTTGAGTGTTTAACGCTTTAGGGATTCCTTAAAGATCGTGATGACCTTTGTAGCTCGTTTTAATTTATAGTTGCATTAAATGAAGGTCAAAACTGCTTTTATAAACGACAACTTATATGAAGACGTGTTCATGAAACAACATAAGGATTTCATGCCTAAAGGTCATGACCATTTAGACTCTAAGCTAAAGAAATATATTTAGGGATGGAAGCAAGCATCATATCAATATTATATCTAAAGTTTAATAAAGTAAAGAAAAAACATGGTTTTTCTTAAAGAATCGAATGAATCAATGCACTAACATTAATATAAGGTGAACAATTTTATTATACATGTTCTGTACGTATGATATATTCTTTTGGCAACTAATAACTTGTATATATTACGTTAGTTGAAGCGCATACTCTCGCATAATTTAAACATGAAGGATCTTAGGAAAGCCACTTATGTTATTAGTATCAAAATACACCGAGATAGAGTGAGCTTTTTGGTTTATCTCAAAATACTTGCAATGAACAGGTCCTCTGACACTACAACATACAAAAGTGTTTTCCCTCTATAGCTCAGGTAGCTAAAAAAACGCCAAAGAGTTTATTTGAAAAAAAATGTTTTGTAAAACAATGTAAAGCATATGTAGCGTTATGTAAAAATATTTTGTAACATCAGGGATCAAAATTTACATATGTTTTACAAAATATATTTTTTTAAAAAAATCTCTTGACTCTTTTTAATTTTTTTTTTGTAAAATTGTGTTAAATATTGCTGTAAAAGTTTTAAAAATAAAACTATTTTTTCATGGTTTTATCATGATTTTCTCAACAAAAGTGTGTTTTTATTTTATTGATTCTCTATATATGCGTGTGTGGATGGATGTTTAATTGACAACCATAATTACTTGAGAACTAAATAAATCATTTCCGGTCATAAGTTTAAATGATATAATAGTAACTACTCATACTTTAAAAGAAAATTACTTTTATACTACTTAAATCACGTGACTAAAAATATGGTTATTTTAGGGATGTTTAATTGAGAGATATTGCTACTTGAGAACTAAAATATTTTAGGGATGATTATTTACAGTGTTGTAGCACACACTACATTGATGTAATATATCAAACGAAAAAGAATTAGCCCAAACTCATAAAAGAACATGGTGTTCAAAATGTGTTACAATGATGTTTAAATAAAAAAATCCAAGATTAGGATTCATCTTTCCAAAGTTATTTGGGTTAGCACGCATTTAGCGGGTTATTTTTTGTGCCCAGCCCTATATATATAAATAGGGAAATGTTCTAATGCCAACCCTTCTCTTACGGCGATAACCCATTAACTTTGCCAAAACGAAGCTGAATCTTGAATTTTTTTTTGAACATCATTGTAACACAATTTGAACACCATGCTCTTTTATGAGTTTGGGCTAATTCATCACCGTTTGAGCTCTTACAATACTGTAGGTGTTTAAATATTTAAAACATACAGTACTGTAGCACAAAACTTACAACAATGATATTTTTTAAACGGTGGTGAATTAGCCCAAACTCATAAAAGAACATGGTGTTCTAATTGTTTTACAATGATGTTAAAAAAAAAATTCAAGATTCGGCTTCGTTTTGGCAAAGTTAATGGGTTATCGCCGTAAGAGAGGGTTAACATTTGATCTCAATCCTATATAAATATTATATATATATATATATGTGTGTGTGTGTGTATATATGGAGAGGATCAAATGTTAACCCTTCCTAATCACGTTAACCGAATAACTACATCTTATTACTTTAAGACACACATGAAAGTAAATCAAAAGGTGTAGGTTTTCTTTTTTTAATTAATGTAGGGTCCATTTACATTAACAAAAAAATTAGAGAAAAATACAACTTTAGATTTACTTTAATGTGTGGCCCAAATTAATAAGATGTAGTTATTCAGTTATCGAAATAAAGAAAGGTTAACATTCGAACCATCGCCTATATATATATATATAAATATAGGGGAAGTTCAAAAATATAACCCACTAAATGTGCGCTAACCCAAATAACTTTGGGAAGATGAACCCAAATCTTGGAATTTTTTTTAAATATTATAACACATTTTGAACCCCATGTTCTTTTATGAGTTCGGGCTAATTATTTTTCGTTTGAGATCCTACATTATTGTAGTGTGTGCTACAACACTGTAAATGATGTAGGATCTCAAACGAAAAATAATTAGCCCAAACTCAGAAAAGAACATGGGGTTCAAAATGTGTTATAATGATTTTTAAAAAAATCCAAGATTCGGGTTCATCTTCCCAAAGTTATTTGGTTAGCGCACATTTAGTGGGTTATGTAAAAATGGTGAGATTGATGAGAAGGGTGAGAATGATTGTGAAGTTGACAAATATCATTTTTCTAATTTTATAAAAATGGTATTTTGGTCATTGTGTTTAAAGCTTAGAATCATTGTGTTAATGTTTCAACTCAGTATGTTTAACGCTTCAGGTAATTGTGTTTCATTTTTTATTATTGTGTATAATTTTTTATATCATATTTTGGTATTTTTTTATTATTTTTATGCATTAGATAAATTGTTCTTATTTATTTTTTATGTTTTATATATTAAAAGTACATAATTGTGTTATTTCATCATTATGTTTTTAAAACTCATAATTTTAAAAAACATAAATTGTCTTTATTTTTTGAAAAATACATTTCAGTCATTGTGTTTTATGTTTAGGTCATTGTTTAATATATTTATCATTGTGTTTTACCATCATAACATTGTGTAATATACTTATCATTGTGTCTTACATTTAGGTCACTATGTAATATCATCATCATTGTGTTTCATTTTCAGAACATTATGTAATATACTCATCATTATGTCTTATGTTTGGGTCATTGTGTAATATATTCATCATTGTATTTTATCTTCATGTTGTATAATATACGCATTATTGTGTTTTACGTTCAGGTCATTGTGTAATATACTCATTATTTTGTTTTTCGTTCAGCTCATTGTGTAATATACGCATCATTATGTTTTATGTTCATGTCATTTTGTTTTACGTTCAGGTCGTTGTGTTATGTTTTTGACAATTTGATTATATCTTATCAACGATGATATCTTTTAAACCGTAATGAATTTACACAAACTCATAAAAGAACATAGTGTTCTAAATGTGTTACAATGATGTTCAAAAAAATCCGAGATTTGGCTTCATCTTGACGGGTTATTTCAGGTTATTGCTTTAAGAGTGAGTTATTATTTAAACACTTCCATATATATATATATATATATATATAGAGGAGAGTTCAAATAAAAACTCCTTACTTTGGAGAAAACCAAGAAAACTCCTACTAACCAATCAATTTTTAATTTTTTTTTCATGATTTTTTATTATTAGCTTATAAATGTAATAAACAAACAAAATTTTTTAATAAAAGTATGTAGATCACGAAATTACGTATATATAACCAAAAAAGTTACGTATATGTAACTCATATATGTAGTTTACAAGTTACATATATGTAATCAATGAGTTACATATATGTAACAACATGAATTACATATATTTTTTTCTTTTTTCCTTTTTGTTAACAAATATAACCTTATAATAAAACAAAATATAAAATAAAAAACGTAAAACGAAATTGATTAATAACAATTGTGATTAGTTTCTAAGTTTTCTTAAATATGAAGGTTTTTAATGGAACCTCCCTATATATATATATATATATATATATATATATATATATATATATATATATATATATATATATATATATATATATATTTCTACTCTAATAAAGGAGTATTTTTAGAAAACACGTGTCGCGTGCTGGTTAAATATGAAATTGTTTTTCATGTCTCTCTCTCTCCTAATAAATACTATTAATTTTTAGTAATTAAAATATATAATTAAATATTAATAAATATAACTTTTTTGTTATTCCAATATTTACTAATTTATTAAAATTTACTAATTTTCTTATCTTTACTACAATTTAATAATTATTGAATATTTATTATTATTTAATATTAGCGAATTAATTTTTAATTATTTAACTCATGTAATACACGAGATTTTAGGCTACTGTATGTCTCATATTGTAAATAAGAGGAAACTCGATATCGATTAGAGTAATTTCAATTTGTTTAGTCACCATAGAATTGGTGGTCCTATTTATGGGGATGAAATTGCGAAATAACACGTGAAATGATTTAAAACTTTTTACACGTAGACAATTTCAGTTTGTCTATCATCTTCAGTTTGTCGTATTGTAAATTATTTCACGAAAGTAGCCCATTACGGATAAATACCATCGACTAGATAATACTCGTATTTGTATGTCGTGTCGTTGCAAATAAACTGTTGACTAGGTGCCATGCTTTCAATAAGGTCGTTGAAAATTGGCGACTGATGTAGAACATTTATATCATTGTTCGATTCCAATGAACCAAAATAAGGCATGCCACATACAAAGATCTTGCGATGCAACAACTTCTAGCATAAAGTTGGTCCTGGATGGTCGCCTCGTTGGAATTGACCTCGCTGGAATTGACCTCTTCCGTCACACCTTTGTTGAAAGAAAATCAAAGTTTTGTTCCAAATCATTACACACTCACGAAAAAAGATTCCTACTCATCCGAAAACGACGCCGAAATAAATGTTCGGGGTATTTTGGATTTTCTGAAAAATAATTGTCAAAAAGACGTGTGTGTGCTCCAAGAGGATCCCAATTAATTCGTGCTCTTCTAGCCAGAATGTGTTTCTCAACTTGTTGTCTGATGATGTCGAGAGTAACTTGTCCAGCTTCGATTAAAAAATCTTCGCGTTCGCTAAAATCACCATCTTTCTGTAAAAACTGCATTTTTTAACAAAACTAGTTTTTTTTATTTGATGTTTTTTGTGTGATGCGAAGAAAAAGAGTGTGTTTGATGTTAATGTTATGGTTGTATAAATAGTATTTTTTTAGGCATTCAACGGCAAAAGCATCTTTCCAACGGTCGAATTCATCGTTGATGTGGCCACGCCCAACCCTCCCACGCCCGCCCACGCCCCATGTGACACACTGTAATTTCCAGGTCAGCTTTCAATTTAATTAAATATTTATTTAATTGACATTTGCATACGTGACACCAAAATTAGTTTAATTTATTGTGACATATGTCACGACAGTACAAACACAGTCACACACCAGGATAATTCGAGGATTTATCGAAAACCGCACAAACGTGTCAGAAATCACGAACGTTGGTGAACGACGAACTAGCACACACCTATATGAAAACCAGTTAATTATAACAAATATTTGGTAATTTATTCCAAACGATGCTAAAACAACGTGTTACAGTCGAGAAACGAACGAAAACGAGCCTGAATATGAAAATTGGGCCAATTGGGCTAGTCTGGGCTGCCATGCGCTACGTGTTATTTCGTTTATAGAAAAAAATAACTGAAATTGTAACTTCTAAACTGAACATTACGTATAAAATAATTTAAAACTTTTTTTTATCAATATGTCTAAATTTATTTGTATCAACTATTTTAATTAATTGATTGCTAATATATTTTCTTCTATTTTTTCCTAAAAATAGTTGGATTATTAATACACATTTTAATCGTCAATGGTTTAAAATCTCATATTTTAATTAATTAGTTTTTATTTACCTTTCAACTTATTTACTTAACTTTATGTAATTAAATGGTTTAATAATAAAAATTATTTAGATAAACAAATGTTTGAAATACGTAATGCTTTTCAATGGCTACCAAAAAATAAAATTAATACCATTTAGTCTTTTAATTACATTATTTAAAAACTTAACCGATTAACATAAATATCAACATATTCATATTTCTTTTTTAAATCACATTATATGGTGCATGAATATTACATATTTTATCGTTTAAATATAATTCTTAAACGACATGACGATTTTAGTATCCCATATTTGTTATCCGTTTTATCGACACATACAACTTAATCCTCTCTCCTATTAAATAATTATATTTTCTCTCTTATTAAATAATTATAATACTAAATACTGATATATTATTTATTTTTTTATTATAAAGCACACTTAAATTTTACTTTACATTATTAATTTAAAAAAGTTATTTTTGATACAATAGAAACTGAAATTTTTAACGTTTGTTATTTCGAAGATATTAAGTATTACACATTAAAATGTAATATATCATTTTTATAGGGATTAAAATTTTTAATTATTTTTTTAATAGTTGATATATTTATTAATTAATATGTATATTAATCATTTTATATCAAAATGTTATTTTATAATTGTTAAATTATCATTATTAACTATTTAATATTGTGACATCCGTTAATTTTTCAGGATTTAATTTCGACCAAACTTAAAATTTATGAAGCTATATTAAACTCATTTAAAAAGCGGTTTAAATTCAACCTGTTATTTATATATACAAAATGATGTTATCTATTTAGTTCGAATTTATATAAAAAAAATCAGTCAAACCTGAAAAATTTAAAACCTTAAACTTGACGCAAACGTTCGATTTTAAAAATACAACCAAATGAATACTTGTATTTATTTTTGAAACACGATTATACTCCTACTCCTATACACCAACTATAACATTTACATTTTACTTACTCTCGCACATCATCATCAGAAAATCATGATATATATATATATAGGGCATGGAATTTTTAATAACCCACTAAATGCACGCTAACCCAAATAACTTTGACAAGATGAAGCCGAATCTTGGATTTTTTTTGAACATCAAGGTAACACATTTTGAACACCATGTTCTTTTATGAGTTTGCGGAAATTCATCACAGTTTAAAAAATATCATCGTTGTAAGTTTTGTGCTACAGTACTTTAAGTTTTAAATTTTTAAATATTTTAAAACTTACAGTATTGTAAGTTTTTGAATGGTGATGAATTAACCCAAACTCATAAAAGAACATGGTGTTCAAAATGTGTTACAATGATGTTTAAAAAAAATCCAAGATTCGGCTTCATCTTGCCAAAGTTATTTGGATTAGCGCGCATTTAGTGGGTTATATTTTTAAGCTTCCCCTATATATATATATATATATATATATATATATAAACACATATATAAAGCCACGTGAATGTTAAATATATATCTATATAGATATCTAAATTTATATGTATTGGCAGCATCTGCTAGTTTTCATGATACACATAAATGTTTGTGTGTATATATGATTTAAAAATATCCATATACATGTTCCTATTTTTATTTTTCACATGAACAGATAGTTAAAACTTCAATGAATAAACAAGAGCGATAACTCATCATTATTTCGTACCCAATTGACAGCCGCCTATTCTCCCTCACCATGCTTAATTAATAATTTAGGGGACTCGGAGTCGTCTAGGAACTCCCCACTTTTCCCCGTTGCCACATCAGCGCCACATCAGCTTTCCCCACTTTTCCCCATTTTACACGGTGTCGTCCCACTTTTCCCCATTTTCAAATCTTATTTTTAATTAATTATTTTAACAATAAATAATAATAATAATAATAAAATAAAAAAAGATTCATTAAATTAAAAAAAAAAAAGAGAATACAACCTAAAAAAATAAATTAAAAAACCTAGAAAGGCATTTGTGGACGATACTGTGTAGTAAAAGTTTGGTTGATTCGGAGATGACATTTGTGGACGATACCTGGGTGTGTTGAACGGGTTCATTTGAGCCGTTTGAACATTTTTTGGTCGTGATTTTCTAAATTCTTGCTTGACGACCCACTACGGGATGAACCTCCTTCCATTTTACTTGAAAATTTTATAAATTTAGTGTATAGATTGTAGAAAATGAGAAAAAAATATGAGATTTGTGGTTGTTTAAATAGGAAAAAAAATGTTTTTTTTTTGGTTTAAAAACATTTTTCTTTCCCTTCCCCACGCCCGGCTTGATTCGGCGAGTTGCCCCCGATTTACCCCACCCCGAATCCGGGGGGACGGTGTTCCCATTTCTTCCCAATCCGGGGAAGCCCTCCCCCGCCTCCTTCCCGAAGCCACTCCGAGTCCCCTTATAACCATTAAAACACTCAAGATGCCATACTATTTTTTTGTTCTTTCTATCATTTCACGATCACTTAGGAATCCAAAGACACCCCTACCATCTTCAAGCATATTATAAATAAACCATAAGTGTTGGACAAAAAGTCACACCATATTCATTTTTCTTTCTTGTTCGTTTAGCTACACATATTTTTTTTATAATCCCTTAAATTCTTTGACCAAAGACATCTTTTACCCATCTTGTTCTTTTGACCGAACATCATCAGCAATTGCCAACTTTTCAACTAACAAAGGCACAACACTACCATGCAACCTATTTTTGATCAACACAAGACACAAATCAAAGCTCAAAACTTCCGACATCTTCTTGTGTCACACCCCCAATTTCCCATTCGTGGTGTCAGTCCACGTGGGTGTGACGTGGCCAGAATCACAGCTCAAGGTCATATAGAACACCTCTATATGCATTTACAAATACAATGTTTGACACACACACTTAACAAAATAGTTTGCAGCAGAATAATAGATATCATAGCAGCGGAAAAGTATATAATTGTTAAACATGCAGCGGAAATGTAAATAGTTTAATACAACAATATTTCAAACTGAATAAAAGTTAAATCGTTTTCAAAAGACAGGAAATCAAATGCATGTGGGATCATATGCTCATATCCCGTAGGTGCATTCCTGCTCCATAAGCTTTGCCTGAGAATACAAGTTTGAAAAGTGTCAACACAATGGTTGGTGAGTTCATAGGTTTTGATATACATATAGTAATGAAAGTGTGTCATGCTGTTTATCAAATGTTAGTACCGAGCCCTAGGCTCCAAGTTTTAGTGCGTCATTACCGAACTAGACTTGTTTTTCCTTGCCTCCGCTATGTCTCGTATACATAGCAAGTTAGGTCAAAGTTTCACGTGTTATGACATACAGTCAATATTGTGCCACACGGGGTTAGTCACACCCAAACAGATCCATTCAAACCTCCACGTTGTTCGTACATTAACGGTAAGACTTTGTGAGGGCTTGTTACGAGTTCAACACTTAATGTTTGTCTAATAAACCAACATACACCAAATGTTTGTACAATAATAGATGTTTGACTCGATGTAACTAGTATTCTCCCCTATTTAAGAGCGTTTTAAAAAGAGTAAAGAGGGTCCGTAAACTCACCTTAGTGATCGTGTAATAAAACAAGCGTAAGCTCCTGCTCGAAAGGCGTGTCGGTCACCGGCAACCTATATCGTATATCGTACGGAGTTTGTGTAAGTGATCATGCTAGTGTTCGTGTTAGTGCTCGTGTTTGTACTCAACAACCCTTGGTTTTTCATGTTTGTCTGCGTCGGTTCACAATGACCGTGTTTGCTCGTTTTGGTCCACATTGACCGTGTTTGACCATGTTTGACCATGTTTGACCAAAGTTCACTGTGTCAAGTCAACTACCCGTTGGTGAACCGTGTGACGGTTGTAATTCGTGTAACAATCATGTAAGTGTCCGTCGTGTGCAAAACGCGCAAGTCGCGTCTATGAACAATTTACTATTTATAGTAAGTTTCCATTTATAGAAAGTTCACAAAACATATCGATTTTATAATTCTAGCATGCTCATTTGTCCTACGTGATCATGTTAACACATAGCATTTCATCATAAGAATTCACATAAGTCGTTTATAACATGTTTGCACATAAAAGTTTCGTAAAATGGAAAGTTTCCATTTATAGCATACGTGATATCGGAAACCATCTACTTAGCATCTAATCATCATGTTATAACATAATAAGTCATTTAGCATGCTCAAATCATACAACATGCTTACAAATCAGTTTTTGTAAAAATAAAGTTACTATAAATAGTAACTTTGTGGTTTTTGCATAAAAATGACCATTCAAATATTTCTAAACCATTCTTATGTCACAAATCATCATAATAAACTATTTGACATCATTTAAACATGCCAACTTAACTAAATTCATTATCTATCACTATTTGACTCACAAAAGTTACTAAAAATAGTAACAATGCCAAATATGACCATAAACATTATCAAAATCACATTCTAAGTATTCAAATCATCCTAAACACATTCAAACAACATATCTAGATACATGCATGATCATCATTTCCACCAAAACATCAACTTGTAACTAAAAAGTTACTATTAATAGAAAGATTCAGAATAATCATGTTTTTAATCATCAAAATCACGATCTAGTCTTGCAATATTATTTATACATTATCAAGAATCATCCCATCATCAATAAAATCATCTAGTATACCTTAGATCATACATGCATGGCATCATTTCAACACTTTATGAACAAATCAAGTGACACACATACACACACCTTCATAGATCATCATAAAACATTATCTAATCATCATAGATCATCATCAATCATGCTAAAACCATCAAACCCAGAAATAAATTTCGTGTGGGTGCATCAAAGGTTCTTGCATGTGAGGATATAAGCATGCATGTGTGTTTAGAATCATTTCTAAGCTACTAGGGATGTGTTACTACCTTTTAGAGCTTCAAAGATCCTTAGATGATGGTGATAACAACTTCTAAAGCTTCTGGACACCAAGGCTATCCGGCAAATCGCAAGGTTGTGGTGGTTCTTCGAGCTTCCAAGTGAGAACCAAGCTCCAACCTTCCAACTTAGAGCTTCCTAGTGGTCTTCAATGGTGGAAAAATGGTTGTAACAGGTGTAGAAGACGAGTTCGGTCGCAGTGAGGCGTGAATAAACTGTTAAAATGATGAAAGGGGTTAGACTAGCCATCATTTGTCTTGGATTTATAAGATTTTGTCGACTGGGCGGCGTCGCGTACCGCGGTGGGGCTCCCAGAAAATCTCCGCGTACCGCAATGGATTTTGGGATTCAAATTTCCCTGAAACTCGTCGCGTATCGCGATAGAGTCTCTAGTGGGCCATCACGTACCGCGATGGGTCCACAGAGAGCCCAATAAGCCCATTTCAGTGGGTTTGATCCGTTCGTCGCCGTTTTCTCGTCTACGAACTATCGTTTGGCTTCGTTTGAGCTTCTAAGCTCAATGTGTGAGTGTTTCGTGAGGTTTCGAGAGTTGTGTTACACAATGTGCTAGACGTTCACCAACGTTTGTGTGGTTTGACACATGTGTGTTGTTCGTCGATAATTCCACGAATTATCTTGTTGTGTGTCGGTGTTCGAACTGCCGTGCCACGTGTCACACTAAATTAAACTAATTTTAATGCCACATGTACAAATAGTATTTAAATAAATATTTAAATAAATAATAAGCTGACCTGGAAATTACGGGGTGTCAAATCCTCCCCTTGTTAGAACGAATTTCGTCCCGAAATTCAATTCGTGTTGTCAGTGTTTGCCTGTTTCGCGAACAGGTGTTAGTACTTTTGTTTCATCTGGTCTTCACGTTCCCACGTAAATTCCGGTCCACGTCGCGAATTCCATCGCACTTTCACAATTGGTATTTTGCTGTGTTTGAGCTTCTTGATTTCCCGGTCCATAATTTCCACCAATTCCTCAACGAAGTTCAATTGTTCGTCGATTTGTATCTCCTCAAGAGGAATAAAAAGTGTCTCATCAGATAGGCACTTTTTGAGGTTCGATATGTGAAATACATTGTGCACGTTGCTCAGCTCGTCTGGAAGGTTTAGCTCGTAAGCCACAGGGCCTATTCGTTTAGTAATCTCGAAAGGTCCAATGTAACGAGGGTTCAACTTGCCTCGTTTGCCAAACTGAATGACTCCCTTCCAGGGCGAGACCTTGAGTAGCACTCTATCTCCCACCTAGAATTCCAACGGTTTGCGTCGTTTGTCGGCGTAGTTTTTCCGTCTGTCCCAAGCTGTTGCCATTCGTTTGCGTATTTGCACGATCTTCTCAGTCGTTTCGTGCACAAGCTCTGGACCGGTCAGTTGGCTGCCCCAACTTCCGCCCCAAAGATAGGTGATCGACACTTACGTCCGTAAAGTGCCTCGAATGGTGCAGCTTGGATGCTAGTGTGGTAGCTGTTGTTGTACGAAAACTCAACAAATGGTAGATGGGTTTCCCAGCTTCTCCCAAAGTCAATAACACATGCCCGAAGCATGTCCTCCAGTGTCTGTATGGTGCGTTCACTCTGTCCATCCGTCTGTGGGTGGTAAGCGGTACTCATATCGAATCTTGTACCCAAATCCTTGTGCAAAGACTTCCAGAAATGCGACGTAAATCGGCTGTCGCGATCAGAGATTATTGAGACGGGTACCCCATGCCGAGTAACCACTTCCTTTTGATAGATATGAGTGAGCTTGTCCAACTTGTCGGTTTCCTTGATGGGTAGAAAGTGTGCAGACTTCGTTAGTCAGTCTACGATAACCCAGATGGTATCGCAACCACTTGTCGTCTTTGGTAGTATCGTGATGAAGTCCATGGAAATCTGCTCCCATTTCCACACTGGTAGTTCCGGCTTTTGAAGTAACCCTGATGGCTTCTGGTATTCAACTTTGACTTTTGAGCACATTAAACACTTACTCACGTAAGTTGCTATCTTAGCTTTCATGCTCGGCCACCAGTAGGTTGTCTTAAGGTCATGATACATCTTGTCAGAGCCCGGATGTACGGAATATCGGCTCTTGTGAGCTTCGTCCATCACCACTTTTCTCAATCCCCCGTAGCATGGAATCCAAATTCGATCCATTAGATAATAAGCTCAGTCGTCTTTTTCTTTCATTTGCTTATCCATGCCACGCATGGCTTCAAGAGCGAGATTCTCCATTTTCAGAGCTTCCTGTTGTGCGATTCGGATCTGATTTTGCAATTCAGAATGAATCGTGAATTGTAGTGCACGCACGCGTTTAGTTGTTTCCTTCCGGTTTAGTGCGTCGGTCACTACGTTGGCTTTACCGGGATGGTACTTGATAGCACAATCATAATCGCCGATAAGCTTAACCCATCTTCGTTGTCTCATATTCAACTCTTTCTGGTCGAAGATGTGTTGTAGGCTTTTATGATCAGTAAAGAGAGTGCATTTCGTGCCATACAAGTAGTGTCGCCAGATCTTCAGGGCGAACACCACAGCTCCCAATTCAAGGTCATGAGTCGTGTAGTTTTTCTCATGCACCTTCAGTTGCCGCGAAGCGTAGGCTATAACCTTCTCGCCTTGCATCAGCACGGAACCATGTAACACCCCGAATTTTCTATACTAATTATTTGAATTTACGAATGGGTAATGAATAATTTATTTGCCGGCAATAGATGAAAAACCAACCAAAGAAAAGTCAACGAGATTTGAAAGAACACTAACTCAATTTTTGTGAACCTCAACTTAGAGTACTCAACTTAGAGTACTCAACTTAGAGTACTCAACTTAGTGTACTCAACTTAGAGTACTCAACTTAGAGTACTCAACTTAGAGTACTCACCTTAGAGTACTCAACTTAGAGTACTCAACTTAGAGTACTCAACTTAGTGTACTCAACTTAGAGTACTCAACTTAGAGTACTCAATTTCGTGTACACCACTTAGAGTACTCATTTTCGTGTACTCCACTTAGGGTACTCGATTTCGTGAACTTCACTTCGTGTCCTCCATTTTTGTGAACCTTGCCTATAAATATGAGTGCCTTGGGAAACGTGCTAACCTTTGGTTGGAAGCATTATCTCTCAAGAACTCGAAGAAGGCAGGT
The DNA here is from genome assembly GCA_009363875.1 of Mikania micrantha. Taxonomy (NCBI): domain Eukaryota; kingdom Viridiplantae; phylum Streptophyta; class Magnoliopsida; order Asterales; family Asteraceae; genus Mikania; species Mikania micrantha. The sequence goes on along the minus strand of CM018696.1, from coordinate 1,498,231 downwards.
TCGAGAAATTCAAGAAACGAATTTTGATCGGCCAAACGAAGGACGAAACACACTGGAAGCTACAGAAAGGATCATCTAACACCAGGTAAGGGATTGATGCCTGAAAGTTTCGATTTTTAGACAAAAAGGAAAACAAGCATAAAGGTCACACCTTTATGCATAAAGTTCATTCCTTTTTCGTACCAATACGCTAGTAAGGTCATAAGGGACCAAGAACTAACTTCCTAAAGTCTTGAATATATTTCTAAGATATTTTATGAAGAAAAGACAAGTACTCAAGTTTGTGAACTACACTTCGTGTACTCAATTTAGAGTACTCGACTTCGCGTACTCAACTTAGAGTACTCGACTTCGTGTACTCAACTTAGAGTACTATAATTCATGTACTCAACTTCGTGTACTCAACTTAGAGTACTCCACTTCGTGTACTCAACTTAGAGTACTTAACTTAGAGTACTCAACTTAGAGTACTCAACTTAGAGTACTCAACTTAGAGTACTCAACTTCGTGTACTCAACTTAGAGTACTCAACTTAGAGTACTCAACTTAGAGTACTCAACTTAGTGAACTTCACTTGGTAATGTAATGTAATGAGATGGTATACTGATGTAGGTTCTTAAGTCTTGGCTAAAAAGTTCGGTCAAGAAAACAAGGAGCTACTGTCAGGTGAGTTCAGGATGCCCTACTTTAACCAGTTATGTGTAACTATGTTTTGGGCTGACATACATGCTGTTAATATGTTATGATGTTATGTGACTATGCCATGATGATGAATGCATGTTAATGTGTTAGTATGATTTATGCATAAAGGTATGCTATGTATGATGAATGTGTGTTAGTAAGTTATGATGATGAACTGTATGATAACATACTATGATGATAATTATAGATATTATGCTATGATGAAATCCTAGGCTGCTAGGATGAAAGTATGATGCTATGATGATTAAATGCTAGCATAATATGTTTATGATGCCATGATGAACGATGTTGCTCCTATATCCGTATGGGGTAAGTATGGTTGCTCCCGTACTTGTTATGGGGTAAGTGTGACATTGTTCCCATATTCGTACGAGGGTAAGTATGGTTGCTCGCGTACGTGTTACGGTGTAAGTATGATGTTGCTCCCATATTCGTATGGGGTAAGTATGGTTGCTCCCGTACCTATTACGGGGTAAGTATGATGTTGCTCCCATATTCGTATGGGGTAAGTATGGTTGCTCCAGTACTTGTTACTGGGTAAGTATGGATCTGCAGAACGCTTCGGCGGGTCAGATCAACGGTTATGGAGCCTTGTGCCGGCATAAGCCCACTCTCACGCTCGGTAGCAGTGGTTGTATGATGATGATGATCAGGATGTTTATGTGACAAGGTTTTGGATTATGTGAACGAAATGATGTTAAATATGTTTTAACTTATCAAAACATTTACGACGTTTTATGAAAACTAGAACTCACCAGCGTAAGCTGACTTGATTTAGCATGTATGTCAGGATAAGCTATGGTCAGAGAAGGCATGAGCTCGGGCATTGAGTCAGACGATCCGTTGTTTTTGGCAATTCGATATGTTTTTGATACAGACACTTTATTGAATTCTGGTTATCAAACTATGTTTACATTTCCGCTGCATGATTATGAAAGTTTTTAGTTTAAGAGCTATGTGTTATGACGAAACCAACCTCTGTGGGGTCGTCCGGGATCGGGGCCTCACAAGTTGGTATCAAAGCCATAGTTTGAGAGATCCTAGCATCCCAAATGCTAAGACTTAAACTGAGAATGGGATTAGGTGATGCGGATTGCCAACAACGGATCAACGGATGCCACGAGCGGAATACGTATGTACGAGTTAAGAAGTAGATGTAAGGATAGAACGGTAGTTAGATGTCATGCACGTTGAGGAGATGGGATGGGAAAATTTTAGAGCCTATGAGTTGGGTAAATGGTTAATAACACCTGATCAACGTCATTAACGATTTACAAAGCTTATTTCGTGCTAAACTGATTCCTGTACTGACTCGCCAATTGTTGCATTATGTAGAAAGTTTAGATGGCCGAAGAAAGGGGTAGACCACGAAAGAAACCACAGGGAGCTGAGGAGCCACATGTCGAGATCGAGAAGCTCGTCAACGAAGAGGAAAACGAGCACAGTGAGCCACCGGAAGACGAAGAAGAGTTCACGCTAGAGCCTATCGTGGTAAAGGCTATTTCTGATGAAGTTTGCAGAATCATGGATGAGAAAATGCCGACAATGATTGCTAAAGCATTAAAGGATGCGCTAAAGGAAAAGTCAGAAGGAACAAAAGAAAGCACCAAAGATGACGAGGAAATTGTGATCCTCGAGACAAAGAGCGGTGACTCCAACCGAAGTATGATGAACGGATGTGACTTCAAGGCCTTCAAAGGATGCAATCCACCATCCTTTGATGGAAGGCAAGATGCTGTGGCCACCTGCCACTGGATTTCTGCGATGGAGGCTGTTATCTCCATCAGTGAGTGCCGAATTGATCAAGCTGTCAAGTTTGCAGCTCACTCCTTTGTCGAGGAGGCACTTCATTGGTGGAACACCATCAAGTAGACTAAGTCTGCAGCTGATATGGAGATGATGACTTGGGAATGTCTGAAGGAGCTGGTCACCAAACAGTTCTGTCCCAAGAATGAGCTGGATAAAGTAGAACGAGAGTTTCTGGTTCTGAAAGCTGGGAGTATGAATCATCAACAGTATACATTAGAATTCAATGAAATGGCAAGATTAGTTCCTCGATTGGTTCTGAGGAACGCAGGGTGAAACTGTATACGGAGGGTTTGCCTCCAAAGGTGCGGATTCATGTAAAAGCAAATGCTCCCAAGACCTAAGACTCCACGGTTGAACTTAGCGGTATAGTTTGGGATGATGTTATGTCTGCTGAGCCAGTCAAAGAAGGAACAAAGATGAAAGAGTCCTTCGGGACTAAGAGGGGTCGAACAGACCAACGAAAGTTCTCAAACAAGAAAGCGAAGCGAAAGGAGATGGGCCGATGCAACAAGTGTGGGAAAAGCCACACGGGACAGTGCCTGGTGCGCACTAATTTATGTTTCAGGTGTGGAAAGACGGGGCACTTTTCTAACAGTTGCCCGAATGCTACTCGATGCTTCAACTGCAATAGGTTAGGACATCTGTCCAAGGATTGTAAGCAACCACGGGCTGATGCTTCGGGCTAGGGTAAGAAAGAGGAGAAGGGAACGGAGAAGCAGAAGGCTAAAGCACGAGCCTTCACGATGACAAAGGATGATGCTGTTGACGACCCGGACGTGGTCACAGGTACCTTTTCTATCAACAATATTCCTGCTTCTGTGTTATTTGATTCTGGTGCCAGTATGAGTTTTGTATCTTCTACTTTCTGTGATGGGCTATCTGGGAAGGTTAAGAATATAGATCGGGTATTTGATGTACAGACGACTATTGGTAAGATGACAAGGGTGACTGAGGCTATAGATGATTGTTATGTTGAGATAGGGGGTCATAAGTTCCCAGTACGATTATTTCTTATAACCATGGGAGGTTTCGATGTAGTCTTGGGTATGGACTGGTTAGCCAAATACGAGGCTAACATTATATGTAGACGAAAGATGATATGTTTACGTGCGATGGATGGGAGCTCCGTAACGGTTTATGGCGATAAAGCGATGTATGCGCCGAAGATCATTTCGATGATCAAGGCTGATGTTATGATGAGGCGAGGGTGTGTAGCCTACTTGGCCTACGTGATTGAGGAACGTATGGATATGAGGACGATTGATGATGTACCCGTGGTGCGTAACTTCCTCGATGTATTCCTTGAGGAGTTGCCTAGATTACCACCGGAGATGGAAATTGAGTTCCAAATCGACCTAGTGCTGGGGGGCACAACCCGTTGCCAAAAAACCTTACCGTTTGGCTCCCACTGAAATGAAGGAAATGATGACCCAGCTACAAGAACTCCTTGATAAAGATTTTATACGACCGGGTGTCTCTCCATGGGGAGCACCGATGTTGTTTGTTAAGAAGAAAGATGGAAATATGCGTATGTGTATCGACTACAGGGAACTGAATAAGTTGACTGTAAAGAACAGGTATCCCCTACCTAGAATTGATGACTTGTTTGATCAATTGCAAGGTGCAAGCTGGTTCTCGAAGATTGATCTCCGATTCGGTTATCATCAGTTGAAAGTTCGAGAGCAGGATATTCCAAAGACTGCTTTTTGTACACGTTATGGACATTACGAGTTTCTCGTTATGTCGTTTGGATTGACTAATGCTCCTGCAACATTTATGGATTTGATGAACAGAGTATGTCGACCGATGTTGGACCGATCGGTGATTGTGTTTATTGACGATATTTTGATTTACTCAAAGAACGAGGGAGACGATGCTTGCCACGTGCGTGAGGTATTGGAGATCCTGAGGAAAGAGAAACTTTATGCTAAGTTCTCCAAATGCGCTTTCTGGTTACGTGAAGTACCATTTCTGGGTCACGTTGTGAACCCAGAAGGCATTATGGTAGATCCAGCTAAAGTTGAGACGGTTAAGAAATGGAGTCCTCCGAAGTCACCTACGAAAGTACGCAGTTTTCTTGGTTTGGCCGGTTACTATCGGAGATTTATTGAAGACTTCTCCAGGATAGCGACGCCGCTGACGAAGCTCACGAAGAAAGATGTAAAGTACGAATGGGGCCCGAACCAAGAACAAGCGTTCTCGATGTTAGAGGAGAAACTTACCCAAGCTCCTGTCTTAGCACTGCCAGATGGAAATGAGGATTTTGTTGTGTATGCCGATGCATCACGACACGGGTTGGGATGCGTATTGATGCAACGGGGAAGGGTGATAGCTTATGCTTCACGCCAGCTAAAGATTCATGAGGCTAACTACCTGACCCATGATCTTGAACTCGCTGCAGTGGTGTTTACATTGAAAATATGGAGGCACTATTTGTATGGAGTAAGGAGTACCATCTATACCGACCACAAGAGCTTGAAATACTTTTTCGAGCAAAAGGATTTGAACATGAGGCAGAGACGATGGCTTAAGCTGTTAAAGGATTATGATTGTGATATTTTATATCAGCTCGAAAAGGCCAATGTGGTGGCAGACGCTTTGAGTCGCAAGACTGATCATCCTGCCATACGAATAAAATCGTATAGTTTGGTGATAACGCCAGACTTTCTGAAAGAGCTCAAGCAGGCACAACAGGAAGGACTGAAAGAAGAGAATGTGGGTTTTGAACGTGTCTTCGGACAAGTCAAGAACTTGGAAGACAATGATCACGGTGTGAAAGTACGATTCGGTCGTATGTGGGTGCCCAGAAATGGGGACATTCGGTTAAGAATTCTAGATGAAGCCCACAAGTCACGTTATTCGGTTCATCCCAGTGCTACGAAGATGTATCAAGATCTTCGAAAGGATTATTGGTGGCCGGGCATTAAGTTTAATGTGATGCAGTATGTGAACAAGTGCCTTACTTGTGCGCAAGTGAAGGCTGAACATCAGAAGCCCTGTACCAGAATGAAATGGGAACACATCACCATGGATTTTTTCACCAAGCTACCGAGAACAGCTAAACGACATGATACCATATGGGTGATTGTGGACCGACTGACGAAGAGTGCACACTTCCTTCCTATCAGGGAGACGTATACGTCCGAAAGGTTGTCTGATTTGTTCGTAAAAGAGATTGTGACTCGCCATGGAGTTCCTGTCTCCATTGTGTCAGATTGGGATACAAGGTTTACTTCCAGATTCTGGAAGCAGTTTCATGATGCTATGGGGACGAGACTGAACATCAGTACCGCCTACCACCCCCAAACGGATGGACAGTCTGAAAGGACTATTCAAACGTTGGAGGATATGCTTAGGGCATGTATTATCGATTTTGGAGGGAGCTGGGATGACCACCTGCCATTGGTGGAGTTTTCTCATAATAACAGCTACCACTCTAGTATCGGAATGCCCCCATATGAGGCGTTGTATGGAAGACGATGTAGGACCCCGGTATGTTGGGGTGAAGTAGGACAGCAAGAGATGGGAAACAAAGCTGCAGTGATGGATATGGAAGAAAAGTTAAGAGTGATTAAAGCACGTATGAAAGCTGCACAAGATCGCCAAAAGTCCTACGCTGACAAGCGCCGAAGACTGATCGAGTTTAATGTCGGCGATCAAGTGTTGCTGAAAGTATCACCATGGAAGGGAATCATTCGATTCAGAAAGCGAGGAAAGTTGAGTCCGAGGTACATTGGACCGTTTCAGTTAAAAGCAAGGGTAGGAAAAGTGGCGTATCGACTGGACCTACCAGAAGAGCTGAACGGGATTCATCCTACCTTCCCCGTGTCACATCTTAGGAGGAGTCTGGCAGACGAGCAGGCACATGTTCCTTTAGATGACATCTAAGTAGATAACCGGCTGAACTATATTGAAGAACCAGTTGCCATTATGGATACGAAGGAAAAGCATTTACGGAATAAAACGGTTCGTCAAGTCAGAATTCAGTGGAAGCATCGGAAGGGCTCGGACACTACATGGGAAACGGAAGAAGAAATGAAGAGGTTGTATCCTCATTTGTTCGATAAGTAACGATGCAGGTTTCGGGACAAAACCTATTGTAAGGAGGGGAGACTTGTAACACCTCGAATTTTCTATACTAATTATTTGAATTTACGTATGGGTAACGAATAATTTATTTGCCGGCAATAGATGAAAAACCAACCAAAGAAAAGTCAACGAGATTTGAAAGAACACTAACTCAATTTTTGTGAACCTCAACTTAGAGTACTCAACTTAGAGTACTCCACTTAGAGTACTCAACTTAGAGTACTCAACTTAGAGTACTCAATTTCGTGTACACCACTTAGAGTACTCAATTTCGTGTACTCCACTTAGGGTACTCGATTTTGTGAACTCCACTTCGTGTCCTCCATTTTTGTGAACCTTGCCTATAAATATGAGTGCCTTGGGAAACGTGCTAACCTTTGGTTGGAAGCATTATCTCTCAAGAACTCGAAGAGGGCACGTTCGAGAACTTCAAGAAACGACTTTTAATCGGCCAAACGAAGGACGAAACGCACTGGAAGCTACAGAAAGGATCATCTAACACCAGGTAAGGGATTGATGCCTGAAAGTTTCGATTTTTAGACAAAAAGGAAAACAAGCATAAAGGTCACACCTTTATGCATAAAGTTCATTCCTTTTTCGTTCCAATACGCTAGTAAGGTCATAAGGGACCTAGAACTAAGTCCCTAAAGTCTTGAATAGATTTATAAGATATTTTATGAAGAAAAGACAAGTACTCAAGTTCGTGAACTACACTTCGTGTACTCAATTTAGAGTACTCGACTTTGTGTACTCAACTTAGAGTACTCTAATTCGTGTACTCAACTTCGTGTACTCAGCTTAGAGTACTCAACTTTGTGTACTCAACTTAGAGTACTCAACTTCGTGTACTCAACTTAGAGTACTAAACTTAGAGTACTCAACTTAGAGTACTCAACTTCGTGTACTCAACTTAGAGTACTCAACTTAGAGTACTCAACTTAGTGTACTCAATTTAGAGTACTCAACTTAGTGTACTCAACTTAGTGAACTTCACTTGGTAATGTAATGTAATGAGACGGTATACTGATGTAGGTTCTTAAGTCTTGGCTAAAAAGTTCGGTCAAGAAAACAAGGAGCTACTGTCAGGTGAGTTCAGGATGCCCTACTTTAACCAGTTATGTGTAGCTATGTTTTGGGCTGACATACATGCTGTTAATATGTTATGATGTTATGTGACTATGCCATGATGATGAATGCATGTTAATGTGTTAGTATGATTTATGCATAAAGGTATGCTAAGTATGATGAATGTGTGTTAGTAAGTTATGATGATGAACTGTATGATAACATACTATGATGATAATTATAGATGTTATGCTATGATGAAATCCTAGGCTGCTACGATGAAAGTATGAGGCTATGATGATTAAATGCTAGCATAATGTGTTTATGATGCCATGATGAACGATGTTCCTCCTATATCCGTATGGGGTAGGTATGGTTGCTCCCGTACTTGTTATGGGGTAAGTATGATGTTGCTCCCATATTCGTATGGGATAAGTATGGTTGCTCACGTACGTGTTACGGGGTAAGTATGATGTTGCTCCCATATTAGTATGGGGTAAGTATGGTTGCTCCCGTACCTGTTACGGGGTAAGTATGATGTTGCTCCCATATTCGTATGGGGTAAGTATGGTTGCTCCCATATTCGTATGGGGTAAGTATGGTTGCTCCAGTACTTGTTACTGGGTAAGTATGGATCTGCAGAACGCTTCGGCGGGTCAGATCAACGGTTATGGAGCCTTGTGCCGGCATAAGCCCACTCTCACGCTCGGTAGCAGTGGTTGTATGATGATGATGATCAGGATGTTTATGTGACAAGGTTTTGGATTATGTGAACGAAATGATGTTAAATATGTTTTAACTTAACAAAACATTTAGGATGTTTTATGAAAACTAGAACTCACCGGCGTAAGCTGACTTGATTTTGCATGTATGTCAGGATAAGCTATGGTCAGAGAAGGCATGGAGCTCGGGCATCGAGTCAGACAATCCGTTGGTTTTGGCAATTCGATATGTTTTTGATACAGACACTTTATTGAATTCTGGTTATCAAACTATGTTTACATTTCCGCTGCATGATTATGAAAGTTTTTAGTTTAAGAGCTAGTGTTATGACGAAACCAACCTCTGTGGGGTCGCCCGGGATCGGGGCCACACAAACCAAGTCCTTGTTTCGAGGCGTCGCAATACACCACGAAATCGTCACATTCTTTCGGCAGGGATAGGATGGGTGCAGTACATAGTTTCCGCTTCAACAAGTTGAAAGCAGTTTCCTGTTTGTCTCCCCAATCGAACTTCTTCTCTTTGTGAGTTAGGGATGTTAGTGATTGAGCAATCTTTGAGAATCCTTCAATGAATCTTCTGTAGTATCCGGCCAGTCCTAGAAACTATCGTGCTTCAATTGGAGTCTTGGGTGCTGACCAGTTCTTGATGGCTTCGATCTTTGCTGGGTCTACATGTATCCCTTGCTCGTTGACCACGTGTCCAAGAAACTGGACTTCACGAATCCAAAAATCGCATTTGGAAAGTTTCGCGTATAACTGTTCTTTCTTCAATAATTCCAAGACTAGCCTCAGATGTTCAGCGTGTTCTTCCCGATTCTTTGAGTAAATTAGAATGTCATCAATGAACACTATTACGAATTTTTCAAGATAAGGCTTGCACACTCTATTCATGAGATCCATGAATACTGTGGGTGCATTGGTTAGTCCAAAGGGCATAACCAGAAATTCGTAGTGTCCATATCGGGTCCTGAAGGCTGTCTTAGGAATATCATTCTCTTGTATCCTCAATTGGTGGTAACTCGATCTCAAATCGATCTTAGGGTAGTAGCTTGACCCTTGCAACTTGTCAAACAAATCGTCTATTCGCGGCAGTGGATATCGATTCTTGATCGTCACCTTGTTTAGCTCTCGGTAATCGATACACATATGGAATGATCCGTCCTTTTTCTTCACAAACAAGATCGGTGATCCCCAAGGTTAGAAGCTCGGTCTGATAAATCCCTTGTCTAACAGTTCCTACAGCTGATTAGACAGTTCCTGCATCTCTGTTGGTGCTAACCGATATGGAGCTTTAGCAATCGGTGCTGCTCCGGGAGTGAGGTCTATATGGGACTCGACTTGTCGTTTCGGAGGTAGTCCAGGAAGATCCTCGGGAAATACTTTGGGAAAATCGCAGACTACGGCGATGTCCTCAATCTTCCGTTCCTTCTTTGGTTGTTCTGTGATGAGGGCTAGTATTGCGGTGTATCCCTTTTAAATGTACTTATTTGCCTTTAAGCATGACATGATGTTTAGAGGTACTCCTTGTCGTTCTCCCTGAATCGAGATCTGTTCTCCGTTCTACAACATTACTCGTACGACCTTCTTATTGCATACAATCTCGGCTTGGTTATTGGATAACCAATCCATTCCAACGACCACATCAAAGCTCCCGAGAGTTACCGGCATCAAGACAATTTCAAGCTCGTGATCCGCCAATACCATGACGCATTCTCGAAAGACGTGTTGTGTTTCAATCAGTTTGCCGTCGGCCAACTCTACATTATACTTATAGTCTAGTGGTGTTGGGGTAATATCCAGTAATTCACTAAATTCACTAGATATAAAGCTCCTATCGGCACCTGTATCAAATAATATGCTAGCATAGACATTATTTAAAAGAAACGTATCGGTCACGATGTTGGGGTCATCCTTGGCTTCACCCGAGCCAATCACAAAAGCTCAACCCTTGGCCGCTCCTCCTCCGGCCTTCTTCAGCTGAGGGCAATCCCTCTTCATGTGGCCCGGCTTGCCACACTAATAACACCCCTTCAGAGTGTTCTGGTTGTTGTTCTGGTTGAAGTTGTTGTTGTTGGTAAGGAACTTGGATCTACAATCCTTGGCCATGTGGCCATGTCGTCCGCACTTCAGGCAACGATACCGCTCGCATTGCCCAAAGTGGTGATAGGAACACTATTGCATAAAGGGTATTTTCCTTGATACACACCCTTCTCCTTATCATCGGGTTGAGTTACTGTAAAGGCTCTTGCAGGTGCAGATCGTTGTTGTTGTTGGGGTTGATGAGATTGGTGTTGACTGGGTTCCCACTTCCTCTTCTGGCTTTCTTGAGGCTTCAGGTGTTCGCCTCGTTTGGGTAGCTTGCCCTGGGCTACCGCTTGATCAGTTAACTTGTGAACCAGTCTGATCAGTGGTTGGACGGTGGTTAGGTCAGACGCAGTCACCATGCTCTGAATTTGTTCGGGCAGTCCGCTAATGAACTACTCGATCTTCTTGTATTATGGCGTCCATATTGCCGGGCATAACATACACAGTTCGTGAAATCGAGTGCATTATTGCTCGATCTCAGATCCCACCATTTTGAGTACCCAGAATTCAGCTTCCAGTTTTCTGATCTCATCCCGAGGGCAATACTCCTCTTGCAGCAGTCGAGTGAAATCAGCCCATGGCATGGAGTTGGCACCGTCCAACCCCAGGGTTTGTACGTGGGTGTTCCACCATGTGAGGGCCGATCCCTCCAGTGTACCGGTTGCATACTTAACCCGGTTTTCGTCAGCACATTCGCACATGGTGAATACAGATTCCACCTTCTCCACCCAGCAGAGCATTCCGACAGCTCCTTCAGTTCCCTTGAATTTGTGTGGGTGGCAGTTCATGAAGGATTTAAAAGAACATCCTTTGTTGTTGTTGCCTTGCGATCCTGTCAGTCAGAAACCAATGTCGTGTGTTAGAGCGTGTCAGCTACACTATGTTAGTCATGTTAGACGAGTGTTAGTACCGTTATTGTTCCAACTAGTTTCGCTGTGTACGCGGTTTGCTTCGTACTCCGTGAGTACCTTGTTGACTAGACGGTCAACCATCGTCTTGATTACGGCTGCATCTATTGTACGCCTCGGGTGTCGAGCGTAAGTTCCTCTTCCAGCCATAGATGATCTCTATACAGAAGGGATATAATGTTAGTAAGTCAGAGTGTCAGTCAGATGTTGTGTCAGATGTCAAGTCAGATATCATGTTGGATGTCAAGTCAGCAAGCAACCATAGTTAGAATACAGTAAATAAAGTAAAATATAATTCTCATTAATAATCAACTTGAAGTACAATGAATTTTTTTCAAAAGATAACAACAATACAAGTTTGTTCGAGCACATCCCGCTCGTTTAGGCAAATATAAGAGAAAAAAAATAAAGTAAGCCAACTAGTCAGAGTCTATGGTGACATATGAAATGTCACTTTCCGCTCCGTCATCATCCTCTTCCGGCTCGGGATCCTCATCAGGATCCTCGTCTAAGTCTCCCTCCTCGAGGTCGTTAACCTCGAACTGAGGACCGTCGTCAACTGGAGGCTCCTCGATAAACTGCTCGGCCCACGCATTAAGCATGGCCTCACTGGCTAGGACCATCGCATGAGTCTCCTCATTGGCGACTTGATTCTCCGTAATACGTCCGTCATGCTCCTGCATGACATCCACCATCTATCTGTGCTGACTCATCTGCTAGGACACCTGGAGACGTAAGGTCTCCACCTGCTCCTCCAACCTGTCATTACGCCTCTCAATGTGATCGTCCTTCTCTCAAGGAACTCAGACCTCGTCCGACAGCTCGCCACTCCTCATGGCCCCTCGTCGGGTGAAGGCTACGTGAGCCGCGATGTCCTGCCGAGGTGTCTCCAGGATACCGTGGCGAAGGTACCCTCTCTCCGATGATCCACTCCTGTATCACCATGGGTAGCCATCCCCAATACCGAGCTCATGTTGCGTGTCGAGCCCGTCTGTCCATTTCAGTGTCTACCTGTGCTACAATATCGTCAACTCGTCGTCGAATCTCTGCAGTCAAGTCGTCGGTTGCCGGGCGTCTGCCCGGGTTCCTGCTGGTGTCGTCATTGTTGGCCATCCTGTAAGTCTCAAGTTAGTAAACAACATTTAAATATAAGTAATAACATCATCAATGTGCAAGTTCTATGTGTAGTGTCTAAAGTTGAGATTAATGAGATTGATGAGAAGGGTGAGAAGGATTATGAAGTTGACAATTGTCATTTTTCTAATTTTATAAAAAGGTTATTTTGGTCATTGAGTTTAAAACTTAGAATCATTGTGTTTAATGTTTTAGCTCAGTATGTTTAACGCTTTAGGTAATTGTGTTTATTTTTTTATTATTGTGTTTAATTTTTTTTATATCATACTTTGGTATTTTGTTATTATTTTTATGCATTAAATAAATTGTTCTTATTTAATTTTTATGTTTTATGTATTAAAAGTACATAATTGTGTTATTTCATCATTATGTTTTTAAAACTCATAATTTTAAAAAACATAAATTGTCTTTATTTTTTGAAAAATACATTTTGGTCATTGTGTTTTATGTTTAGGTCATTGTGTAATATATTTATCATTGTGTTTTACCTTCATAACATTGTGTAATATACTTATCATTGTGTCTTGCATTTAGGTCATTGTGTAATATCATCGCCACTGTGTTTCATTTTCAGAACATTATGTAATATACTCATCATTATGTCTTATGTTTGGGTCATTGTGTAATATATTCATCATTGTATTTTATCTTCATGTTGTATAATATACGCATCGTTGTGTTTTTAGTTCAGGTCATTGTGTAATATACTCATCATTTTGTTTTTCGTTCTGCTCATTGTGTAATATACGCATCATTATGTTTTTTGTTCATCTCATTGTGTTTTACGTTCAGGTCGTTGTGTTATATTTTTGACAATTTGATTATATCTTATCAACGATGATATCTTTTAAACGGTAACGAATTTACACAAACTCATAAAATAACATAGTGTTCTAAATGTGTTACAATAATGTTAAAACAAATCCAAGATTTGGCTTCATCTTGACGGGTTATTTCAGGTTATTGCTTTAAGAGTGAGTTATTATTTAAACATTTCCGCATATATATATATATATATATATATATATATATATATATATATATATATATATATATATATATATATATATATATATATATATATATATATATATATGGCAAGGTATAAAAAATAACCCCCATCTTTTGCTACAACTACATAACCCATTTCAAACAATCATAAACTTACACATAAACATTTCATTAAAATATTAAAAAGGGCATCATAGTCATTTTACCCCTTATAAGTTTTTTCCCCTCTTTTTTAAACATTAATAACTTTTTTATAATATATTATTTTTTAAAAAAATTGCACCATTGTATTCGTCTCATTTTTCTCTTTAATTCCTTTATAGACTCGACTATTTTTTTTTTACTTTTTTTAAATGCCCTGTATTTACAATATTGTAACGAGCTTAAATATAACAAATTTATTTGAAATTTGTTTTAAATGATAAATTACAGTGATGTAATTTACATTGACGTGATTTATCGTGGTTTAATTTACATTGACGTAAAATTCGGTTTCGGTTTTTTTTGGTGAATTTGGTTTAAATTACAGTGATGTAATTTACATTAACAACAAATTAGTTTAAACTAGTAAAAGAGCCCGCACGATGCGGCGAGTGATTTGCTCTATGAATGTGAAATGCAAAATTCGGTGTAGTATAGTAGAATAATTAATGTAGTTAATAATGTAGTATCTGTAAAAAAATATATATATGTTAATATGTTATTAAATACCTAAATGTGGAGAAACTACTAAGTGAATGAAGCCTACTGTTATGGCAATATCATACTATTTTAGTTATTTGTAGGCTTTGTAGCTAAGGCTTATAGTTCGAGTCATAGTAGAGATAATTACTTAGAACCCTTTTTCAAGTCTTGTTTTAATTATTGGGACACATTTTATTTTGATGATAATATGGTTATATAAGAATCCCACATTTACATTTAACAGCCAATGCTTACATCACAGTTGTAAGTAGGTACATTTAGTTTATGTGTAATGTAAATAATTAGGATTATTGTATAAGATGGGTGAGATGTATTATATACACATTGTTTACATGATATAAAGCAAATACATTGGTTTTAATATAATGAAAGAAACATCACTCTGAGTGCTATAATGAAAGAAATGTCACTACGATTGCTAATGCTTGATCTTTTTACATAGATTTTGGTTGAGTGCACCTGAATATAAAATAGATTAGTTATTATTATTTTTATTGTAGTTGAATAAAAAAGGTAAGAGGTACCTTATGCATGTTGGACTTGTCGTTTTGATGTTTTTGACATTTTCATTGCAATAGTTGGTGCATCCTTTTCGGGTTTTGTTGTTGTATCAATACCATTTTCCTGAACGGCTTTATTAACACTGATGGTATCATCTTTCCTCAATGTGATATGCAAGATTATGAGGATTTTTTGATGGAAAGTAATGGTGTTGGTATAATTTTTGGATCGGTATCACCATGTTTAATAACCATGTGAGCACAGTTTATGTTTAGAATGGATGTCATTGCCTCATTGAAGAAAACCATGTTAGTAGTTGATGTTTCATCTGCCATTGTCGCATTAACACAGTACCTAACAGTGTATTACAAAAATTTGTTAATTGACATTTTTTGTATAGATTATATTGTTTAGAAATGATTAAGAAAAAAGAAATTACATGTATTTGGTTCGATGATTTTTCATACTCAAAATTTTCATCCCATCAAAAAAAATTTTTTTTCATTAAATCCATTTATAAGATTAAAACTTAGAGCAACAGTTTGAGTCTTTTTAACACTTATAAGCGGTCTTAAATTTTATCCATTTGAATTTCCATTCCCATGAGGTCAAATATATCCGTCAAATTGTTTAAGATATGAAATGGATCTCATACTAGTTTACAAATCTATTTGTCAGACCAAGCAAAAAAATTTGTTATCTTTGGTATTAGTCTGATTCTTCATATCACAGTTCCAAATCAATTTAAAGCCAATTTTCTATTTTGTAATTATGTGATTTATCAAAGTCAAAATTATAAAGTATAAAAACAAAATATAAAATTAATCTATAGTTGCATGCATAGTCTTTGATCATTTATTTCTTTAAGTTTGATTATTTTAATACACAACTAAGCATCATACTATTTTAGTTCAAGTTCTTCTCTTCCACCCTTTTTTATTATTATATCAGGTTATTAAAAAATTAATATAGCATCATAAAGGATTATCAAAAAGGCTAATTTCAATATGTAAATTAAAAAATAAAAAAATTAAAGTCAAGTAATCTTATAATATTTTAACTGAACCAAGCAACCAGGATTTTAAAGCGGTTCTTTGAACAATTTGATTTACTAAAACCTGTTGTATGAAAGTGTGAAATGTTGATTTCTTATACGTTATATAAAATAATCATGTTAGTAAAAGAATTAAACTACACATATTGTGATTATGATATTTAAAATTTTGGAGTCAAATCAAGTTCACCAAAAAGGAATGTTGTGAATATGGCTGACTTAGGTTTTAAGTAGATTCTAAATATCTGTTCTAACCTATGTAGGGGCAAGTGTAAAAATTACATTATAGGTTATGCTTTAATTTTGGTTTTGTTTTATTGATTATATTTGTGTGTTTTTGTTATGTAGGTTGTAGGTGATGTGGTAGGCATGCTTAACTAAAATGGTTGTCCTGTTTTTATATTTGAAGATTTCTATCAAACATGTGTGTCAATTTGAAAAGGTTTGCGATATGTAGGTTTCGGGTGATGTGGTAACTGGTAAGCATGCTTACTCTAAAATGGTTGCACAAAATGGTTTTCATGTTTATAAAATGCAAATCTTAAAGTGAAAAATAATATGGTGCAGGTTGCATTAATAAAATTGTTTAGGTTGTGTTACTAAAATTGTGCTGACATATTTGAGTATTTATAATACATTATGCAATAGGTAATATACAATTGATTGAATAATGTATTTAAACAAAGGAACATTGTTCAATATTTTCAACTCACTCTATATTTTGAATAGTTTTGGATGATTTGAAAGTATTAGATTCAATTTTATATATTAATTTCATAATTTAATTTGAGGGTCTATTTATTCATTGGAATGTAATTCATTTTTTTTATATCTTATTGTTCCCAAAGCAATGTTAATAAAAAATAAAACATAAACTTACTGAAAGTGTCTAATTTTTTCATTGGAGTATTGGACAGTCTAATTGATGTTCATTTTATGTTTCTAATTGCAGGGTTAAAAACAATGTTCAAACATAAACATGATGAAAAAAATACGTGGGAAATTTATGATCTTTAACAGAGATAAAAAAAAATGAACAATCTAAAATGAAAATTAATGTAGCATGAAAATTAATGACCACTGTAATATGTTTAATATTTCTATATAATTTCTTTATAGGAATGCTTAATTTAACTTAAGTCTTTCTGATGTGGTTGTCTCACAATAATATGTGTATATATTATCATAAAAATTTACCCTAATTATATACAGAGTATTTACAATTAACACCAAACAATCATATAGACATGGGAAGGAATATATCATCATAAAAATTTACCCTAATTATATACATAGTATTTACAATTAACACCAAACAATCATATAGAAATGGGAAGGAATTGTTTTCATAAAAAATTGGTTCATCTTTGAGGAAAAATAAAATCTACAAATGAATCAACTAATTTTGACTTTTGTTGTATCAATTGACAGAATCAAAGTTGTCAACACTTTCAAAAATTGAAAGCAAATCTATATCGATGTTGGACTAAACGATAACAAACTTATAAACCCTAATATACAGATTATTACCAAACAAAAACAGTAAAATCATATGAAAAAACATACCGGTTATTGCTTCGCCTTTCGTACGGATCATTGCAGCCCCTTCACGAATCATCCGCAACGCCTCCCCCAAATTCCGGCATCCACATACAAACGGGATCCTAAAGTGGTGTAATCCATAAGCAAGAATGAAGATTTAGGGATACCAACGGAAAATAAAGTTTAGGGCTAGGAATGGGAAGACGAAGATTGTATGGGAATCTCGTATTTGGTAAATAGAAATAAGACAGAAAATGATTTTAGGGTTAAATTGGGAAGATGAAGAGGTATGGAAAATGTCGGTGTCTGTAACAATGGATTGTTAAATTGATATATATGGAAATAACGGAGAAGGTTGGAAATAACGGAAGAAGTAACAGATAATATAACTGAAAGTTTTCTTTGACGGAAAAGGAACGGTGAATAAGGTTTATATAATTTGTTTCGAACAATGATAAACTACATCACTATAATTATCATTGTGAGAGAAAAAAATCAAAATAATGTGTTCTGTTACATCACTGTAATTTATCATTGTAATTATCATTGTTCGAGAAAAAAATAAAATAAGGTGTTAAGTCACCGTTAATTATGTCATTGTAAATTACTTCATTTTGTGTTACATTACTTTATTTTTTGTTACATTACTGTAATTTACCATTGTTAGAAAAAATTTCTAATTAATTTGTTATCTTTAACCTCGTTACAATGATGTAAATACATGACATCAAAAAAAATAAAAAAATACCAGTCGAGACTATAACGAAACTAAAGAGAAAAATGAGACGAGTATAACAGTGCATTTTTTTTAAAAAATAATATAGTATAAAAAAGTTATGAATGTCTAAAAAAAGGGGTAAACTTTACTTAAATAACAAATGTCTTAAATGCCCTTTATATTAAAAAAAATGAAAAAAAAGGAATCTGACACGTGTCACGATCCAATACACTTACCTTTTTATAGTAACCATTGGATGATGGTTATGTAGTTGAAGCAAAAGATAAGTGTTATCAAAAATTGCATCCCCTGTATATATATGTATATTTCTACTCTAATAAATGAATATTTTTAGAAGACACGTGTCGCGTGCTGGTTAAATATGAAATTGTTTTCACGCCTCTCTCTCTCTCCTAATAAATACTATTAATTTTTAGTAATTAAAATATATAATTAAATATTTATAAATATAACTTTTTTGTTATTCAAATATTTACTAATTTATTAAAATTTACTAATTTTTTTATCTTAAATACAATTTAATAATTATTGAATATTTATTTTTTTTAATATTAACGAATTAATTTTTAATTATTTAACTCGTGTAATACATGGGATTTTAGGCTACTATATGTCTCATATTGTAAATAAGAGGAAACTCGATATCGATAGAGTAATTTCAATTTGTTTAGTCACCATAGAATTGGTGGTCCTATTTATGGGGATGAAATTGCGAAATAACACGTGAAATGATTTAAAACTTTTTACCCGTAGACAATTTCAGTTTGTCTATCATCTTCAGTTTGTCGTATTGTAAATTATTTCACGAAAGTAGCTCATTACGGATAAATACCATTGACTAGATAATACTTGTATTTGTATGTGGTGTCATTGCAAATAAACTGTTGACTAGGTGCCATGCCTTCAATAAGGTCGTTGAAAATTGGCGACTCATGTAGAACATTTATATCATTGTTCGATCCCGATGCACCAAAATAAGGCATGCCATATACAAAGATCTTGCGATGCAACAACTTCTAGCATAAACTTGGTCTTGGATGGTCGCCTCGTTGGAATTGACCTCGCTGGAATTGACCTCTTCCGTCACACCTTTGTTGAAAAAAAATCAAAGTTTTGTTCCAAATCATTACACACTCACGAAAAAAGATTCCTACTCATCCGAAAACGACGCCGAAATAAATATTCGGGGTATTTTGGATTTTCTGAAAAATAATCGTCAAAAAGACGTGTGTGTGCTCCAAGAGGATCTCAATTAATTCGTGCTCTTCTAGACAGAATGTGTTTCTCAACTTGTTGTCTGATGATGTCGAGAGTAACCTGTGCAGCTTCGATTAAAAAATCTTCGCGTTCGCTAAAATCAGCATCTTTCCGTAAAAACTGCATTTTTTAACAAAACTAGTTTTTTTATTTGATGTTTTTTGTGTGATGTGAAGAAAAAGAGTGTGTTTGATGTTAATGTTATGGTTGTATATATAGTATTTTTTTTAGGCATTCAACGGTCAAAAGCATCTTTCCAACGGTCAAAATTGTCGTTGATGTCGCCACGCCTAACCCTCCCACGCCCGCCCACGCCCCATGTGACACACTGTAATTTCCAGGTCAACTTTCAATTTAATTAAATATTTATTTAATTGACATTTTCATACGTGGCACTAAAATTAGTTTAATTTATTGTGACACATGTCACGACAGTATAAACACAGTCACACAACAGGATAATTCGAGGAATTATCGAAAACCGCACACACGTGTCAGAAATCACGAACGTTGGTGAACGACGAACTAGCACACACCTAGATGAAAACAGTTAATTATAACAAATAATTGGTAATTTATTCCAAACGATGCTAAAACAACGTGTTACATCAAGAAACGAACGAAAACGAGCCTGAATATGAAAATTGGGCCAATTGGGCTTGTCTGGGCTGCCATGCGCTACGTGTTATTTCGTTTATAGAAAAAATAACTAAAATTGTAACTTCTAAACTGAATATTACGTATAAAATAATTTTAAATTTTTTTTATCAATATGTCTAAATTTATTTGTATCAACTATTATAATTAATTGATTGCTAATTTATTTTCTTCTATTTTTTCCTAAAAATAGTTGGATTATTAATACGCATTTTAATCGTCAATGTTTTAAAATCTCATATTTTAATTAATTAGTTTTTATTTAACTTTCAACTTATTTACTTAACTTTATGTAATTAAATGTTTTCTTAATAAAAATTATTTAGATAAACAAATGTTTGAAATACGTAATTCTTTTCAATGGCTGCCAATAAATAAAACTAATACCATTTAATCTTTTAATTACATTATTTAAAAACTTAACCGATTAACATAAATATCAACATATTCATATTTCTTTTTTAAATCACATTATATGGTGCATGAATATTACTCCCTCCGTCCCATTAAAAGTGTCATAGTTTGAAAAACACGGATATTAAGGTAGATTGAATGCTTGTTTTTTTCTTACCAAATGACAATAATACCCTTGACATATACAAAAATATCAATTATGTAAAAGATGTAAGCAAATTTCTGGTGGGCCCACTTATGGGTAAACTTGGAAATTGACTAATAAATTTTGAATATGGACATTTAAAATGGGACAAACAAAAAAGGGAATCTAGACACTTTTAATGGGACGGAGGGAGTACATATTTGATCGTTTAAATATAATTTTTAAACGACATGATGATTTTAGTATCCCATATTTGTTATCCGTTTTATCGACACATACAACTTAATCCTCTCTCCTATTAAATAATTATGTTTTCTCTCTTATTAAATAATTATAATACTAAATACTGATATATTATTTATTTTTTTATTATAAAGCACACTTAAATTATACTTTACGTTATTAATTTAAAAAAGTTATTTTTGATACAATATGTGAGGCCCCGTAACCGGGCGACCCCACAGAGGTTGGTTTCGTCATAACACATAGATCTTAAACTAAAAACTTTCATAAATATGCAGCGGAAATGTAAACATAGTTTGATAAACAGAAATCAGTAACGTGTCTATATCAAAAACATGTCGGATTGCCAAAACCATCGAATTCTCTATCTTGATGCCCCGAGCTCCATAACTTCTTTCGCCTTAGTTTTAACCTGACATACATGCTAAATCAAGTCAGCTTACGCTGGTGAGTTCTAGTTTTCATAAAACAACATTAAACATACTTAACATAAACCTCATATCATACACATAGTCCATAACCTTAGCACATAACATCCTTAACGTGTACGGAAACTGTACCTCTCGTAACCAGAAAGCGCATTTGGAGAATTTAGCATAAAGTCTCTCTTTCCTCAGGGTCTCCAATACCTCACGTATGTGGCAAGCATGGTCTCCCTCGTTCTTTGAATAAATCAAAATATCATCAATAAACACTATCACCGATCGGTCCAGCATCGGTCGACATACTCTGTTCATCAAATCCATAAATGTTGCAGGAGCATTCGTCAATCCAAACGACATAACGAGAAACTCCTAATGTCCATAACGTGTACGGAAAGCAGTCTTTGGAATATGCTGCTCTCGAACCTTCAACTGATGGTAACCGGATCGGAGATCAATCTTAGAGAACCATCTTGCACCTTGCAATTGATCGAACAAATCATCAATTCTAGGTAGAGAATACCTGTTCTTTATGGTCAACTTATTCAGTTCCCTGTAATCGATACACATACGCATACTTCCATCTTTCTTCTTAACGAACAGCACCGGTGCTCCCCACGAAGAGACACTCGGTCGTATAAAACCCTTATCAAGGAGTTCTTGTAGTTGGGTCATCATTTCTTTAATCTTGGTTGGAGCTAAACGATAAGGTGCTTTGGCAACGAGTTGTGCCCTCGACACTAAGTAGATCTGGAACTCAATTTCCCGTTCGGGTGGTAATCCAGGCAATTCCTCATGGAATACATCGGGGAAGTTACACACCACGGGAAAATCATCAATCGTCCTCACATCCGTACGTTCCTCAATCACGTAGGCCAAGTAGGCTACACACCCTCGCCTCATCATAACATCAGCCTTGATCATCGAAATGATCTTCGGCGCATACATCGCTTTATGACCATAAACCGTTACGGAGCTCCCATCCATCGCACGTAAACATATCATCTTTCGTCAACATACAATGTTAGCCTCATATTTGGCTAACCAGTCCATACCCAAAACCACATCGAATCCTCCTAAGGTAATAAGAAACAATCGGACAGGGAACCTATGACCTTCTATCTCAACATAACAGTCATCTATAGCCTCCGTCACCCTGGTCATCTTACCAATAGCTGTCTCTACATCAAATACCCGATCTATCTTCTTAACCTTCCCAGATAACCCATCACAGAAAGTAGAAGATATAAAACTCATACTGGCACCAGAATCAAACAATACAGAAGCAGGAATATTGTTGATAGAAAAGGTACTTGTGACCACATCAGGGTCCTCAATCGCATCATCCTTCGTCATCGTGAAGGCTCGTGCTTTAGTCTTCTGCTTCTCCTTTCCTTTCTCCTCTTTCTTACCCGAGCCCGAGGCATCTGCCCGTGGTTGTCTGCAATCCTTGGACAGATGTCTAAACCCGTTGCAGTTGTAGCATCTGGTGGCACTCGGACAATTGCTGGAAAAATGTCCCGTCTTTCCGCATCTAAAACAAAAGTTAGTGCCCACCAAGCACTGCTCGGTGTGAATTTTACCACACTTGTTGCATCGGTTCGCATCCTCATGCTTCACCTTCTTGCCTGAAAACTTTCGTTGGTCTGTTCGACCCCTCTTAGTGCTGGAGGACTCTTTTGCCTTTGCTTCTTCTTTAGCTGGTTCAGTCGACATAACATCGTCCCAAACTATTCCACTGAGCTCCACAGTGGAATCATAAGTTTTGGGAGCATTCGCCTTCACATGAATCCGAACTTTTGGAGGCAGACCCTCCATGTACAACTTCACCCTACGTTCCTCAGTAGAAACCAGATGAGGAACAAGTCTTGCCATCTCATTGAATCGTGAAGTGTACTGCCTGTGATTCAGGCTTCCCGCTTTCAGCACCAGAAACTCTCTTTCAACCTTATCCAGCTCATTCTTGGGACAGAACTGCTTAGTGACCAGTTTCTTTAGATCATCCCAAGTCATCTTCTCCATATCGGCTGCAGCCTTAGACTGCTTTATGGTGTTCCACCAGTGAAGTGCCTCCTCAACAAAAGAGTGAGCTGCAAACTTGACCGCCTGGTCAATTCGGCACTCACTGATGGAGATAACAGCCTCCATCGCAGATATCCAGTGACAGGTGGCCACAACATCTTTCTTACCATCGAAGGTCGGTGGGTTGCATCCTTTGAAGGACTTATAGTCACAGCCCTTCAGTTTACCAGCCATAGAGTCACCGCTCTTTGTCTCGATGATCACAACTTCTTCATCTCCCTTGGAGATTTCCTTGGTTCCCTCTGACTTGTCTTTTAAAGCATCCTTCAGTGCCTTAGCAATCAAGGCTGGTTGCTTCTCATCCATGATTTTGCAGACCTCATCAGAAATAGCCTTCACCACGATAGGCTCTAAAGTGAACTCGTCTTCATTCTCTGGTTGCTCGTTGTGCTCGTGGTCGTTCTCGTTGACAGGGTCTCCATTCTCGACACGTGGTTCTTCAGGTTCCTGTGGTTGCTTACGTGGTCTACCCTTTTGTCCGGCCATCTTAACCTTCTACATAATGCAACAATTGATGAGTCAGTACAGGAATCAGTTTAGCACGGAATAAGTGTTGTAAATCGTTAATGACGTTGATCAAGTGTTATTAACCATTTACCCAACTCATAGGCTCTAAACGTTTCCCATCCCATCTCTTCAATGTGCATGACACTAACTACTTACATAACCTTACATCTAACCCTTAACTCATACATCAACATTCGGCTCGTGGCATCCGTTCATCCGTGGTTGGCAATCCGCATCATTTAATCCCATTCTCAGTTTAAGTCTTAGCATTTGGGATGCTAAGATCTCTCAAACTATGGCTCTGATACCAACTTGTGAGGCCCCGTAATCGGGTGACCCCACAGAGGTTGGTTTCGTCATAACACATAGCTCTTAAACTAAAAACTTTCATAAATATGCAGCGGAAATGTAAACATAGTTTGATAAATAGAAATCAGTAACGTGTCTGTATCAAAAACATGTCGGATTGCCAAAACCATCGAATTCCCTATCTTGATGCCCCGAGCTTCATAACTTCTTTCGCCTTAGTTTTAACCTGACATACATGCTAAATCAAGTCAGCTTACGCTGGTGAGTTCTAGTTTTCATAAAACAACATTAAACATACTTAACATAAACCTCATTTCATACACATAGTCCATAACCTTAGCACATAACATCCTTAACATCATCATCATACGTTCCACTGCTACCATACGAGCAGTGGGCTTATGCCGGCACAAGGCTCCATACCCAGTTATGGTCGTGGTTGACTATGATACCCAGTTACAGTCATGGTTGACTATCATACCCAGTTATAGTCGTGGTTGACTATCATACCCGGTTATAGTCGTGGTTGACTTTCATACCCGGTTATAGTCGTGGTTGACTTTCATACCCAGTTATAGTCGTGGTTGACTATCATACCCAGTTATAGTCGTGGTTGACTATCATACCCAGTTATAGTCGTGGTTGACAATCATACCCAGTTATAGTCGTGGTTGACTATCATACCCGGTTATAGTCGTGGTTGACTATCATACCTACCCAGCACAAGAACTGGTACATCTTTCATACATATCCTATAACACGTATAGGAACATCGTTCGTTCGTCATACATGATATACTAGCATTATATAATCTTTTATCATAATCATCATAACATTTACTACTAGCATCATAACATCATTCATCGCAGTCATCATGGCATCTTAGGCATGTCATACTAGCATCGTTTCATCATACCATCATTGCATACTGTCATCATGCACAGTTCATCATAGCATACTAGCATCATTATCATATCATAACATCATGTCATCATGCCTACATATCATACTTCCATCCTAGCAACCTAGGACCTTATCATACTCCTATAACTATTCTCATAGTTATCATCATGAAGCATGTTATCATCAAGTCATCATCATATCATATGCTAGCATCATTATCATGTCATGTTATTCATTATCGTAACTCATTTATCATGCATTCATCATACTTATCATACTTCCATGCATAGATCATACTAACACATAAACATGCATACATAGCCGGGGCATAACATCATTCATTCATCATCATCATAAGCACATAACATCATAGACGTAACAATTAGCATGTATGCCAGCCCAAAACATTAAACATAAAAATAGGACGTCTAGAACTCACCTGATAGTAGTTTCCTGTTTCCCTTAGCCGAACTCCTTAGCTAAGACTCAAGGACCTACATTATTATGTCATCTCATTACATTACGTTCTTAAACTTAGAAATTATTCTAAGTCCTCATAGCCTACTAGTCCCCCTTAGTGAATCCAAGTTCTCGAAACTTAGCTAAGTGTTCGAAACCCTTGAAATTCATTAAGTTCCCAGGTACACGAAATTACCTGGTTCACGAAATAACTTAGTACTCGAAATAAGTTCATACTCGAAGTAACCCTTGTATTCGAAATAACCTTTTGTATTCGAAATAGTCATGTACTCGAAATTACCTTTGTACTCGAAATGTCCATGTACTCGAAATTCTAAGTATGATTTCGAGTATCCTCTGTACATGATTTCGTGTACTCATCAATTTTTTCATTAAACATCTCAGATATTCATCTAAGGCTTTGGGGAGCTAGTTCTAGGTTCCTTAGGTGGTTACCAACATGCTGGAACCCCAAAGTTACGAACTTTATGCATAAAGGTGTGAGCTTTATGCATAAGTTCCCTTTTTGTATGACCATCCTAACTTTTGTATAAAAATCCAGCTTTCTATATATGAATCACTTACTTGAAGGTAGCTGATTCTCCTGGTAGAATCCCGTGCGTTTCCTCCTTTGTTTGGTCGCTCAAAGCTCGATTCTTGATGTTCTTGAACTCCTACTTCGAGTACTCAAAAGAAACTGTGCTTCCAACCAAAGGTTCGCACTATTTCCAAGGCACTGGTATTTATAGGGAGGATCCCTGTATTCGAAAATATGGTGTACTCGAAATGTGGTGTATTCAAAATCCTTCTCATTTCGAGTACACGATCTTCTACACCCGCCTTGGTTATTTTTCGTCTATTTTCCTACAATCTTATTATTCGTTACCCATTTGTAAGTTCAAGTAACTTGTATTAGAAAACTTTGGATGTTACACAATAGAAACTGAAATTTTTAACGTTAGTTATTTCGAAGATATTAAGTATTACACATTAAAATGTAATAAATCATTTTTATAGGGATTAATTTTTTTAATTATTTTTTTAATAGTTAATATATTTATTAATTAATATGTAAATTAATCATTTTATATCAAAATGTTATTTTATAATTGTTAAATTATCATTATTAACTATTTAATATTGTGACATTCGTCAATTTTTCAGGTTTTAATTTCGACCAAACTTAAAATTTATGTAGCTATATTAAACTCATTTAAAAAACGGTTTAAATTCAACCTGTTATTTATATATACAAAATGATGTTATCTATTTAGTTCGAATTTATATAAAAAAAATCAATCAAACCTCAAAAATTTAAAACCTTAGGGACGTGATCAAAACATGACGCAAACGTTCGATTTTAAAAATACAACCAAATGAATGCTTGTATTTATTTTTGAAACACGATTATACTCCTACTCCTATACGCCAACTATAACATTTACATTTTACTTACTCTCGCACATCATCATCAGAAAATCATGATATATATATATATATATATATAGGGCATGGAATTTTTAATAACCCACTAAATGCACGCTAACCCAAATAACTTTGACAAGATGAAGCCGAATCTTGGATTTTTTTTGAACATCAAGGTAACACATTTTGAACACTATGTTCTTTTATGAGTTTGTGGTAATTCATCACAGTTTAAAAAATATCATCGTTGTAAGTTTTGTGCTACAGTACTATAAGTTTTAAATTTTTAAATATTTTAAAACTTGAAGTACTGTAAGTTTTTGAACGGTGATGAATTAGCCCAAACTCATAAAAGAACATGGTGTTCAAAATGTGTTACAATGATGTTCAAAAAAAATCCAAGATTCGGCTTCATCTTGCCAAAGTTATTTGGATTAGCGCGCATTTAGTGGGTAATATTTTTAACCTTCCCCTATATTTATAAACACATATATAAAGCCACGTGAATGTCAAATATATATCTATATAGATATCTAAATTTATATGTGTAACATCTTTGCCGGAATCGTTACCGGAACAGTAAACTGTACAGTAACTTGTACAGTAACTCAGGTATAAACTAAGGGAAATACTTAGAAATTATTAACATTCGATGCTAAACATAAACTATTACACGATGTTTCTAAAATACTGGTTTAAATCTTATGGTTTTAACAATCAGAAACACATCAGACGATCATGAACAGATGAAAACATGCTTGATTTTGTATTATTAGGTTTAAACGTATGTGAGGATAAACAGAACAAAACCATAACAGTTGTTGTTACGGAATGCTAAACCGATGAATCATTCGTATAGGTGACGATCTGTACGAATAAATATGATGTTTAACAATCTGAAATGATGACTGAAAAGTAGAAAACAAAATCAGAAAGTGAAACGTACGATCGTGTTCGTACAGTTAACACTCCGTACGAAAACGCGCGTAAGTGACGTTTTCTGATGAAACGAACGAACGACGATTCGAACGATAATAAATTTAAGGAAATATAATATTTCCTATTTTACAATTTTGAAACTCATCAGAAATAAATTAAAACGAAACTCTTTTTAATAAAAACGTATAAAATATAAAATACGCGAAGGAATTAACGAAAAACATAAAATAACGAATTACGACAAATAATTCAAGAAAACTTAATATTTAGTATTTATTAGGAATTTCATCCTTTAAAATAATTTAAATTAAAACCATTTTACTTAAATTATGAGATTTTGCGCGTTACGATCCGGAAATGCAACGGAGACGAAAACCGAGCAACTTAAACGAACCCGAACACCCTAGGGATATAAAAACCCTAAAATGAGACTTCACTCTCATTTTTCTCTCATCTCCTTCTCTCTCTAGCTCAATTCCCGTCCACCTCTCTCTCTCAAGAATTATCATCTTCACCCTTCAAGATCTCACTCGTTTCTCAACGAAAATTGGTGTTCTTGGTGTCCACGCGAAGCTCTTGACTCCCTCTACATGAAAGTACAACTAATTTGGTGTTTCATCCAGCCAAAAATTCAGGTATGGAGCCTCAAAGATTCGGGAAAATAGAATTTTCATGTTTTGTTAAAGACACACAAGCATTTAGCCGACCTTAGACCGATCGGGATTTCTAACTTGTTCGAACATCATGTGGTGCAAGACATTAACGTGTGAACACTTAGAATCCACTGATCGAAGGGATTGATGATGAAGAAGCCATGACAGGTTCGTGGGGGCTGGTGCTCGATCACAACAGCTAAGGGCCGAACCTTTGGTCCTTAGCCGAACCCTTAAACAACGAACCTATAGAGACGAACCATTTTGCCCTGGCGAACCTCACATGCATGCCAGCCGAACCCTGCTTCCAAGAGAACCCTAGCCGGGTCTAGCCCTTGCCGAACCTATTGGCTGGAAAGAAGGAGAAGGCCGAACCTTACGGGTGGCGAACCTCCTTTTCCCTTGGGCGAACGTGTTGATACAAACCATGGGAGACGAACCTTGAGACCACCACCGAACCTCTATTGGTGAACCATGCAGCGAACCCTACCCTCACCCACGAACCTTGCCTCTGCCATGTCAACGAACCATTCACTTGGGCTCAATAGAACACATGTTGGCCTAACCCACCATCTTTGGCAAACCCGCGATCCATAAAGTGCCTTGGCCGAACCTAGTCTCAATAAACCAAAGGTTCGCTGGCCAAAATTTTTGTGGGATGCGACACTGTGAAACTGGCCCAAGAAATAATTTTGTTCGGCCCATGGTGGCCCAGTTGATTTTCAGCCCATAGTCATTTCATGGCCCAACCCATTGTAATCGGCCGAAACCCTTTAAATAACCCAAGGCTCTATTAAATTTTTGCTCACCTAAGCATAAATGGTAGCCCACATTGATTCGTTGGGCCCAATAAATTCTATTAAACCATGTTGATTCCTTAGGCCCAAAACCTTTGGCCCATAATATTTGTGCACAGGCCCAACTGATTTCGGCACAAGATGCAAATTGGGTCCATGCGTTATATCTTTTGCCTACTGAAGTTAGCTCAACCCATATCATTCGGCCCATCATGACTCCATTTGGCCCACTTCCTAATTCGGCCGAACATCAGGAACTAGGCCATATGGACTATCTTGGCCCAAGACTATTGTTACATTAGGTTTATGAAGTTCAATTCGACCCAAAGGGTTACCCGGCCCAAAGGGTAACTAGGTCAAGAACACCTTGGATTAATACTAGTGATCACTTGTGTGGGAATTACAAGTTAAAAAAAATACAACAAAGATAGAAAGGAGTTGATAAACAAAGAAGAAACAAGATAAGTTTGTAATCATAGGTTGAAACATATAAATGGTTACAATTAAGAGTTCACAAACCATTGAGAGTCTAATGATAGCAAACAAGTGAATACAACATATAATGAGAAGACACGTCAAATTAACATAAGTGATCGCAAGTAATTTAGAGGCCGAATAATGACCGAGACTTACAAGTGTTAGCCAACTTTAGGGCTAACACATACACGCGCACAAACCAATCACAAATTTATACTTATAATTACAAACGACGTGAAATCAATACAGGCTTGTGAAAATAACATCAAGAACAACAACGAGCGTGTGCTTTCTTGTGTAGACTTAGTCAACTACTTCAAACACAGGTGAGTTCATTTGTCCCTTTTCAAACCTTTTGTTTTACTTCGGGACTGAGAAGCATGTTAAACAATTATTGAAATGGTTATTAAATACTTTTACACATAATTGAAACGCTTATACTAATGCTGGAACCTGAAATGCTCGGGTGGGAAAACCAAGGACTAATGCCTTAGTGTAAATAGAAAATGCTATTTACTTTATACTTATTACATTATACAAACACTTTGTGATCAAATGGGAAACTAGTATACTTTGAGAAACTATAAACTTGATACTTATACTATAAACAAGAAGTTTAAACTATATGCTTAAGACTTACAATATAGACTTGAAGCCTAAATCTTATGCTTAACGTTTATGATATAAACTTAATACTTAAACTTTGAGCTAAATACTTATGTTATGAGCTATGTGTTTAAACTATACAATGGGGGTTTAACTTATAAACTCTATGTGTAACTATATACAACATCTTAAGGCTTTGAAAATACTTAAATTAAACACTAATGCTTTATACAATTATTTCAGAAAGTTAATGTGCTACACCTTTAGTAAAGTATTAAATTACTTTACACTTACAATGATTTTCTTAAACTTAACTTGAAACATATATGTTTAGAAATACTTATATACGTGAGAAACTTGAAATACTTGGATGCTTATTACACTGGGAATACTTGAAAATACGTGGATGCTTGATACATTTGGGATACTTGAAATACTTGAATACATGATGTACTTGAGATACATGAACATTTAGAATACATGCTATACTTGAAACCTGTGAACATTTGGATGCTTGAAACATTGGAATGCTTAAACAAAAGACTGATTGACTGCCGCGTGTTGACCTGTGTGTGAACCCCTACTAGTCATCAGTGAAACTATGTGAATGCTTGAGACTTGTATGCATAAACTTTTGGACATTGTAAGACAGACTGTTGGCCGCCGCGTGTTGACCTGTGTGTCAACCCCTACTAGTCATCAGTGTTCTTCTTTGTCAGAGTCATGTAAGACAGACTGATTGGCCTCCGCGTGTTGACCTGTGTGTCAACCCCTACTAGTCATTCAGTGTTCTTCTTGATTCAGCCATGGTTATGAAAAGGGACTAGAATGATTGGGTTCTTCTAGTTGACTTTGTGTTAACTTGAAGGTTCCTCTATCAGAACATGTCACAAGTCATATTTAGGATCATTATGGGTGGATGTTGAATTCCTCAAGGTTTCAACTGTCCATAATGGTGCCTCTTAAACTTAATACTCATACGTTGTGGAATCAATAGTGTGGAGTGAAACGCTTAATTATCATTAACAACAATATGTTAAGCAGCCCGGTATGTGGTGGGACGGTGGCTGGGGCTTGTCCCCTACATATGCCTTATATATAAGCATACTTGGTTGGATAGCATAGGTGGTTGTTAGTGAGGTTAAAGTGGTCATTTCGGGAGAAACAAAGTAAACATGGAAAGGGAAAACAAATGCTAAGAATCATATGTTATGGAAATCAAAGTAGAGGAATGAAATGCTTAATTATCATTAACAACAATATGTTAAGCAGCCCGGTATGTGGTGGGACGGTGGCTGGAGCTTGTCCCCTACATATGCCCTATATAGAAGCATACTTGGTTGGATATCATAGGTGGTTGTTAGTGAGGTTAAGGTTGTCAATTGGGGAATCAAGGTAAACAATTACAGGGTAATCAAATTCAAAGAATTAAACATTTGAAATCAAACATTGGGAATCAAACATTTTGGAAATCAAACAGGTAGGATGTGACGCTTAATTATCATCAGGAACAATATATCATGTGGTTCGGTATGTGGTGGGACGGTGGCTGGGGCTTGTCCCCTACATATGCCCTATATATAAGCATACTGAAACATATGGTATAGGTGGTTAATGGTGAGGTTAACGTTGTCATTCAAAGGAGTTTTCAAACTATTTTTACATAAAAACCACATGAACTCACCAACCATTGTGTTGACTTTATTTTTATTACATGCTTTCTCAGGTGGCGCACACGATTAAGCTAAAATTCAGGATTTGCATACTAGGATACCCAGACATAGATCCTAGTTGACTTTTAAAGAAGCACAACTTTTGAGATTAATACGAGTCTCTTTTGATATCTTGTACAAATACAAGATAGAGATATTCGATTCTTTTGGATAGGTTTACATGGTTAAATTACTAAACACTGACATTTGTAATTTAACTTTGTAATCCTAATTAATGTTTTATTGTGCTTACTTATTCTTAACATTGATGCTATGTAAACAATGTGATCAACATGATAATCATTCACGATATCACGCCCCGAGAACCTTCCGCCCGACGGGGACTTCGATCCAACCCCGCCGGCTCGGGGTGTGACAATATGTATTGGCAGCATCTACTAGTTTTCATGATACACATAAATGTTTGTGTGTATATATGATTTAAAAATATCCATATACATGTTCCTATTTTTATTTTTCACATGAACAAATAGTTAAAACTTCAATGAATAAGCAAGAGCCATATCTCATCATTATTTCGTATCCAATTGACAGCCGCATATTCTCCCTCACCATGCTTAATTAATAATTTATAACCATTAAAACACTCAAAATGCCATACTATTTTTTTGTTCCTTCTATCATTTCACGATCAATTAGGAATCCAAAGACACCCCTACCATATTCAAGCATATTATAAATAAACCATAAGTGTTGGACAAAAAGTCACACCATATTCATTTTTCTTTCTTGTTCGTTTAGCTACATATATTTTTTTATAATCCCTTAAATTCTTTGACCAAAGACATCTTTTACCCATCTTGTTCTTTTGACCGAACATCATCAGCAATTGCCAACTTTTCAACTAACAAAGGCACAACACTACCATGCAACCTATTTTTGACCAACACAAGACAAAAATCAAAGCTCAAAACTTCCGACATCTTCTTGTGTCACACCCCCATTTTCCCAATCGTGGTGTCAGTCCACGTGGGTGTGACGTGGCCAGAATCACAGCTCAAAGTCATATAGAACACCTCTATAAGCATTTACAAATACAATGTCTGACACACACACTTAACAAATAGTTTGCAGCAGAATAATAGATATCATAGCAGCGGAAAAGTATATAATTGTTAAACATGCAGCGGAAATGTAAATAGTTTAATACAACAATATTTCAAATTGAATAAAAGTTAAATCGTTTTCAAAAGACAGGAAATCAAATGCATGTGGGATCCTATGCTCATATCCCCTAGGTGCATTCCTGCTCCATAAGCTTTGCCTAAGAATACAAGTTTGAAAAGTGTCAACACAATGGTTGGTGAGTTCACAGGTTTTGATATACGTATAGTAATGAAAGTGTGTCATGTTGTTTATCAAATGTTAGTACCGAGCCCTCGTCTCCAAGTTTCAGTGCGTCACTACCGAACTAGACTTGTTTGTCCTTGCCTCCGCTATGTCTCGTATACATAGCAAGTTAGGTCAAAGTTTCACGTGTTATGACATACAGTCAATATTGTGCCACACGGGGTTAGTCACAACCAAACGGATCCATTCAAACCTACCACGATGTTTGTACATTAACGGTAAGACTTTGTGAGGGCTTGTTACGAGTTCAACACTTAATGTTTGTCTAATAAACCAACATACACCAAATGTTTGTACAGTAATAGATGTTTGACTCAATGTAACTAGTATTCTCCCCCTATTTAAAAGCGTTTGAAAAAGAGTAAAGAGGGGCTGTAAACTCACCTTAGCGATCGTGTAATAAAACAAGCGTAAGCTCCTGCTCGAAAGGCGTGTCGGTCACCGGCAACCTATATCCTATACCGGACGTGAGTTTGTGTAAGTGATCATGCTAGTGTTCATGTTAGTGCTCGTGTTTGTACTCAACAACCCTTGGTTTTTCATGTTTGTCTGCGTCGGTTCACAATGACCGTGTTTGCTCGTGTTGGTCCACATTGACCGTGTTTGACCATGTTTGACCAAAGTTGACTGTGTCAAGTCAACGACCCGTTGGTGAACCGTGTGACGGTTGTAATTCGTGTAACAATCGTGTAAGTGCCCATCATGTGTAAAACACGCAAGTCTCGTCTATGAACAACTTACTATTTGTAGTAAGTTTCCATTTATGGAAAGTTCACAAAACATATCGATTTTATAATTCTAGTATGCTCATTTGTCCTACGTGATCATGTTAATACATAGCACTTCATCATACGAATTCACATAAGTCGTTTATAACATGTTTGCACATAAAAGTTTCCTAAAATTGAAAGTTTCCATTTATAGCATACGTGATATCGGAAACCATCTACTTAGCATCTGATCATCATGTTATAACATAATAAGTCATTTAGCATGCTCAAATCATACAACATGCTTACAAATCGGTTTTTGTAAAAATAAACTTACTATAAATAGTAACTTTGTGGTTTTTGCATAAAAATGACCATTCAAATATTTCTAAACCATTCTTATGTCACAAATCATCATAATAAACTATTTGACATCATTTAAACATGCCAACTTAACCAAATTCATCATCTATCACTATTTGACTCACAAAAGTTGCTAAAAATAGTAACAATGCCAAATATGACCATAAACATTATCAAAATCACATTCTAAGTATTCAAATCATCCTAATCACATTCAAACAACATATCTAGATACATGCATGATCATCATTTCCACCAAAACATCAACTTGTAACTAAAAAGTTACTATTAATAGAAAGATTCATAATCATCATGTTTTTAATCATCAAAATCACGATCTAGTCTTGCAATATTATTTATACATTATCAAGAATCATCCCATCATCAATAAAATGATCTAGTATACCTTAGATCATACATGCATGGCATCATTTCAACACTTTATGAACAAATCAAGTGACACACATACACACACCTTCATAGATCATCATAAAACATTATCTAATCATCATAGATCATCATCAATCATGCTAAAACCATCAAACCCAGAAATAAATTTCGTGTGGGTGCATCAAAGGTGCTTGCATGTGAGGATATAAGCATGCATGTGTGCTTAGAATCATTTCTAAGCTACTAGGGATGTGTTACTACCTTCTAGAGTGTTCTGTGGAGACTAGTGGTTATAGACTAAGTTCAATCATGTATGCAAGTATCATAATACTAAGCACTAAGTGTTGTGTGGAGACTAGTGGTTATAGACTAAGTTCACTAAATGCAAACCTAATTCGCAATAACCGGAGGGCTATGATACCAATCTGTCGCACCCCGAGAATCCCGTCCCTTCTGGGGCGCAAGCATCAGATAGATTGTCAGGATCGCAGTCTCCGGTCTCACAACTTGCGAGACCTACATGTCCAGTTTCATACGTACATCCAATAATTTGGATAAAACAGTTTGTAAAATCAGAGTTGCGGAAGTAAGTGTAGGTTATCAAACAGATTAACATTCATAGATAGCGGAAGCGTTAACTAAATTAGTTTTCAAAACAACATTTAAGAAGTAATACAAAAGCGATTTAATACATCAAATAACATAACAAAATGTTAATTAATGTTTAGTAGACTAAGACACTTAAACAGATGCATGCGATTACCTGAGAAAACATGCGAGTAAAATAGTCAACACAATGGTTGGTGAGAGCACAAGTTTTTCATAAGCAATAAACATCCAATGTTTAAAGTAACAGTTGTTATCTACGTATCATTACAATGCATTATCGATTGATAGCTAGTCAATGCAGTTATATTATATGAAGGGTCGTACCGAAGCTGACAGTTGTGCCTCCCGCCATGTACATCACAAGACAATGGCAAAGTGTTGGTCAATATTGCACCCATTCCGACCTACAGTCGGGTTGACCTCCCAGGCGCGATGGGTGGGGCTTGTCGGGCCCAAATAGTACTATTCAAGATTACCACGCTAGGCGCTACGCGCTACTAACGGTCCGTGGAGTATCGCGAGGACTTTTAGTTGTGATGTGGTCCACACATATACATATAGTGATAAAGCATGTCCATACGTAAACTAAAATGAGTTGTATTCCAAAATCGGTTTATCATGCAATGTTTTTTCCGCCAAAGGTAGAAAAGTAAAAAGAGGCCGTGAACTCACCTGTTAAGCAGTTCCGGTATGATTTTGGGTTCGTGTCTGCGAAAGCTAGCAATCCTGCTAGTAGGCACCTATAACCATATAGGTGTGAGTATATGTTATGTGTTGTGTTGTATCCCATACAACTCCAAGTGTCGGTGTGCTCAACCGAGTGCATGTGTTAACTAGTGAGACTCGACGAATCGTTGGTGACACGATTGTTGTGTTTATATGCCTTGATGCACATAAGACACCAAAATGCATCCTATGGCTCTAATCACATAAGTTACCATTTTTAGAAAGTTTCCAATTTAGGAAAGTGTGATAGAGTCTCTAGTGGGCCATCGCGTACCGCGATGGGTCCACAGAAACCCCAATAAGCCCATTTCAGTGGGTTTGATCCGTTCGTCGCCGTTTTCCCGTCTACGAACTATCGTTTGGCTTCGTTTGAGCTTCTAAGCTCAATGTGTGAGTGTTTCGTGAGGTTTCGAGAGTTGTGTTACACAATGTGCTAAACGTTCACCAACGTTCGTGTGTTTTGACACATGTGCGTTGTTCGTCGATAATTCCACGAATTATCTTGTTGTGTGTCGGTGTTCGAACTGTCGTGCCACGTGTCACACTAAATTAAATAATTCAAATGCCACATGTACAAATAATATTTAAATAAATAATAAGCTGACCTGAAATTACGGGGTGTCACATCTTGTTAAGTTAGTAAGTTTCTTACCCTATCACACACATGATATTTTGAAAATAGATAGATAAATAAATAGATGTGTAATAGAAAATTTCAAAACGTTTTTCAAATAATAAATCTATAATGATTTTTGTAATGCACACACATATACAACTTGGAATCTAGAAAATGATTCAATCATATTTATACACAAACATTCAAAGATGCATTCGTACGTACACATAAGCAATTCAGGTTTTGGGACAAAATTTGTCCTTATTTTAACGAAAAATAATTTTATCATACCCACTAGAAACAAAGCAAAATCTAACACCACGATTAAGTTCTTCGAGTTAGTTTACTAAGAACAACTTGTATGTTTTCACCCAACAAAATGATACCTGAAACAGTCTCTACAAAATCAGTACGCATATTTTGACCTTCTGACTTGAGTGGGTGTTTCGGCCTATTTTCGAGCAGAATCATAAAAACGTCTCTAAACAAAAGTTGTTCGGAACACATTAAAATACTGGACTGTGAAGTATCGTAATTTTTGAAAATTGTTTGCTATTTTAAAAGCTCACTCGAAAATGTTAAACATAATCTGTCAAAAACGAAAATTTTATAAATGCATACTTACATGTCCTATCTATATATTTTTCATGAAAATGAAACTCATTTGTATATTTATATGTACACATATAAAGTATTTAAAATGTTTATTGTTGAAATATGCTATTTTAAAGTGTTGGGTATTGATAAACAAAAATAGATATTTTTCAATGTGTCGTTATAATGCCCAAATTTCTTAAAAATAATAATAAGAGATTATCCTCTAAGGCATTGTAACATGTTTTATGATTATAAATACACGATATCTCTACAAAAGAAAAACTCGTCAACATAAAAATACTATGAAAACATAACAACACTAAATAACACAACAACATAGAATTTATAAGTTCTCGAAATCAACCAAAGTCTATAATATTATAGGAACCAAGTAGGCGTTCAAACACAAGACGGTATTCACACTCTCAGGACCCGGATCTACACTAATGGTGAGTTTCACGGCCCCTATTTTTACAATGTTTTACTAACTCACAGGAGGAAATCATGCTTGAACTAGTTTCATTGACACAAGTGGTTTTGGTTCAACACATTATTATATGAGTCACATTTATCGCTTTTAAGTCACCTATTCTATAACCGTTAATTGTGGGTAAATGTGAATTATTGGGAATAGTACTATTCGGGAGTGACAAATCCCACCCGTGGTTAGTAGCTCTAACTTTGATTGTAGGTCAGATCGGGTGCACAATATTCATCTCAATACAATGTTTTGTGATTGAACATTGGGATCGGGAAATTCAATCATGTCGAGTTCGGTTATGGGAGCTCATGGTAATAATTAATATACACAACTCGTGATATTGTTATTGAGAACAATAGTCACATTTTGAAACCTTGTGGTCGAATGAAACAACTCAATTTTTACGTGTCTAAACCTATGAACTCACCAGCTTTATGCTGACTGTTTTTAGTATGTGTTTCTCAGATAATTGAAGCAAGCATTGGGACATATTTTGGGAATGATTAGCTTGAAGTCACAACACATTCACATTCATATTTTTGGGATTTTCCATGCATAGCCTATTACTTAGACCATGTTTGTCAAATCTTATACATCATATTTTGGAAGTTTAGAAATTTTGTTAGTTATATTTTGGATGATTGTAAGTTAATACATCATGTAAAAAATTATTATCGAGGCATGTAGAAGTCGTTCACGGTAAACAATGACTGAAATCATGACCGTCGCACCTCACGTGTTCCGCCTTGGCGGCGTGTGACAAATATTTTATATTAAATTCGTGTAACACACGAGTTAATAACCTATGCTTAATAAATCAAAATAATATGGGACACTTGTTACAAATCTAGAGTATATTCACAATATTTTTCATGCTTCTATCTCCTAAAAAATACACAACTTTATTAAATACTAATAATAATAATTATATAATTATATATAATGCCCAAATTTCTTAAAAATAATAATAAGAGATTATCCTCTAAGGCATTGTAACATGTTTTATGATTATAAATACACGATATCTCTACAAAAGAAAAACTCGTCAACATAAAAATACTATGAAAACATAACAACACTAAATAACACAACAACATAGAATTTATAAGTTCTCGAAATCAACCAAAGTCTATAATATTATAGGAACCAAGTAGGCGTTCAAACACAAGACGGTATTCACACTCTCAGGACCCGGATCTACACTAATGGTGAGTTTCACGGCCCCTATTTTTACAATGTTTTACTAACTCACAGGAGGAAATCATGCTTGAACTAGTTTCATTGACACAAGTGGTTTTGGTTCAACACATTATTACATGAGTCACATTTATCGCTTTTAAGTCACCTATTCTATAACCGTTAATTGTGGGTAAATGTGAATTATTGGGAATAGTACTATTCGGGAGTGACAAATCCCACCCGTGGTTAGTAGCTCTAACTTTGATTGTAGGTCAGATCGGGTGCACAATATTCATCTCAATACAATGTTTTGTGATTGAACATTGGGATCGGGAAATTCAATCATGTCGAGTTCGGTTATGGGAGCTCATGGTAATAATTAATATACACAACTCGTGATATTGTTATTGAGAACAATAGTCACATTTTGAAACCTTGTGGTCGAATGAAACAACTCAATTTTTACGTGTCTAAACCTATGAACTCACCAGCTTTATGCTGACTGTTTTTAGTATGTGTTTCTCAGATAATTGAAGCAAGCATTGGGACATATTTTGGGAATGATTAGCTTGAAGTCACAACACATTCACATTCATATTTTTGGGATTTTCCATGCATAGCCTATTACTTAGACCATGTTTGTCAAATCTTATACATCATATTTTGGAAGTTTAGAAATTTTGTTAGTTATATTTTGGATGATTGTAAGTTAATACATCATGTAAAAAATTATTATCGAGGCATGTAGAAGTCGTTCACGGTAAACAATGACTGAAATCATGACCGTCGCACCTCACGTGTTCCGCCTTGGCGGCGTGTGACAAAT
Source organism: Mikania micrantha (assembly GCA_009363875.1). Lineage (NCBI taxonomy): Eukaryota > Viridiplantae > Streptophyta > Magnoliopsida > Asterales > Asteraceae > Mikania > Mikania micrantha. The sequence continues at coordinate 1,458,290 of CM018696.1, read as the reverse complement.
ATTTTATATTAAATTCGTGTAACACACGAGTTAATAACCTATGCTTAATAAATCAAAATAATATGGGACACTTGTTACAAATCTAGAGTATATTCACAATATTTTTCATGCTTCTATCTCCTAAAAAATACACAACTTTATTAAATACTAATAATAATAATTATATAATTATATATTATTTATGGCGTTTTCAATTAAAAAAAGTTCTTAATATCAAAAAAATATATACTACATAATAGTATTAAACACAAATTATATTATATATACCTTTTTAATTAAAAAGGATTTGATAAAAAATATTTAATATTAAAAAAAACACTTTTAAAAAATCAAATTACTATAAATATAAAATTTTCTAATAATTTATAACTCGTAATATCTTTTTATAATTTATAAGTCATTATTATTAACTATTTTTTTTCTTTATCAACTTGTGTAATAATAGAAAACATCCTATTATTTTGTAAAAAATGGCATCTTTTTAAAATACAATATTTTTAAAATGAAATGTTTAAAAAAATAAACTTTGAAATGTTGATAATATTTTAAATCAAAAAATCATTTACAGTTATTAAAGTTATATTATTAAATGCTTATTAATTTTTATTCAACCCGTGTAATACAGGAGATACTAACCTAGTATATATATAGGGCATGGAATTTTTAATAACCCACTAAATGCGCGCTAACCCAAATAACTTTGGCAAGATGAAGCCGAATCTTGGATTTTTTTTTTGAACATCAAGGTAACATAATTTGAACACAATGTTCTTTTATGAGTTTGTGGAAATTCATCACCATTTAAAAAATATCATCGTTGTAAGTTGAGTGCTACAGTACTGTAACTTTTAAATATTTACAAACTTATAGTAATGTAAGATTTTGAACGGTGATGAATTAGCCCAAACTCATAAAAGAACATGGTGTTCAAAATGTGTTACAATGATGTTAAAAAAAATCCAAGATTCGGCTTCATCTTGCCAAAGTTATTTGGGTTAGCGCACATTTAGTGGGTTATATTTTTAACCTTCCCCTATATATATATATATAGGGTGAGATTATAGTAAAAAAGGTTAAATTGGTGAGAATTGTTATAAGGATTATACGCCTTAGATCTACAATTTAATGGTTAAGATCAAAATTGTAGTAAAAAAGATAGTAAAAGGGTATTTTAGTCATATACACTTTTGTTGACTTTTTTTTCATGTTCCCTCCATTTTTTTTAAACGGGCACAACCTTTATATACAATATTATTTTTTTAAAAAAACTACTTAAAAAACAAGATTTTTTTACCTTTAAAACGACTATAGTATTGTTATATAAAAAATAAAAAAAAATTGTGTTTTCTTTCATCTTTGATATTTAATTTGTAATGCGTCATTGTGTCTTTTTGTCTGTTATTGTGTGTTTTTGTTTGTGATTGTTTCTTTTTGTTCATCATTGTGTCTTACTATTTTTATAAAATGACTAGCTTTAAAAATAATAATACGAATCCATACAATGACATACTTTTTATATATAAATCATAATGATAAAACAAAAAAAATTCATGTATACATAAAAAACAAAGATAAGATACAATCAATTTGTCAAAAACATAACACAATGACCAGAACGTAAAACACAATGATAAGTATATTACACAATGACATGAACGAAAAACATAATGATGCGTATATTACACAATGACCTGAATGTAAAACAAAATAATGAATATATTACACAATAACATGAACGTAAAACACGATGATGCGTATATTATACAACATGAAGATAAAATACAATGATGAATATATTACACAATAACCTAAACGTAAGACACAATGATGAGTATATTACATAATGTTCTGAGAATAAAACACAATGATGATGATATTACACAATGATCTTAATTTAAAACACAATGATAAGTATATAACATAATGTTCTGAAGGCAAAACACAATGAAAAATATATTACACAATGACCTAAAATAAAACACAATGACTAATATATTACACAATGACCTAAAATAAAACACAATGACTAATATATTACACAATGACCTAAAATAAAACACAATGATGGATATATTACACAATGACTTAAACATAAAACACAAAATGTATTTTTTCAAAAAATAAAGATAATTTATGTTTTTTAAAATTATGAGTTTTAAAAACATAATGATGAAATAACACAATTATGTACTTTTATTACATAAAACATAAAAAATGAATAAGAACAATTTATTTAATGCATAAAAATAATACCAAAATATGATATAAAAAAATTAAACACAGTAACAAAAAATTAAACACAATTACTTGAAGCATTAAACATACTGAGCTGAAACATTAAACACATATAGTTTTAAGCTTTAAACACAATGACCAAAATACTCTTTTTATAAAATTAGAAAAATGACATTTGTCAACTTCACAATCATTCTCACCCTTCTCACCAATCTCACCCTTTTTACTTGAACCAAATTATATATATATATAAGGGATGGTTCGAATGTTAACCTTTCTTTATTTCGATAACCGAATAACTACATATTATTAATTTTGGCCCCACATTAAAATAAATCTAAAGGTGTATATTTTTTCTAATTTTTTTTGTTAATGTAAATGGACCCTAGATTAATTAAAAAAAAAGAAAACCTACACGTTTAGATTTACTTTCTTGTATGCCTTAAAGTAATAAGATGTAGTTATTCGGCTAACACAATAAGGTAGGGTTAACATTTGATCCTCTCCCTATATATATATATAAATATATATAGGGTAAGGTTCTGTTGGTAACCCACTATTATCGTGGTAACACAGTGAACTTTGACCAAAAATGCCCGAATTTTTGGTTTTTTTTCATGGTCTTTATTATACATATTTATGGGGGTTTCTTTTTTGTGTTTTGGCTAATTCGCAGTGCAAATCGAATTTGCATCGGTGTAAATTTGAGTTGCATTTCGCAACATTTGTAAAAGTGCAAAAATTTGACACCGATGCAAATTCGATTGGCACTGCGAATTTGCCAAAACACAAAAATGAAGCTGAATCTTGGGATGGGCACAAAATCCTATATATATATATATATATAGGGATGGGCACAAAAAATAACCAACTAAATGCGCGTTAACCCAAATAACTTTGGAAAGATGAAGCTGAATCTATGATTTTTTTTTATTTAAACATCATTGTAACACATTTTGAACACCATGTTCTTTTATGAGTTTAGGCTAATTATTTTTCGTTTGAAATCCTACATCACTGTAGTATAAAATAACCATATTTTAGACACATGATTTAAGTAGTATAAAAAGTAATTTTATTTTAAAGTAGGAGTAGTTACTATTATATCATTTAAACTTCGGACTAGAAAAGATTTATTTAGTTCTCAAATAATAATGGTTGTCAATTGAACATCCATCCACACACACACACACATATATAGAGAATCAATGTATGCCTCACTTACATTAATAAAAAAACAAGAAAAACCACAACCTTTAGATTTAGTTTAATGTGGGTCCCAATGTAATAAAATGTAGTTATTCGGTTAACGCAATAAGGAATGGTTAACAAAAGAACCATCCCCTATATTTATATGTCTCATATTGTAAAAATAAGAGGAAACTCGATATGATATCGATTAGAGTAATTTCCATTTGTTTTTTCACCATATAATTGGTGGTCCTATTTAGACTATTAGGTATGCCCCAAGACCCAATCACTCCACCTATGCGCCACGTAGGCGCCACATAAGCACTCACCACAACCACTCACCCCACCATTTTGGTGGAAATGCCCCATTATCCACTCACTCCACGTCATCATTCCTTTTTTAATTAAACTGAGATATAATTAATAAAAACAAATTAATAAAAAAAATTACAAACTAATAAAAAAGTTAATAAAAAAATTACAAACTAATAAAAAAATTACAAATTAAAAAAATTACTAATTAAAAAATTAATAAAAAAATTACTAATTAATAAAACGATTTTTCCATAAATGTTCAATCAAATCGGCTTTGAGGTTCGCATGTGTATCCTCGCTGCGAAGCATTCGACGGTTTGCTTGTTGTTCTTCGTCATTGATCTCCACGTGCTCCAACAAATTTGGATCGTCTTCTTCGTAAAATTCACATATCGCTTGACCTTCATCTTCAATTATCATGTTGTGTAGTATCACACATGCGTATAACGCGTTTCGGATCCGACTTGGCTTCCAAGCTTTAGCAGGGTGTTGAATCATGTGCCACTTATGTTTTAGAATGTCGAATGCTCGTTTAATACCCTTTCTTGCCCCCTATTGGCGATTTTGAAAATACAGACGTTTTTCATCTTGAGTTTGTGGTGATGTAAAGGATTTCACGAAAGTAGCCCATTGTGGATAAATACCATCGACCAAATAATACTCGTATTTGTATGTTGTGTCGTTGAAAATAAACTGATGACCAGGTGCCTTGCCTTCAACAAGATCGTTGTAAATCGGCGAAAAATCTAGAACATTTATATCATTGTTCGATCCCGATGCACCAAAGAAGGCATGCCATATCCAAAGATCTTGAGACGCAACAACTTCTAGCATCAAACTTGGTCTTGGATGGTCGCCTCAAGTATAAATCTGCTGGATGTCATGGTAATTTGGTTTCCTCAAGTATTTCTTCGCGTACAATCTAATTACGCATTTACAAAATTTATAAATGCATTCCCGCCCCATTCGCTCATACATCTGTAAATACTCATCAAACGAATTGCTGCTAGTGCCGTAGGCTAGTTGCCATATTGCAGAAGTACATTTCTGAAGACCGTAAAACCTGATCTTTCCTCTTCCGTCACACCGTTGATGGAAAAAATCATAATCTTGTTCCAAATCATTATGCACTCGTGAAAAAAGCTTCCGACTCATAAGACACCGACGCCGAAATAAATGTTTGGGGTATTTCGGATTTTCTGAAAGATAATCTTCAACAAGACGTGCGTGAGCTCCAAGACGATCTCGATTAATTCGTGTTCTTCTACTTAGAACAGGTCTTTCAACTTGTTATCCGATGATGTCGAGAGTAAGTTGTGCGGCTTCGATTAAAAAATCTTCTCCTTCGCTAAAATCGTCATCTTCTCGTAGAAACTCTATTTTTATATAAATACTGATTTTTTGTTTGATTTTTTTTGTGAGATGTGAATATTTTAGAAAGTGAGATGTGAATATTAGAGAGTGTGTGATGATTTTATATATAGGTTTTATTTATTTTTTTAATGGCTAACAGTCGAAAAAAGAATGCCCTCCACAACGTTGCTCGACTCACACCCCATTTCTCACGCCCCTATCACGCCCATAGGGGGCGGTGTGCCACGCCCTCCCACACCCCTATCACGCCCAATCAAGGGGCATACCGGGTAATCTTATGGGGATTAACTTTTCCCTTTTTCATTTGGTCTCACCCAATTTTATTTTCCCCTGATTTTGTATCATCCCTTCAACAAATAATACTTTGAAATATATTTTTATAATGACAAAAAGAATACACGTACTGACGTACATCTAAGAATATTATGCTATCTCCTAAAAACGATATCAACCTTCCATTTTATTATTATTAATATGAATGAAATTCAAAAAAGGATAAAAAATTTTAAAAAAGTTTAAACATGATCTTTAAACGCTCATAACCGACTCATACGAACTTTGATTTGACTTGTTCAACTTGCGTTAGAACCGTCTTATTGAACCCAAACTAACCCCCACTCTCACTCCCCCACCCCCACTCTCACTCCCCCAAAAGCCTAAATCCTCCCACCCACCCCCAAAAACCTAAACCCCCATCCCTACCTCCAAAACCTAACCCCCACCCTCCCACATCCACCCCCAAGAACCTAAAACCACCCACCCCTCACCCCAGCCCCACCTCCCAAAAGCCTAAATCCTAAAACTATACCCTAAATGCTAAACCCTAAGCATAAAAAACTAAACCCTAAAATCTAAACCACAAAAGCCAAACCATAAAAGCTAAGAATGTAGAGTTTGACGAGACAGTTAACGCCACCAGAATGGGTCAATTCGGAGTTCGTATAAGTTGGTTATGAGCGTTTTAAGATCATTTTTACACTTTTCAGAGTTTTGGTCATTTTTAGCCAAACCCAACACTAGATACATATCCATACATAGATACGTACGTACGTACGTACATGTCGCACCCCGAGAATCCCGTCCCTTCTGGGGCACGAGCATCAGACAGATTGTCAGTATCGCAGTCTCCGGTCTCACAACTTGCGAGACCTACATGTCCAGTTTCATACGTACATCCAATAATTTGGATAAAACAATTTGTAAAATCAGAGTTGCGGAAGTAAGTGTAGGTTATCAAACAGATTAACATTCATAGATAGCGGAAGCGTTAACTAAATTAGTTTTCAAAACAACATTTAAGAAGTAATGCGAAAGCGATTTAAATTGTTTAACAATACATCAAATAACATAACAAAATGTTAATTAATGTTTACTAAACTAAGACACTTAAACAGATGCATGCGACTCCAGCCTAGCATCCTATTCCTGGTGCGCGTGCCTTAGTTACCTGAGAAAACATGCGAGTAAAATAGTCAACACAATGGTTGGTGAGAGCACAAGTTTTTCATAAGCAATAAACATCCAATGTTTAAAGTAACAGTTGTTATCTACGTATCATTACAATGCATTATCGATTGATAGCTAGTCAATGCAGTTATATTATATGCAGGGTCGTACCGAAGCTGACAGTTGTGCCTCCCGCCATGTCTATCACAAGACAATGGCAAAGTGTTGGTCAATATTGCACCCATTCCGACCTACAGTCGGGTTGGCCTCCCAGGCGCGATGGGTGGGGCTTGTCGGGCCCAAATAGTACTATTCAAGATTACCACGCTAGGCGCTACGCGCTACGCGCTACTAACGGTCCGTGGAGTATCGCGAGGACTTTTAGTTGTGATGTGGTCCACACATATACATATAATGATAAAGCATGTCCATACTTAAACTAAAATGAGTTGTATTCCAAAAACGGTTTATCATGCAATGTTTTCTCCCCCAAAGGTAGAAAAGTTAAAAGGGGCCGTGAACTCACATGTTAAGCAGTTCCGGTATGATTTTGGGTTCGTGTCTGCGAAAGCTAGCAATCCTGCTAGTAGGCACCTATAACCATATAGGTGTGAGTATGTGTTCTGTGTTGTGTTGTATCCCATACAACTCCAAGTGTCGGTGTGCTCAACCGAGTGCATGTGTTAACTAGTGAGACTCGACGAATCGTTGGTGACACGATTGTTGTGTTTATATGCCTTGATGCACATAAGACACCAAAATGCATGCTATGGCTCTACTCACATAAGTTACGATTTTTAGAAAGTTTCCAATTTAGGAAAGTGTGATTATGAAATCCCATTTCATAAAACTAATAACTTCCAATATGTTTATAAAACATGTTTAAACTCTTAAAGCATGTCGTTTGCGCATAAATCACCATTTATGCCGTTTTGCCCAAATAAAGTTTTACTAAAATAGTAAGTACTTGTTTAAAAGCTCGTTTTCACAAATCCAAGTTTCCAAATATGTTAAAAATCAGTTCTAAACATATTTCAATAACCCAAGTTTATCAAAACACTTTAAAACATCAAAAGCCCTCTTTTGATTTCTAAAAGTTTCCATAAATAGCAAGTTTCTACAAAACCAAGTTTTTGACAAAAATCAAATATCCCAATGTGTTTGTAAACACTCCAATATACATTTAACAACATCTAGACATGTCTAACATGTCTAGATCATTACAAATCCAAGACTTGCGACATAAAAGTTTCCGTTTATGGCAAGTGTACTAAAATCATTATCAAATCAACCAATAACCAAACCAAGATCAAATCTAACATTCTTATACTATCAAACCAGTAAATTTATGATATCTAAACGACGAATCACCAACACATTCGAGCACAGTAACTAAACGGAGTTGCATGTGGGTTTTTAGCCCTTGCATGTACGATCTAGCTATAAGAAGTCATGTAAAACTACCTTAGAATGCAAAATCCAGTGACAACAGTGGCTGGGAATGAGGGTCTAGCGGTTGATGGCCCTTCTAAGCTCCTTAGCTTCTTCTCCAAGTTTCCAAGAGCTCCAAATGGTTCACAAATGCAAGGAATAGCTCCACCAATAGTTCCAGAAGGTTTTGAAGCTTGTTTTCAGTGGTTCTTGATCGGATTTGCATGGGGAAAGTCGATGGTGAGTGAAAAAAATCAAACAAATGAACTGGGTTGGGTTTTTATAGAATTTTCGATCTGCATGGCCCTCGCGTACCGCGGAGGCCGATCAAAATTATTTACCTCGTACCGCGATGAAATTCGGAAGTCTCGACTCCAGGTTTGCTTCGCGCACCGCGAAGCCTTTCGCCGAGGGACCGTCGCGTGTCGCGATGGGTCCATTTCCTTGTTTTTCGATTTCGTTGATACGATTTCGCTCATACTCGATTTCTAACGTTTATCCTAAACATCTAATGCATGTTTAAGCACATAAACATAAAATAGAACATAGGTTTGTTTGATCACCAACGTTTGTTAGACTCGTGTGTGTGTTTCTATAATTACTCGAATTATCTTCGATAGTTTGTGCTCGTGTCTAACGAAGTGTTTGCATGCTTGATTAATCCAAATCAACATGTGATGCACAATTCAATAATTCCCCGAATTATTGTTTTGTGTAAGTGTTGTGTTTGCCGCACTTGGTTTCCAAAACCAATGTGCAATATACGATTCGATAGTTCCTTGAACTATCTTTTCGTAGTTGTTTGTGTTCAACTCATCTAATTAAACATAATTAAATGAAATGTAACAAGTATGAATGTGAAATGTAAAGAATGTAAGAGTTGCAATTTACCTGAAATTGTCGGGTGTCACATCATCCCCTTGTTGAAATAAATTTCGTCCCGAAATTTGATTGTTGTTGGTAGTGTTTGAGAAGCAAGAGTGTTTGAGAAACAAAACTTTTCTGGTTGTCACGGCATCCCCTTGTTGAAAGAAATTTCGTCCCTAAATTTATTCGCTGGTGTCGGCGTTCGAAGTTGTTTGCTTGAAGAGAAGGGAATATTTGCGCATCATCTGATCTTCACGTTCCCACGTGAATTCAGGTCCGCGTTTCGAATTCCATCGAACTTTAACAATCGGAATCTTGCTTTGCTTAAGTTGTTTGACCTCACGTTCCATGATCTCTACCGGCTCTTCCACGAACCGTAGTTGTTCATCCAACTGGATCTCATCCAGTGGAACTACAAGCGTTTCGTCAGATAGACAATTTTTCAAGTTTGAGACGTGAAATACGTCGTGAACTCCGTCGAGTTCGAATGGTAAGTTTAGTTGGTATGCCACTGGACCAATCCTTTTTGGGATCTCGAAAGGCCCAATATTCCGTGGGTTCAATTTACCTCGTTTACCAAAACGAATGACGCCTTTCTATGGCGAAAACTTTCAGAAGGACTTTGTCTCCTACCTGAAATTCCAGAGGTTTTCGGAGTTTGTCCGCATAGCTCTTTTGACGATCTCGAGCTGCTGCCATGCGGTTTCTGATTTGCACGATTTTCTCGGTTGTTTCATGCACAAGTTCCGGGCCAGTGAGCTGACTGTCGCCCACTTCCGCCCAACAGATGGGTGATCGACATTTCCTGCCATAGAGTGCCTCAAAAGGCGCTGCTTTGATGCTTGTGTGGTAACTGTTGTTGTAGGAAAACTCCACCAATGGCAGGTGAGTTTCCCAACTATTTCCAGAATCCACTACGCATGTTCGTAGCATATCTTCAAGGGTTTGTATCGTGCGTTCACTCTGGCCATCAGTTTGTGGGTGGTATGCTGTACTCATATCCAACCGCGTGCCAAGTGACTTTTTCAATGACTTCCAGAAATTAGAAGTGAATCTGGCGTCTCGATCTGAAATGATGGAGATTGGCACTCCATGTCGTGAGACCACTTCTTTGACATAGATCCTGGCTAGCTTTTCCATTTTGTCGTTTTCCTTTATCGCAAGGAAATGTGCTGACTTAGTCAGTCGGTCCACAATTACCCAGATAGTGTCACACCCACTAGGAGTACGGGTAATTTGGTGATGAAATCCATGGATACCTGTTCCCATTTCCACATGGGGATCTCAGGTTGTGTGAGTAGTCCAGAGGGTTTCTGGTACTCGATCTTGACTTTGGCACAAGTCAAGCATTTGCCTACGTAGGTAGCGATGTCGGCTTTCATATGTGGCCACCAGTAGAGTACCTTCAGATCATGATACATCTTATCAGATCCAGGGTGGATGGAATACCGTGATTTGTGAGCCTCGTCCATCACAAGGTCTCGTAGGTTTCCATGACGTGGAACCCAGACGCGCTCCATGAAATATTGTAAGCCATCGGCTTTTTCCTTAAGTTGTTGCTCCATTCCCCTTAGTGATTCAGCCGCTAGATTTTCCGCTTTAAGTGCCTCCTCCTGGGCACCGCATATCTGTTCAGGTAGATTGGGATGAATGGTGAGTTGTAAAGCTCGTACCCTCTTGGGTTTCGAAGTGTTCTTCCGGCTTAGGGCATCGGCCACTACATTTGCCTTCCCCGGGTGATACTTGATAGCACACTCATAGTCGTTTAGGAGTTCGAGCCAGCGACGTTGTCGCATGTTTAGTTCCTTCTGCCCGAATATGTGTTGTAGACTCTTGTGATCAGTGTATATCGTACACTTTGTACCATACAGGTAGTGTCTCCAGATCTTGAGTGCAAATACCACGGCTCCAAGTTCTAAGTCGTGGGTGGTGTAGTTCTTCTCGTGGACTTTCAGTTGTCGAGAAGCATATGCGATCACCTTCTCTCGCTGCATCAGTACGCAGCCAAGTCCTTGTATTGAGGCATCGCAATATACTACGAAGTCATTCGTTCCATCAGGAAGGGATAGGATAGGTGCACTACAGAGCTTCTGCTTGAGAAGTTGGAATGCAGTTTCTTGTTTGTCAGTCCAGAGATATTTCTTGTCCTTGTGGGTGAGAGCTGTAAGTGGTTGGGCTATCTTTGAAAATCCTTCGATAAATCGCCGATAATAGCCTGCCAAGCCTAGGAATTGTCGCACCTCAGTTGGGGTCGTTGGTGCTTCCCAACTCTTGATCGCCTCTATCTTCGATTTATCCACGTGAATCCCTTGTTAATTAACAACATGTCCCAAAAATTGGACTTCTCGAATCCAGAAGTCGCACTTTGAGAGTTTAGCGTACAACTTCTCTTTCCGTAGCAGTTCAAGAGCCAATTGAAGATGCTCTTTGTGTTCTTCTTGGGTTTGGAGTAGATGAGAATATCATCTATGAAGACAATGATAAACTTGTCGAGGTATGGTTTGCACACTCTATTCATGAAATCCATGAATACTGCAGGCGCGTTAGTCAGCCCAAACGGCATAACCAAAAACTCGTAATGACCATACCGAGTGCGAAAAGCAGTCTTGGGGATATCCTCTTCTTGAATCCTTAATTGGTGATACCCAGATCGCAGATTGATCTTAGAATAATAACTCGATCTTGCAGTTGATCGAACAAATCGTCAATGCGAGGTAAGGGGTAACGGTTCTTGATTGTCACTTTGTTTAACTCCCGGTAGTCGATGCACATACGAAACGTGCCATCCTTTTTCTTCACGAATAAGACCGGAGCTCCCCAAGGAGAGAAGCTTGGTCTAATGAAACCCTTGTCCAGCAACTCATGGAGTTGAGTGGACAGTTCCTGCATTTCCGAAGGTGCAAGTCGGTAAGGTGCTCGTGCAATCGGTGTTGCTCCCGGCACAAGGTCTATGCGGAACTCCACTTGTCGAGATGGTGGAAGTCCTGGTAGATCCTCAGGAAATACATCGGGATAGTCGCATACGACTGGGATGTCTTCTATTCTTTTCTCCTCTTCAGTCTTGTCGGTGATAAGCGCCAGAATGGCTGTGTATCCCTTTCGTAAGCATTTGTGAGATTTCATGCACGAGATGATGTTCAGAGGAGCGTCACTCCTTTCACCCTCGATGTCTAGAGTTTCTCCGCTAGGGAGAGGTATGCGCACAACCTTGTCGTGGCAAATGATCTCGGCCTGGTTTTCGGACAACCAATACATGCCCACTACGACATCAAAACTGCCTAGTGTAACCGGCATGAGGTCAATCTTAAACTTATGGCATGCTAGCTCTAAAGTGCATTCTTTCAGAATTTGCTTAGTCATAATCAATTTACCATCAGCTAGCTCTATTGTGAAATCAACCTCTAAGGGTGTTAGGGTTATGGCAAGTATCTCGCTAAATTCCTTAGATATAAAGCTTTTCTCAACTCCACGATCAAACAACACAGATGCATAATTATCGTTTAAGAGATACGTACCAGTTGCAAGGTTGGGATCTTTTCTTGCCTCCTTTGCCCCGATCACGAAGGCTCGTCCCTTCGGACCGTTGTTGTTCCCATTATTGTTACTCTTCAGATGCGGGCAGTCCCTCTTGAAGTGCCCCGGTTTTCCACATTCTAAGCAGCCCTTCGGTGCTTCAAGTTGTTGTTGTTGTGGTGGTTTGTGGGTCTTTGCAAGTAGTTCACCTCTGCAATCTTTGGCAAGATGCCCACCTTTGCCACACCGTTGGCATCGGATGGACCCACATTGCAACAAAACATGGTGTAAGTTGCATTTGTTGCACTTGGGGTGCTTACCTACATAGGCTCCTGGGCTTTGGTTGGTTGGGATGGGTGGTGCATAGGCTTGAGACGAACCAAGCTTACGTTGCTGTGGTGGTGGTTGAAGAGTGGAAGCTTTACTCTGGGTGTTATCCCATTTGCGCTTGTTGTCAGTGGTTGTGGTTACAGCACCACGGGGTGGTAAAAGTCCTTGTGCAACTGCCGAGTCAGTGAGTTTGTGGGTTAGTCGCACAGCTTGTTGCATGGTGATGGGGTCCTTAGAGAGTACCATTCCTTGGATCTGAGGTGGCAATCCATCTATATACTTCTCTATATGCTTGAAGGGTGGGGTTACCATTTCCGGGCACAGGTGTGCCAGCTCATATGATCGAGCTGTGTAAGCCTCGACCTCGGAACCAACCATCTTATGGTTCCAAAACTCGGTTTCCAGCTTCTGCACTTCACCACGAGGACAGTATTCGCGGTTCAGCATCCTCTTGAAGTCATCCCAAGGTAGAGCGTTGGCTGCATCTAGCCCCAGGTTTTGAACATTGGCGTTCCACCAAGTGTAGGCAGCTCCCTCAAATGTTCCAGCAGCGAACTTGACCCTGTCATCGTTCCTGCAGTTGCTCATAGAAAAGGCCGATTCTGCCTTTTCTATCCAGCGTAACAGCCCAACGGCTCCCTAAGTGCTGCTGAATGAGTGAGGTTTGCAGTCCAGGAACATCTTGAACGTGCAGAGAGGAGGGTTAGGATTTGCTCCTGAAATATGCAAAGAGTAGAGCTGGGTTAGGTATCGGGTACATGTGTTGAATTGGAAACAAATGTTGTAGTGCAAGGTGAATATGAACAGATTCATCCTTGGTTCAAGGGGTTTTGATTACGGGCAGCTTCCCGTGCAGCAAGTACCTCCTCAACCCGTTCATTGATAAGGGCGTTCAACTCAGCTTGAGTCAGGTTGATGTTCCACGTCCTCCCGCGTTCCTGCGTCATCCACGTCTTCCAGCCATGATCTTCATAGCAAGAATGAGTGTTAGTGTTTGTCCAATGACTAATGCAGTGTGTGTGCGGTAGGTACTGAAGGAAAACATGTAGAGCTATCGGCTCCTCCTCGTCATGTGCAGCCACGTGCGGTGACGATGGTGATATCATAAAGTAAGTGTGTATACAAGCGTGGGTTCAATCATCTATGCAAGTATCACAATACTAAGCACCAAGTGTGTGTGGAGACTAGTGGTTATAGACTAAGTTCACTAAATGCAAACCTAATCGCAATAAACGGAGGGCTCTGATACCAATCGGTCGCACCCCGAGAATCCCGTCCCTTCTAGGGCGCGAGCATCAGACAGATTGTCAGGATCGCAGTCTCCGGTCTCACAACTTGCTAGACCTACATGTCCAGTTTCATACGTACATCTAATTTGGATAAAACAGTTTGTAAAATCAAAGTTGCGGAAGTAAGTGTATGTTGGACTAAAAGAACCAATGAGCCTGATCAGAAAAATCTCTAAGTCTCACAGCACTTATAACAACTGAAGAAGAACACAACGGCTGACATTCAATGTACAGAAGATACAAGATCTGAAGTGATATACAACAGCTGAAGTGTAAATCATCAGATGTTGTAGTGTGTAGTTTAGTCTTCAGTAGTTTTCTTTCAGTTCTTGTAAAAGTCTGATGAGTAGTTTACTCATCAGATGTTTTAGTTTATTACTTCAGTAGTTTTATGTATTCAGTAGTTGTAAGAGAATGTCTTCAGATGTTGTAGACATTCTCAGTAGTTTAGTTATTTCAGTTGTTTTGTTTTGTCTGTTAGGTGTCAACATCATGTGACATCATCAGACGTCACTGTCTTTATATAAGGGCAGTTGACAACTTTGTAAAAAAATGAAGTTAGTGAATTGAATGAAGTATTCTTTTGCAGAAACTCTCTCTCTATAACAAACTTGTGCGTTTACTGTTTGATTGAACTTTGTTCTTGCTATGATTGTGCTAATTCAACTTTGAATTCCGCTGCTATACTCTATTATTGAATCAATTGAGAACATCTGATCCTACAATTGGTATCAGAGCAGGTTAATCATTGATCGATTAAACAATTGATCTCTGAAACTGCTCAAATTTGTTCTCTAATTGATCGAATTAGCTGATTAAGTAAGAATTTGTTATAGATTGAAGTTTTCTGTTAACTTCTGTTGATTTGTCTTTCAATATCAGTTTGTTTTGAATCAATTGATTGAAATTTGCATTAGCTTGTGTCTAATTGTTTGAATCTGTGATCATGACAACTCCAAACAATGATCCGCACAATACAGGCTCCGCAACCAAGCCTCCGATGCTTGTGCGGAGTGAGTACAACATTTGGCAACGTAGAATGCTACATCACCTGTCGATTAACAGCGCAGGATGTTGGAAATCTGTAGTGCATGGTCCATATAAACCCATGATCACTGATCCTGAAACTAAAATCATGATTCCGAAACCTTCTGATATGTATTCGGATGAGGATATTAAACTGTTTGAAATTGATGCGAAAGCTCATGGTCATTCTGGCCATGGCTCTGCCTAATGAAATTTATTCAGGCTTGATGCATCATGATACTGCTCATGATCTCTGGGTTGCACTGAAAGAACAATTTGGTGGAACCGATGAGGTTTTAGCAAATACTAGAGAAATCCTTGCTCAGCAGTATGAGACATTTTCTCACAGAAAGGGTGAATCATTGACTCAACAATTTGAGCGGTTCTCATGTTTAATTTCTGAGTTGAAAATGGTTAAGCAAGAATATACTAATAGTCAGATGAATAACAGATTTCTCAGATCATTGCCTGAGAGATGGGACACATACACAATTGTCCTACGCTCTAATGCTAATCTGGAAAATCTATCTCTCACCCAATTACATGGGAAACTTTTAACTTTTGAGAGAGAGGTAGAACAGAAGAGAAAACTGTCTTCATCTGGAAAACTTGCTGATGATTTTGTTCCTGGTAACACTGCTTTGATAGGTCAGGAGTCAGAGTTTAATGGGTCTGAATGTTCTTATGATGAACATATTGATTTTTCTACTAACAATTCTGAACATGCTTTTGTGGGAGTTGATGGTAATGCAGGAAATTATGGTGATAACTTGTGTTTTGTGATGGATGATTTGAAAGGAATCCCGGATGATGATCTAGAGGAGATGGACATTTTGAGTCAAATGGCATTAATCAACATCAGATCACAAAAGTTCTATAAACGAACAGGAAGAAAGTTCCCTGGATTATCTGGCAAAACCAAAGTTGGATTTGACAAAGGGAAGCTGAGGTGCCATAAGTGTCACAGACTTGGTCACTTTGCTAGGGAGTGCAAATCTACTGGTTCTAACTCTGCTGCACCTTTTGTGACTTTTCCAAGCAACAACACATCAAGCAAAGGACCACAATCTTCTGGTACTAGTCAACAACAATTCTATCCAGCTCACTTTGTTCCACAAAATCCTATGCCATATCCATATCCTTGTTTTTACATGCCTCAACCTACTCACACTCCAGCATTAATTCCTTCACAATCACCTGCTCTTCCTGATCCCAGCAAATCTCAAACCAATCAACAGTCTCAACAACAACAGCATCAGAGTTTCTTTACTCCTGGAGTAGTTGATTGGAGTAGCCTACCTGATGATTTATCTGACTTCAACATGCAGCCTTACTCTGAAAATGGTCCACATGGTGGAGACAATCCTTTTGGAAATCTTCATTGATGGCTATTGATTCAACTGACAACTCTTGTCAATCTTCTTCAACATCACAGGTATCTTCTGAATCAAAAGCTAAGTTATGCTCAGAGTCATGTATTTCAGCATTTGCTTCCATTAGGGAAATAAATGTAGAATTGATAAATGAGAAATTTGAATTAGAGAAGGCTGTGGACTAAAAACAAAACTGAGTTTGAAAAAGCTTTAAATGAAAAAGAGTCTGAAATTTATAAACTCAAATGTTTGTTATCTGATGAAAAAGCTAGAGTGGAAGTCATGCTTGTGAAGCATAATGATTTGAAACAAACACTTGCAGCAACCCAAGTCAACTGTGAAAAATGGGTTGAATCCTGTAAGGGGTTTGAAATGTTGTTAAGCAAACAGTCAGCTTCAAATGTTAAGTTTGGATTGGTTACAATCACACTGCCCCTCCTACTGATTATAAACCAAAATGTTTTGACTGTGAGTCTGATGGGGAAAGTGTGTATCAATCTACCAAATCTTCAGAAATGTCTGATTCTGTAGACATATCTGAGAAGAGTCAAATGTTTGCAAAGCTGAGCTGAAAAGGTTGAGATTGAAACTTATTCTTATTCAATTGGGTGTACAAATGTCATTGAGGATGACACATGTCAGGATAATGTCTTAGTTGAGATTAATCCTGATGAAAAGTTTCAAATGTCTTAAATCTACACTTAATTGAGTCAGATGGGGATGGAGTTGGAGAAAATGATGCACGAATTTTAATAAGTCAAAGTCACTCATCAGCAGTTGTTGAAAAAGCTGATACTACAACAACTGATGTTGATACACAAGTGCTGAAGAATAACTCTTCAGATGTTGTCAACACATCAGCTGTTGTCAAATTGGCTACAAATACTGATGTCTCAGATGTTCTGATGAACAAACAATCTATTTCTAAGTCATCAGTACTTGTATCACAAGGAAAAGAAAAAGAGGGTGCCTTGTGAAATTTGTAGGCTGTTTAATCATTCAACTGATGAATGCTGGTACAGAAAAGGTTCTAAATTCAACAAAATCAAGCATAAAAACAAGAACATACTCAAAATGAAAAATGAATTTAGTTCAAATTTGTACCAGAATCATCAGTAGTTTCAAAATCTGGAAAATCCTTACAAGGAAATAACTCAAGTACATCCAAGAAAGGAAAAGGGATTGTTCCAGATTCAGGGAAACAACACTTGACAGCATCTCATTTGATTAAAGACACTAAAATGATCAAACACAAAAATCAAAAATCAAGTTCTGATGTGTCTGATGAAATCAAAATTTAACTCAAAATCATAATCAACTGATGCTAATGATGCAACAACTGATAGGAAAAGTCAATCTGGCAGAGGCATCTGTTGATTCATTTCATAAAAAGAAATCAAAATCAAAAGTCAAAGCAAAATCTTCTGATAAGAATGCTTCAAGTGTTGCTTCAACTGACAATGTTACTTCTGTTTCATCATGTGTTAACAGACCCAAAACCAAAATGGTTTGGGTCCAAAAGTCTAACTGAGTGTGTTGTTGTATGCAGGGTCCTTCAGCATGCCAAAATAGCATCTGGTATGTTGATAGTGGAGGATCCATGCATATGACTGGGAGCAGATCTCTCCTTCATAATTATTTCACTGGAAGGAAAGGATTTGTGTCCTTTGGAAATGATGCTAAGGGTTACATTATAGGTAAAGGTGTGGTAACAAATGGTGAGATTAGGTTTGATGATGTGAATCATGTTGAGAATCTTAAGTACAATCTTCTGAGTGTTAGTCAAATGTGTGATAAGGGTCATGTTTCTCTTTTCACTAAGCAAGATTGTAGGATTTTATCTTCTGATGTGATGCCTTTGATTGGCAAAGTTTTAGATGAGTATACACTTCTTAAGGCTAACAGAGTGGGAAAGGTATATGCCTTTGATTTATCTAAGAAAATCTCTGTCAAGGGTCATCCTTGTTTATTCTCTAAGGCCTCTTTCAAGGAATCAAATCTGTGGCATAGAAGATTAGGTCATGTGAACATCAAAAACATGAATCAATTGGTGAAACATGTTTTGGTTAGAGGTCTTCCTTTAAAGGATTTTAGTTGTGATGAGAATTGTACTGCCTGCTTGAAAGGAAAGCAACACAAAGTCTCTTTTCCTCCAATTGGAGATTCCAAATCCACTGGTTGCCTGCAACTGTTGCACATGGATTTGTTTGGTCCAGTGCAGATAATGTCTATGGCAAAGAAGAAGTATTGTCTAGTTATTGTTGATGACTATTCAAAGTTTGTCTGGACTTTCTTCTTACACTCAAAAGGTGAGGTTGCCAAGGCTATTATAAACTTTGTGTTGTATGCTGAAAAGCAATATTCTATTCCTGTCAAGTGTGTTAGGAGTGATAATGGCACTGAATTCAGAAATCACATTCTGGAAGAATTTTATCTATCCAAGGGAATTCAGAGACAGTACAGCATTCCCAGAACTCCTGAACAAAATGGAGTTGTAGAAAGGAAAAATAGGACCTTGATTGAAGCTGCCAGAACAATGCTTGCTGATTCTGGTTTACCACTGACATTCTGGGCAGAAGCTGTTAATACAGCTTGCTATGTGCAAAACAGAGTTTTGGTAAATCAAAGATGGTTGAAGACTCCATATGAAATACTTCACTCTTTAACTCCTTTGATTTCCTTCTTCAGAGCTTTTGGGTGTCCTTGCTATATTCTCAACACCAAAGATCAACTTACAAAATTTGATTCCAAAGTTGATGCAGGATACTTTGTTGGATATTCTTCAACTTGCAAAGCTTATAGAGTGTTCAATTGTAGAACAAAGATTGTAGAAGAAACTCTTCATGTTAAATTCAATGAATGTCCCAAAGATTCCATTCCTCAAAATCCTGCTGAGATGTTTGATCTTAACATCTTGCAACATGAATTTCCAGTTGAGAATATTGGTGATGCAGATGAGGTTCTTCCAGCAGATCCACCAAAAGCTTCTACAGAAACCACACAAGGAATTCAAGATGATGAAGATGAAAGTACTCATTTGTTCAGATTCAGTGATAATCTGCCTACATCTGCAAAATCTGATGCTCCTCCTGCTCCAGCTGTTCCACTCAATACAAATGCTGATGAAATTCTGGAATCTTCTCAATCATTTGAAATTCCTGCTGCCTTGTTTCCTGAATCTTCTTCAACTGCAGCATCTGAATCTCCAGCAAACACTTGCACTGATCTTATTCCATATCAAGAACTGAAGGATCATCCATTATCTCAAGTTCTTGGTGATATTTCTGCAGGTGTTTCAACAAGAAGTCAATTATCCAACTTTTGTCTTTATGCTTTATTTGTCAGTCAACAAGAGCCAAAGAACTATCACATAGCACTTAGAGACATTGGCTGGGTGGAGGCAATGCAGTTGGAGTTGTTGCAGTTCAAGAAGCAACAAGTTTGGGAGCTGGTTTCTCTACCTCCAGGTAAGTGTGCAATAGGCACAAAATGGGTGTTTAGGAATAAAACAGATGAAAATGGTCAAATCATTAAAAACAAAGCTAGACTGGTTGTACAGGGGTTTTCTCAGGAAGAAGGTATTGATTATGATGAAACTTTTGCCCCTGTAGCCAGACTAGAAGCAATTAGGTTGTTCTTAGCATATGCTGCCTTACATAAACTTAAAATTTTTCAAATGGATGTCAAAAGTGCTTTCTTATATGGTAAAATAAAAGAGGAAGTGTATGTGTGTCAACCTCCAGGCTTTGAGGACAATAAACATCCTGATTGGGTGTACAAGCTTGATAAAGCTCTTTATGGGCTGAAACAAGCACCTAGAGCCTGGTATGACACTTTATCCACTTTTCTTCTCAAAAATAATTTCACTAGAGGCTCCATTGATAAAACTTTATTCATAAAGAATGTAGGACAGCATAAGCTACTTGTTCAAATTTATGTTGATGACATTATATTTGCTTCATCTGATCCAAAGTTGTGTGATGCTTTCACTGAGCTTATGACCAAAAATTTTGAAATGAGTGCCATGGGGGAACTACAGTTTTTCTTGGGTCTTCAAATTAAAC
The DNA here is from genome assembly GCA_009363875.1 of Mikania micrantha. Classification (NCBI taxonomy): domain Eukaryota; kingdom Viridiplantae; phylum Streptophyta; class Magnoliopsida; order Asterales; family Asteraceae; genus Mikania; species Mikania micrantha. Next base: position 1,437,836 of record CM018696.1, on the reverse strand, counting down.
AAAAACCTGATGGAATTTTCAATATAGATTAAAGAAATTTGATTTGCAAAACTGTAAACCATGTTCTAACCCCATGAGCAGCACCACACAACTTGATGCTGATCTGAAAGGTACTTCAGTGGATGAAACTCTTTATAGATGTATGATTGGCTCTTTGATGTATCTAACTGCATCAAGGCCAGACATTATGTTTGCCACATGTGTTTGTGCTAGATTTCAGGCTGCACCTAAAGAATCTCATCTGATTGCTGTGAAAAGAATTTTCAGATACTTACAGGGTACTCAATCCTGGGAATTTGGTACTCCACTGGACATTCCTGCAAGCTGGTTGCTTTTTCTGATAGTGACTATGCAGGATGCAAACTCTCAAGAAAATCTACTTCTGGTGGGTGTCAATTTCTAGGAAATTTGTCTGGTTTCTTGGCAAAGTAAGAAAAAACATCTGTAGCCACTTCCACTGCTGAAGCCGAGTACATTGCTGCTGCAAGTTGTACTTCACAAATTCTCTGGCTTCAGTCTCAACTCTTGGATTATGGCATCAAAGAACTGAAGACACCATTGTTAATGGATAGTGCTTCAGCTCTTTGTATTGTCAAGAATCCAGTTCAGCACTCTAGGACTAAACACATTGAGATCAGACATCATTTTATAAGAGATTGTTATGAAAAGGGTCTGATTGATCCAAAGTTTGTTCCTAGTGCTGATGAGCTTGCAGACATCTTTACTAAGCCTTTAGACACTTCAACTTTTCAAAATTTAGTTCTAAGGCTTGGTATGCTGCAACTTGAATAGGTTGGTTTTTCATCAAATAAATTTTAATTTCTTTTCAAAAACCCAAAAATATTTTCAATTTTTCTTTTCAAATAAAATTTTTTTACCTTGAAACTTTTTGATATTTTCAGTAAATACTGATACATATCAAAAGTACTGATTCAAGGAAAGATATGACCTTTTCTAATACTCTAAGTTACAAGTACTGATGAGTATTGATTTCTAAGTACTGAAGGTCAAATATTGTTTACAAGTTCTGATGAACAAATAGTCAAAAAGTTCTGATGAACACATTGTTCACAAGTTCTGATGACACAAATTTCCACAAAGTCTGATGAACAACTGATGAAAACAACTGCTGAACAAAATTGTCGACAACACCTGATGAGTAATTTTACTCTTCAGTTGTTTTAACTTCTGTTGTTTTCTCTATTTAACTCAACCTTCTTCAGTTGTTTCATTATCACTTTCTCAGAACTTTCCATCTTTTTCAAAAACCTATTTTCCCTCTCCAGTCTTTGCATCCATGGCGTCCATAACCTTGAAACCGCGTCATAACTCCATTGCTTATCTGACCAAATCCTCTTTCTGGTCAAAGTTTGATGAAGCTGTGGATTTGATGAATGCTTCTCAATTCAAAACTGCTTTTCTCATCAATCCAACACTATATGTCGACTCTATTCATCAATTCTGGATGAATGTGGAACTGATCAATGTTGGCACAGGAGTATCTCTCTTCGATCCACTGTCAATGGTCATAACGTGCACATAAGCCCAGCTGAACTGAGGGAGGTTCTTCAGCTTGATGATGCTAATCTGGTCACCCAATTCCTAAGAGCGCAACTGACCTCTGTTTTACAAGTCATGAATACCAGGGTGACTTAGTGATTCAACACTCTTCAAGAAGCACTTCAATGACCCAGAGCGCCTGATATTTCATATGATCAACATATGCTTGGCTCCGAAGTCTTCTTCATGGGACCAAATGTCCTCCAGGTGGGCAACAGGTATTGTATTCAATCCTTGAATCTCAAAAATTAAATTTTTCTCAAATTCTGTTTTTCTGAATTAACTGAACATGCTGCTAAGCCTGTTTCTTCTAGATGGCTACTCTATCCACGTTTTATCATGGCCATCATAGAGAAACAGCTTCAGCAAAATGGCCTTGTTGGTCAGGGGATCTCTGCTCCAGCAGTTTTGTTGGAAGTATATTCCCGACACAACTCTAACCTTACTCTAAAAGAGGCTGCCCGAAAGCTAAAACCAAGCATAGGGAACCCACAGCCTCATCTTCCAAATCAAAATCTAAGGTCCCCACCAAACCCAAATCCACAAAACCCAAAAAGGCTGCTCAGGGAAATGAGTCCCCTGAGTCTGCCCATGCCTCACCAAGGCATGAAATGGCCACTGGGAGTAGTCAACCAGTGGTCCATCAGACTCTACCAGCTCAAACCGCCCAGGTTTCCTCTCAACAGGATCCTGGAGCAACCATTGTAGGGGCAGACACATTTCTAGAACCTCTTTCATTTGAAAAGGTTTCTATTGAACAGCACCAATCTCCCCGGGTGCACTCTCTTTCAAAGCCAATTCCTATGGAAACCACCCCAAATAGCCCAACTTTTGTTATTGAAAACATCCTGGATCAGTTGAACACTCCTATCCCCTCCCAGACACCTATCACTACTGGGATTAGCTCCAACATTGAGGGGGAGGATCAAAGTGTCTCTGATAACCCACAGGATTATGACTACCACATCAGATCTCCTAGTGTGGAAAGAGAGATTCTGATATCTGACAAGGCTGCTACTTCATCACCTCCATCATTTGGAGTGATTGATAGTGGTACCATTGCTAAGACCTTGTCAGAGGCAACAACTGATGAAGGGGTTACCCCTGAGGTTGGAAGTCCTCAGTACCAAGAAAAAGGGGCACCTGATCATGTTGAGCCACACTCAACTCAGGTAGATCCTGATATTCTCAGGAGGTCAGATGATTTAGCTAAGGCTAATGATGACCAAAGAACACTTGCTGAGGTTCTGAAAAAGAATCAAATCCTTGAGGCTGAGGTTGTAGACTCAATGAGCTACTCACCAAAATGTCCAAGGACAAAAGTCCATCTTTCCCAATTACCCCACAGATGGCACCTTCTCATCCTGAAGGTCACCCAAACACTTCCACCACTACTTCACAATTTGACAAGCCACCAGCCACTGCTTCAGGCACTAATCCTTTGGGTTCTAGCCCCCCAGAGGCATTAGCTGCTGCCCTTCTAAATGTCATCCCTCTCATCACTCCTTTACTAAAAACCATCATTTGCCCAAGCCCTTGATGAGAGGCTACCCTCCAAATCTCAAATTCAGCAGATGGTAGATGATGCTGTGACTGCCAGACTTACAACTCTTCATACTCCTTCTTCCCCTGCAGCCAAAAAGGGGGAGTTAGGAACAGAGTCAGTCACAACTTCAGCTTCCAAAAGGCAAAGGTCTGAAAATGAAGATATTGCTTCTGAAAGGTCTCCTGCCATTCAAGTGACATACAAGAGACAGAAGAAGAATAAACCTGCTGAGGTTGCCAACAGAGCTGAGGAGGAGGTTGAGCAAGAAAATGTGGAAAGTGTGGAAAAGGCTGATAAAGAAGTTGAAGTAAGTTTTGAGAAGGTAAGTACAGAACAAGTTACAACCTCTGATGTACAAGAAACTGAACAAGAGGAGATGCAAGAAGAACAGAAGTTCAAACTCAGAGGTTGAGGTTGAGAAATCTTCTGAAAGTGTTGAGGTAAGGGCTCCTCTAAAGAAAAGAAGGCAACTGAGAATTCAAGAAGAAGAGGATTCAGATGAGGAAGACAGGATGCCTATCTCTACAGTCATTAAAACAAATGTTCAAAAGCCTGATTCAGCAACAACTGGGTTAGATCTGGCCATTCAAAAGAAGAGAAAGAAATCTTCCTGCCAATATGTGCCTGAGAAGCCACTGGTGTTTGGTCAACATCCAAAGATCACACCAGAGTCTAGAATGTTGGCAAAGTAAAAGTTAAGCTTGAAGAAGAAGAGAACCAAAGGAAGCATGATGAGCAAATCTTAAAGATGGTTGACAAGGATTATCCTCAGACATCAACCATTATTGCAATGAAGAAAGAAGCTCAAAGGTTGTATGCTCTGAGGTTCACATACCAGTATAGGAAGGAACAGATTAGAATGTGGCCTGATCCAAGAATCATTCATAGGATACACAAGAGAGAGGCTCCAGCATCTTATGCCAGAAGAATCAGAAGGGTATTAAGTGCTGAAATTATGCTAGGGTCAGTACTTGATCCTTGGGAGATAATCAATGACTTCAAGAGTGTGTACAACTCTGGTCAAAAGCTCCAAAGTTCATAGAAAACAAAATGATCAAGAAAGGCTTGGTATATAGGAAACTTGAAAATGTTCAGCAACAAAATGAGCTTTCTCTGTTTTTGGAAGGGAAACATCCTGATGAGTTTGTCTACAGAGAGATTACTAGAGTTGAGCTGAATGATGGGACAACGGCCAGGTACTTGTCTGAGTATTATGGACCTGAGTCCTTCTTTGAAGGTGAACCTGAGAGGCTGACTCCAGAAGAGAAGGTAATACTGCTTGAGGCATATGTCAGGGAGTCCTTCAGGTTAGTATATGATCAATAGCTTTAATGAGAGGGGTTAATGCTCATAGTCCATTTCCCCAATGGAGTTCCCTCTCATATTTTGCTTGTTAGATTTTTTGGAAGCTGTTGATTATCAGGCATACACTTAACTGGTCATTTTGATACTGATCTCAAAGAAAAAGACTTATCTTTCAGCCTGGGAGTAAATAAGTGAGACCATAAATAAATTAGAGGTTTTTGGCTGCATTGGTTCAGGGGGAGTTTGTTGGACTAAAAGAACCAATGAGCCTGATCAGAAAAATCTCTAAGTCTCACAGCACTTATAACAACTGAAGAAGAACACAACGGCTGACATTCAATGTACAGAAGATACAAGATCTGAAGTGATATACAACAGCTGAAGTGTAAGTCATCAGATGTTGTAGTGTGTAGTTTAGTCTTCAGTAGTTTCTTTCAGTTCTTGTAAAAGTCTGATGAGTAGTTTACTCATCAGATGTTTTAGTTTATTACTTCAGTAGTTTTATGTATTCAGTAGTTGTAAGAGAATGTCTTCAGATGTTGTAGACATTCTCAGTAGTTTAGTTATTTCAGTTGTTTTGTTTTGTCTGTTAGGTGTCAACATCATGTGACATCATCAGACGTCACTGTCTTTATATAAGGGCAGTTGACAATTTGTAAAAAAACGAAGTTAGTGAATTGAATGAAATATTCTTTTGCAGAAACTCTCTCTCTATAACAAACTTGTGCGTTTACTGTTTGATTGAACTTTGTTCTTGCTATGATTGTGCTAATTCAACTTTGAATTCCGCTGCTATACTCTATTATTGAATCAATTGAGAACATCTGATCCTACAGTGTAGGTATCAAACAGATTAACATTCATAGAT